>CAOLHI010001691.1:0-346742 GCA_948474755.1 Ctenosaura bakeri
GTTGGCCCCAGAAAGCAATATCATTTGGGTCCTGTTCCCTTTGGGGTTCTGCAAGCATCAGGCTTATCTCCTGATGCTGTTTAACATATAGGTGACACAGTTAAGTCAATGCGGTCTGTTTCACATTTTAAAGACACAGCTCTGTTGTGCATTTTAGTCTTCAGCAGGTGAAGTGGTGGGAGTCCTGAATCAGTGCCTGGTCACAACAGTGGACTTATTAAAGGACAATAAATTTGAGGCTAATTTCAGACAACTGTTTGTGGCTAGTTCTTCAGACCACTTGAGTGCTGTTCTGCCTTTTGGTACATAGGATCAGCTGCTCTCACTTGAAGCCCAGATGGACTCAGGGACAGGTAGTGCCTTCCAGCAGCTTTGTGTTGTGGCCCAGCTTTTTAAACAGGCTGTGAGGGACCCACTGAACAGTTTAACCTCAAAAATGCCCAGTTTTTAAAACTAGAATTGGACTTGCAGCAATTTCTGGTTTTATTTGTTTGGGATTTTACTTTCTTTTATTTTAGTTATATTTTTGGTTGTCTGTTCAGCCTCAAAGGATCCAAAGGGCCAAAAAAATTACACCATTCTGATATAACATCAGTTTGTCACCTAGCTGCTGTCAGTGTTCCTGGTCCCAGGTCAGAGTGTCAGTTTTAACCTGTAAAGCCTTACAAAGCCTGAGACCCAATACCTGACACTTCTTTCATCAAGACCTTGCCTGTACCCTGAGACGATATTCTGAGGCCTTCCTCTAAATACCTCGTCCAAGTCTCAGAGGGATGTGACAGTGCAGAAGGCCTTTCTTGCCCCCTCTTCATCGTCCTGCAACCCACATTATGAAATGCCCTTCCAGCGGTCCACGGGCCCCCAACATCAACATGATATTGCTAACAGAAGACATTTCTCTACTCCCAGGAATTTGGTAGGGTGCAATTAGTTGATTTTAAAATATCAGACTTGATTAGCACTGTAACTTGTTCTTGGGTGTTATTTTGTGTATTGTTTTTACTGTATTTTTAGCATATTTTATCTACAAGATGGTTAGAGGGTTTTTTGTTTTTTAAGAAGAAAGTGTCCAAAATTCAGCTGTCTTCAAGGAGAGGAGGACATAAATTTTGTTCTACAACTAGATCTCCCATAAGCCAGTGGCGGAGCTTGGAGTGTGTGGAGGGGGGGCAGGAGAGGGGTGTGGCTACAGCACAAGGGGCATGGCCACTGTGCGGGGGCGTGGCTGTGGTATGGGGGGGTGGCTGTGGTGCATGAGGGCATGGCCAGGGTGCACGGGGGCGTGGCTACAGACTGAGATGCCCTAAAAACATTGCTGCCCAGGGCAAATCACCCCCTCCTGCCCCCATGTTCCTATGCATCTGCCATAAGCCCAAGCCAGTGCAGTTTGATGGGAGAGGCATTGTGACATTTGCAGGGTCTAAAGATTGAGCATCCCTGCTCAACAGCTTGACAATTGTTCAACAATGCAGGGCAGACTCCATTCTAGTCCCATACTGTTGCGTATTTTGTGTTACTGTCTCAGTGGTATATAAATAGCATAGAAAGCTAGAGTAAAAAAAAATGTAATACTTTCTTTTCAAGTCATACCTCTACCTGTTTTTCTTCCAGGAAGTGGAAGTGCGAAACAAAGACCTAGAAGGACAACTGTCTGACCTGGAACAGCGTCTGGAGAAAAGTCAGAGTGAACAAGAAGCTTTTCGCAATAACTTGAAAACACTTTTAGAAATTCTTGATGGCAAAATCTTTGAACTAACAGAACTACGAGATAACCTGGCCAAGCTAATAGAATGCAGCTAAAGGAAATGGGATCTCAGTGCCAACCTTCTTAAAGATGCACTGTCTCTCTTCATAGGACTTTGTTGGGCTCTGCATCAAAGTTGCACAAAATTAGGAAAATGCTCCTCTAGGAGGGCCTGTTTTAAATTTTCAACAGTATATTTCAATGTAAAATTTTAGAATTCAGCTCGTAGCTAGTTGGGAAAAAAAATAACTTGAATTACAAATTACCTCCTTGTATATAAATTGGCCATAGATAACTCGAAAGATATTAACAGTAATTGAATGCAATCCTTTTCTAATTATTAGCCAGTGAAATAATGAGAAGTGCCCCAAATGACCATCTCTTCTAGTGTTAGACACAATGTAGATGACCCGTTTTGTTTTATTTTCTTGGTCAAGGTCCCTAATTGCTGTGTTTTGTGCAAGAACTTTGTGATGACAGCCCTGTCTTTTGTTGTAATCTTAATCATTTCTCAGGATATTTTGCACTGTTGAGAAACAGTGCATTACCAATTAATTCTTGCCAGGAGTGAGAGAGCTTTGCATCTTTAATTAAAACCTAGTGAATAACTGCTTGTATAGCGTTCTTCCCTTTTTTATACTGGAAGATACTGTATTTATTTATGATGTTCACTCTGGTGTTCTATAATATTGTCCAGTGTACGGTTTACTTTTCCCTACTTTTAGTCCATGTATGTAGAAGTTCTGTATTTCCATTTTGTTACACATTTTGAAGCCAATCTATGAAGAGAGGTGAGTCCCGCAAAAGTATTTTAAAATTCTGTGTACACAGATGAGTATAAGGGTCAATCTAGTCTTATTAAATGTCACATAGGTTTATTGCGTGCTATTACTGAGATATGTTTTAATAATTTATTTTAGCAAGAAACCTCATGCTGTGGAAATAGACTGATAGACAGGGCATTCTCTTCATGTTGACCTCCCTTGCTCAATCACTTTTTTTTTTTAAAGGACCCTGTAAAATGGTAGGAAATTGACATGAGATTTCTTTCTCTCTCTCTCATTCTCTCTGTGTTGGATCTTCACATCACATCTTCTCAAAAAAACCACACCAGGCAATATTCTGAACTTCAAAACAGGAATTGAATTCAGTTATCCTCAGTGAACATGTTTTAAAGTTGTTTTGATGTAATTTACAAAAGACTTTTGCCAAACATGTATTTCTTTATATATTTTTTATTTTAAAGAGAAAAAAAACCTGAAAAGTAAGCCAAGTTTCAGACACCTGCTTACTGAATGGGAACTGCATTATGGGACAGTCT
This sequence comes from Ctenosaura bakeri, assembly GCA_948474755.1. NCBI lineage: Eukaryota > Metazoa > Chordata > Lepidosauria > Squamata > Iguanidae > Ctenosaura > Ctenosaura bakeri. The sequence continues at coordinate 3,066 of CAOLHI010001691.1, forward strand.
TGCTGTAAATTGTCTAATATTGGAGAGGATTTTAAAATATGAATGAAAAAGAATTAGCCACAAAGATGCACTGACCTTTTTATTTACACCCAAATTAATTTGAATGTTAAATACAAAATCCAGCTTCAATATAAATTCTGTACAATAGGCAATTTTTTCCACTTAAGGACTGCTATTCAAAACTAGATAATATAAGTCGGGTTTTTTATGTGTGTACTGTATGTATATACTGTATAATACACGCATTCTAATTTGTATTCAAAGTGAGAGAAGATACATGGTTTAATTTATAAAATACCATTTTCTTTATCCGTAAATTGACAGGTTTCTCCTGAAATGCCAGGATTACTGTTTAATGAAACACTAAATTATCATGTATTATACTGTATGTACTGTACACATCATTTACATTTCATCCCTATTTTAGAGTATTTTATCACTTTATTTATTATTTGGGAAAATATTTGTTCATCACATTCATAGCTTTCTATGGTGACTTTTTTTTAACCTAATAGTTAGATGTTGATGATGTGTAATTTTATGAGGTCCAGGACAGTAGTGATTACCTGATTTTAATTTACCTGGAGACGTTTGTACCTGATTCTCTTACTATATGAGTGTCAATTGGAAACATCTTCAGCAAAGTATAAAATTGGTGTAATTGTGAGAGGAATTAAGTATGTTCATGCTGAGTGTTCTTAATTATAACAAGTTAGAACAGAAATTTGATGGCAAAAAAATGTAACATTATTTTTAATGAGATCAAAATTTTTAATACAATGACATTTACCAGGTGGGAAAACAGTTTACAAATATTTCCACTTAAATGCTGTGTATATGTGTGGTACAAGAAATTTCTTTGTATATGTACACACACATATGTATATATACAGTATATGAAAAAATTTAAATGTGCACATTTTTAATATTTTCCTATTGAAATTAAATTTAAAAATTGGAAATCAGTATCTGAGAATTTCTTTTCTCATGTATATTAAGATGTTTGACTTTGGGTTCTTATGTTTGTAAAAATAAAATCTATGAGGGCTGCACTATTGAATTCCCAAAAAGTCATCTATTATGTATATGGGATAAGGTGGACTTAAGTGCACATATAAATAAAGTCCTGTTGTTAAGAATATTTTAATGATCATTTACAGTGGGTGGGTATTTAGAAATTGTACTCTAGAAATTGTATTCTGAAGTTGCTGGTCTGGTGGCCATACCTACTGTAGCCTCTACACTGCTGTATTAAGATAATATAATTGGCATAAAAGAAAAAGTTCTTCTTTTTCTCAGACAGGTATTACTTATTGTATCTATCATAAGATAAACTGTGGGAATATGTATTCCAGAAAATAATGTTGGGTACCATAGACTTTTAAAAAATGCAAAGAACTTACATAGGAGAACAATCACATTGTGTATAACTTGGTATATGACAAGTATGGAATCTTGTTTAAAAAAAAACTTTTAAAACCCAACAAAATACAATTTTTATTTTGAAATACAATTGTTGTTCTGGAGAATGTAATTTACTCTTTTTTCCCCCTCTTGAACTCTTTTTAAGTATTACAGAACTGTTTAATGGATGGCAGCATTTACCTTAATCCTTCAGGTGCTACTGGATTTTGAATTAAGAGTGTCATGTTGTGCTATTCTGACTTTGACATAAAAAGGTTTTATAAGTATATCCCTGTGTGGAAGCTGGTTATTGCAGCCTCTTTCTCATAACTCTATCCCAGAATGTGGTAGTCAGTTTATTCTGCCAGTGCCAGACCCAGAATTAGTTGCTCTCAGAGTACAGGATCAGCCAGTGAAGATAACTAGCAACATTTGCTTGAATGAAGTTCAGTTCTGTGCATGTTTACTCAAAGTTAAGTCACTCTGGCCATTTCCACACGAGTCTGTTATAGCGCGATGATTCCACTTTCAACCTCCTATGGAATCCTGGGGTTTGCAGTTTTGGGAGGGGCCGGCCAAAGGAAAAGACATGATGCAATGTTTTAAACTGAGGAGGCTGTGGTTTTATGAACATAGTGGCTGCAATCCAGCATCCCCTCAGCATACCATAAATATCCATGTGCAGATATATGCTGTACCAGCTCTATGCACCACCACGCCTTGCAGAATAGCAACATTGCACAACATGTGTCAATGACTGGGTGCTGTTTTGCAATGTGGAAGTACAATACACAACCACAATATGTGATGCACAACCACAACGTTTGACTACAGTGTGCAACTGGAATGTGATTGTGCAGTGCATATACACTATGTGCAACAACATTGTATGTGCAACTCTGCTTCCACTACTGTCAGCAGAATACGCCTGATGCACTTTGGTGAATAATTTGCCTCATCTGCGTAGTATGACTTCCACACGCATATGTCACGCATATGTCACTAACAGTGCCACCCTTTGCTTTGGTGAGTGTTGTGTGGGAGTTTCTTATATGATTGAGTTACAAATTAGCTTTCTTCCTTCTTTTGCTGGTAGCCAAGTCCCTTGGAAATGAAGGCTCCTTTTTGAAAACATAAACAAAAAGATACCTGCCATGATAGTTTTAAGGATATAAGCAGTGTCCAATAGACAGGGATAATGGTGAGGGAGCTCTATAGATAATTAGCTATAGATGGGCCAAAATATTGCCAGAACTTGATGGTAACTTGGGGATAATCAGCTCTTTAAATCAAATATCTGGCTGGTCAAACTACAGGACTACTGAGTTTTGTCTCTTTTTGCTCTAACACAAGAGTTTGAAAATTGGTTTTTGATACTAGTAAAATTGAAGCATAGCTGCAGAAATGCTATACCTAGCTAAGTCCTCCTGCTAGAGCAGCCTTCTAAAGACAGAAGAAGCAGAATGCAAAAAATGCCTGCCAAAGCTGAAGGGGGGAAAACCTGCAAGTCCAATGGCACTTTTATAGACTAACACATTTCATCTTGTGTTTTATATTTGTGTTTTCTGACCACACAGAAAAAGTGAGCAATATGAGTATACAGTAAATGGGACTTGTAACAAGAGATTCCAATATGGTGTTGCTCCTTCTCAGACTTCCCAGTAACCAGCCATCTTTTTTCCAGGATAGCATCCAGGATAGCTTTTTGTTATACAAGTGGAGTCATAAGATAGTGTTGGCCAAAATCCTCTATGGCACTTACAAATGAGTACCTAGACTTACGCATTTGTGACTCTTATGTATTCTCAGTCCATAGGTAGGTTCTGAAAGTCAGTGAGGTCTAGTGATTTGAGTGTTGGACTACGGCCCTGGAGACCAGGGTTTGATTGGCCGCTTGGCTATGGAAACCTTCTGTATGTCACACACACTCTCAGTCCCAGAAAATCCCAAGACAGAGTTGCCTTAGGGTTGTTATAAGTTGGAAACGAAGGCCCACAATAACAATGACAACACTGTAGCTCTTAGTTTGGAGGCTATGTAGGAACCATGAAAGCCTCCCCAATTCCTATTTACTAGGGAGCAGCTGCTGCAATTGATAAGAGTTTGTTCCCTTATTGATAAGGAAGAAGTTGGCTGACATTCCCACCTTGTGGCATGAGGGGGAAATTCTGTCAGGGGTCCTGCTTCTGCCTGTTGCACTGGCAATCACCCATAGGAGGGATCAGGGCAATCAGTTGCTTCCCAAGTGAAAAGAAAACAGGCCCCTATAGATTGCAGAAACTTCTTCCTAGCAAGTGGGGATTGGGTTTGGGCAGATTGGGCTGGGATTCACTGTATAGCACCATCACTATGGCACTTACATATGCTTATCTCCCATATAGGATTCTGACTGTCTTATTTATTATTCCATGTTTCTCCCAATATAGAACCAAAGGTTGTTCATAGCATGAGCTAAAACAAAATACCAATAAAAAACACTCATAGTTCTGTTAGTTCACCCTCAAAGGCTTGAGTAAACAAAATTTTTTTGGCTTGCTGGTGGGAAGAGAGGACAGAGGGAGGCCTGTGGTGATCTCTGTGTCTTGCCAGTGCCACCAACTGTGAAGTTTCCTCTCAGGCAATCCCATTACAATGGGTCAGTGTTTAATGCTTAACCCACAAACTGTAAAGTCTTGCTGGTGTTCTCTCCAAACTGTTTGAGGGCTTTCTCTGATCTCCATCTCCACCACATGTAAGAACCTCCTCCTGTCCTCCTTGTGTGACAACAACTGTGGGGGTCAGTCAAAAAGCCCCCGAGGTTCAGATGAGGATTTATACTACTTTTATCCCCAGCAGGACTCTATCCTTCCACCTTTAATGCTGTCACTATAGATACTTTGTCTTGTTAGGGTTGCCTCTGAACCCTCAAAAAACATGTTGGGCCAGACCTAAAAATTAGGTCTACATGGGCTTACTCTGCTTAGTCTACTTGATTGCAGGTGAGCTCTGAATCAGCCTGGAAAGCTCTCCAGCTTTGGCCAAAGGGACTTCTTCCCCTTCAGGAAGAGTACAGTCAAAACCACTTCTTACATGAACAAAGAGAAAGATGTTTTATTGTTAAGAGGAGCAGTTTTTATAAATTTAGGGTGACAACGATCTCATAAGCATACTGTGCATGTGCAAGAGTATTTGCTTTCCCGGGACTAAAATTCTGATACATGGTTGATAATAAAGTAACTTTGGATTAACAATCAACAGTGAACCCTGAATCACACATGTGTTTGCTCAGCAGTGAAGAATAAGAAAGACTGTTACAGAGAGTGCAGGAAACGCAGGCATTGACTTTGCCAATTAATGTCAGCATAATTTTAAGTAGGACAAGGGACTGAGAATAGGAACAACTTTTTAAAGTTGACTAGAACTCAAAATGGAGGAACACAGAGAGAGTTCCTTTAGCATGGACATTTAAGTAGGCAACAATACTCTCTGAGAACTGGAGTGCTGAATCTCTAGCAGCCCTGCAGAGTATAGCAGAGGAAAACTGGGAAGCACTATCTGTTTTGTCTCAATAATTTTACCATTTACAGTCTGAAATCCAGCTCTCAGAACGATAGTGATTGCAAAGGTCCAAAAGGTATAAAAACCCAAAATGTTGTTTACAAAAGTTAAAGATAAAACATGTAAAATTTAAAACACCACATTCTCTTCTCAGGCTGGATCAGACCCTTACTCAAACACCTTTCTCTCCCTGTAACTCGAACCCCTCTCAAACTCTTTTCCCTTGCACTCTTCTCAAACCCTCAGGCTAAACTGACTTCAGATCTGACTCAGTCCTCCCCCAACCTGTCATTCACCAACAGCCTCATGGAAATCTTCTCAAATATTCCACCAATCGGCATTCACATCAGCACCTCATTCTCTTTCCTTTTCCAACAGCTATTTACTTCATACGCAATAAATCAAGCAACAATTTTATATATGAACCCATGACATCACAGGGCCAACCTACACTCACATGGTAGGAAATTGCACAGACCGGATGCAGCTGTCAAAAAGCCATCTCCTCTGTCCTCATCAGGTGTACCTGTGATGACTGTGGGACTGAGAGAAAGCCCTCCTGTGAGGACCTTGAGACTCAGGGTCATATTGGGAGATAAGATAATCTGGACCCAACCCATATTTTCCATCTGAAACTCCAACATTTAACTTCCTCTTCCTTTTCTTTTTTCTTGTCAGAAAAATATCCTTTAAGGAAGGGATAGAGAAGGAGCTGACCAATGCCTTTCAACTTGGGGCAAGCACAAGGAGCCAACCATGAGGAAACATTCCAGCACACACCACCCCACTCCATTCCATTCCCTTTTCCTACCTCACTCCTTTCAAAGCAGCAACATGCCATGCGCTCTGAACAAGTTCTCACTGGGCTGTTTTTAGATTCCTCTCCATCAGAACTCCTCCCCCATTGCACCTCAAGGAATCTGCATTTTGGCAAGGCTTTAGATTTCCCAGGTTTGTTCTTGTACATGAATTGTGACTCCCCCCCCCCCCAGTAGGTTTCAAACAAAGAGAATGCGCATGCCCTAGGTGTATAAAATGGTATTGTAAAGAGAGTTTACCTGTTCCAGAAGCATTCTGTGTAATTGTTCCTGATTAAAAGTGTTTCATGTGTTTAAATGATGCCATCCAAACTGGAGCTTAGTAGCAAGAGGCCTCTTCCTGCTCCTTTCCTAAGCACTGGATTCCTTCTGAGGACTTTCTTAATCATTTCATAGAAACAAACTCTACTGTGTCAGGAGCAGGAGAGTATTCAGTCACAGTGGTGCTGACAAGGGTGTTATTTTATATACCAAAACCTGGCATATGATGTGTGGAGTGCTATATGACAACTGATAATCCAAAAAGTTAACTTCTCCAGGCTCAGTTGTTCATCTGACTCCCAACAGTGCTATATGATTTTTTGTTGTTGTTGTTTTAAGAAATCCATTAAGAAATCCATTAAAATTCAAAATGACCTGGACAGATTGGAGAGCTGGGCCAAGGCTAACAAAATGAAATTCAACAGAGAGAAGTATAAGGTCCTACACTTAAGTAGAAAAAATGGAATACAGAAATATAGGATGGATAGCAATACATGTGAAAGGGATCTAGGAGTCTTAATAGACCACAACCTGAACATGAGTCAGCAGTGTGATGCAGCAGCCAAGAAAGCCAATGCAATTCTCGGCTGCAGCAATAGGAGTATGGTGTCTAGAGCGAGGGAGGTACTGGTACCACTCTACTCTGCTTTGGTTAGACTCCATCTTGAATACTGTGGATATTGACAAGCTGGAGCAAGTCCAGAGGAGGGTGACCAAAATGGTGAGAGGCCTGGAAGCCATGCCCTATGAGGATAGACTTAGGGAGCTGGGTATGTTTAGTCTGCAGAAGAGAAGGTTAAGAGGGGACATGATAGCCATGTTTAAATATCTGAAGGGATGCCATGTAGAGGAGGGAGAGAGCTTGTTTTCTGCTGCTCCAGAAACCAGGACAAGGAGCAATGGATTCAAGCTGCAGGAAAGGAGATTCCACCTGAACCTCAGGAAGAACTTCCTGACAGTCAGGGCTGTCCGGCAGTGGAATATGCTGCCTCGGAGTGGAATCTCCTTCCTTGGAAGTTTTTAAGCAGAGGCTTGATGGCCATCTGTCGGGAGTGCTTTGAGGGTGTTCCTGCATGGCAGGGGGTTGGACTGAATGGCCCATGTGGTCTCTTCCAACTCTACATTTCTATGATTCTATTATTCTATGATTAAGTAAAAAGTAAATCAGGTAAATCAGGAACAGAACATCAATCCAGGTGGAATCCAAGTGGTTGCTGTGATTTTTCTAGCCTGCAATAATAAGAGTAAAGAACTCTTGGCTTTTGCAACAGGGAAATATTTTTCCCCAGTGTGTCGAGATGCATGACATTCTTCGCTACTAGAGAAAGCACGAGGATCCTGAAGAAATGAAACAGCATTAAAGGTTGGCCAGAAAAGGAGGAATGGATCGAAAAGGTAAGAGTCAAAAAGCAAAAGAAAACAAACCCCCTTCTGTGTTTGAAGGGTGACCACTGAGCAAGTTCTACTTATTTTAAACCATAACACTTTTCTCAATACTGATTTTTTTTCCCATTTATGAGCAGAGTTGTATCTAGGGTGGGGCAATTAAGGTACATGCCCTGGGCACCAATGCCGTTGGAGGGGGGCAAAAAAGTCATGCCAGAAGTGGCACAAGAGGAGGAAGCAGCCCTGAAAGTAGGGGTGCAACTTCCATGCTTGCCCTTGGTGCTATTTATGCTAGATATGCCTCTGTTTATGAGTTCTTATAGAGGTTGGAGCTCAAATGCCAGATCATGACCCATGGTGTTCTTCTGTGGGTATTTGGCAGTCTGGTAACTGTCACACAGGAGTTGCAAGTGTCATAGGCAGAATGGGCCAGGGGAGAAGACAGGAAGATATCTGCACAGCGTGATTCTCCTATTGGGACAAAGAAAGGTGCAAAGGGTGAGTAGGTGTGGAATCAACAAACCATAAAGTTGCTAAGAAACCAGGTGGAGGTCCTGTGGCTGTACAAAGATCTGCTGAGAATAAAACTATTTCACACACACACAACCACAGATGTCATAGTTAAAAATAGTTCTGCTGGACTTTTTTCCTTCAGAGTTCACCATAAGTTGACAGGCAACTTGCAGGCATGTGCGCTTCCATGCACACACTTTTACCTGGTCTTCTAAATGCATCACCTGAAGTAGTGCATTTAAGTTCACCCATGGCTTATAGCTGATGTTCCTATGCAAGGCCATTTCCGCACCAGACTGTTATAGCGCTATCATTCCACTTGCAACATCCTAGGGAATCCTGGGGTTTGCAGTTTCAGAAGGGGAAATTGCAAACCCCAGGATTCCCTAGGATGTTGCAAGTGGAATGATAGCGCTGTAACAGTCTAGTGCGGAAATGGCCCAAGTCTAGCTCTCAAGATTTCAACTAAATGCAAGTGTGTCATTGTAGGTGTGTTTTACATATTAACAGCCAAATTTTGTGGGCAAGGCAGGCAGAGTTCAACCTTCCACCAGGAAGTGAAATGGTAAGGCCTACAAAAGATCCCCTGGTTCCAATGAAATGATAATTCTGTTCAAAATTCTGCACATGTGCAGATAAGGCAAATGAGCAGGGATTGCTTGAGCAGAATATAACCAGGGCCGTGTACTGGCCATGCTAGCTGCAGATTCTGAGAAAAAGTCATTTTTCCAAGCTTTAAATATGACCTGGCACAGCTGTTTTGAAGAACTGAGCAGCTACCTTTTTTGTTGCTGTGTGCCTTCACGCTGTTTCTGACTTACGGCAACCCTAAAGTGAACTATCATGGAGTTTTCTTGGCAACGTTTGTTCAGATGTGGTTTGCCTTTGCCTTCCTCTGAGGCTGAAGGAGTGTGAATTGCCCAAGTTCACCCTGTGGGTTTCCATAGCTGAGTGGTCTCCCAAGTCACAGTCCAATGCTCAAACCACTACAGCACACCGGCTCTATGCAATAATTTCTAAGAAAGGATGGAAGAATCTTTGATCAAATAAATATCCTTTATTAAAGAAAACAAAGGAACATTTTAAGCACCAAAAACTGTATGTTGTTACACTGCATGTACAAGAGACAAGTCATTCAGGACTTTGGGTACAGGTTTAGATTTTGAAGCCATGGTAGTTTAAAAATATTCTGAAGTATGAAGGAATACAATAAATCTGCAGAAAGACTGCACTAAATAGAGGGAGGAGCAAAAAGGCAAACAGGTAAAAAAAAAATATTGCTAATGCTCATTTAGTTTACGCTTCTTGCTTAATACTCGAAAACACTGAGCATTATAAGGGTATTGCAAGTTGCAGGGGTATTTTAGAAATGCAATGTCCATTTACAATGTTCATTAAATATAGTTGTGTTAAAGAAACATAGCACAGTGTGCTGCTCTTTATGCTACTCTTTGCATCTAGGTGAATGGTGAATCAGGTTTCTTTCTATTTATTTATTAGCTTTCAAAAATGCAATGTTCCATTAACATTTAATGAGGCTTACCCATGCAACATACTCAACACCTTTTTGCATTTCTGCATACATACTAACACATCTCCACTCTTGGTAGCTCATAAAAATGGTGTAAGTGTTATATAGGCTGAAGTAAAAGGAATGTAAAACTAAGGACTGGGAGAAACAGGAACCTGGGAGATCTGTCAGTGGATCTTCTGTCTTTTTAAAAAAGGCAAAAGCAAAAAGCGAGGCAGGAGGAACTGGACTGAGGCCATACTCCCAATTTGTTTAGCCTATTCCATACACATCAGTTTGCCACTTTAACACATTCCTCTTTGAAACTGCTTTCTGCTTTAGGTACTTCTATATCTCTCCTGCAAGGAAGTCAAGCTTCAGACAAGGATATTCATCAGGAAAACAAAGTTGGGCTGGAAGTTTACCAAAGATGCAGTAAAGTCCTAATCCTATCTGGGGATCCTTATGACTGCGTTCATCTTTAAAAACAAAACAAAAGAGACAGCTACCGCATCTCCCAACATCGTACGTTGCTTTACCTACTTCAAGTGGATAGACATAATATTTGACGGTCTTTACTGAACTGTTCCACTTTGTCCTGCATGTAGCAGGTAACATATTTTGAACACTCTTCGTCTACAGATTTTTAAAACTCCCCGCAGGCTACCATGCCAAAGATAAAGGTTTCAGCTCTGGTGATTCGCTAATCCATTAGTTTACTGCTTGCAGGGAGAACATTTTCTCACTTGCAGTCTTACATGGAACAGCCCAAAAAAGACAGTACACGGTAGTACTTCTTCCAATATGAAGAAACTGAAAGTGATAAGATGTATACTGTGTGTATACTTTTACAAAAATGAAGGGGAACCATGGAATGGAGTCAGGAAAAAAGCTTGCATCTAAATTCATATCACAACTTGTAATCAAAGATACTAGGAATGGGACCTGGTGATTAAAACCACATGGGAAGTAGATGACATTATAAGCAAGTGGTAAACCCAGTAAACACAGGGCTTCATTTATACACCCTGAAAATTGCACATTTTATTCCCATTTTTAAAGTGGAACACACTATCAAAAATCTACCACCTGTAAGAATTCTTGCTGTCATTATTTTGTACTAACTCACAAGTTTTAGACCTCATAAAGATCTTCTAGTGTGGAATTTCTGTATCACTCTTTCCATGCTGTGGGTTGAGCTCCCCCAGAACTGCTACAGGAGGTATACAGTGGGGATGCAGAGAGCAGAAGTATCAGATGGACAGATCTAATTGTTAATAAATGCCAATGGCAGTTCAGCCCAGTGTCGTCCACTGTACTGCATATATACTCTCTGAAATCACCAAGTAATGCACACCAGGACCTATTCAGGCACAGCTGCACCTCCCATTGCACCCAAAATGAGATCAGGCTAACACATACCTCGCTAGTTCCATCACTATAAGTCAGTCTTGCTGAGAAAGGATTCAGATATTTTCGGTAGACATGGCAGCCAATCATTGTTTCTACTAACCAGTGAGGATTGCCTTGTTTGCTCTATGCCACAGGAGCAAGAGTGTGACCTTTTTTTGTACCTACGTGGCCAAGAATTACAGAGAAATTGTGATAGATGGTGGATATTCACAGAAACCACTCTTTTTGAAGCCCTCCATGGCCACTTTTAAAAAACCATTCCATGCCCAGTTCAGACATAATATTGTGGCAGTAAGAAGATTTAACTGAAAGAGTTCATTATGTCTGAACAAGAAATTTTGAATAAACTGTAAATATGGAGGCATCATAAACTATAATTTAATTTTTGGTTTCTCCAGTAAACCTATTTTACACAAATCAGTTTACTCAGAGGTGGGTATAACAATAATCTAGTTTACAGCAGAACTGCCTTCTGATGCAAGAAGAGAACATGGAAGCTTGAGGCTTGTCCAGCTTGTTCCTATAGTGTTAAATTGACCATAAGTTGACACAGAACATGACCCCTTTAGGAAAATTACTTTTTGTTTACTACAAATCCCAGAATACCTCAGCCAATACCCAGGTGAAACCTTGTAAGGTTTGCTGGCAGTCGGAACTCCACAACTGCCACTTGTTCCTGTATTTGCAAAGCCTGGCTATACTTTGTGCAAGGCAATCCCACAATTATTTGAACACGTGATCTCCTTAGATTAGCAAAATAGAATAAACTCAGAGGAGCATGGTTGGGAAAGATCATTTTACCTGCAGTCCATTCTCATTTCACCCTGGGTACAAACTAAAGGAAAGTATTTCCTAAAGTAGACCCTCAATCACTTTCATAATCAGAGATAGTGCAAATATGCCTACTGAAGACAATGAATAAATACATTTCTGGATTGCAGGACCTAGAGAATTTGTAAACCTCTTAAAGGCCTTTAAGTGCCAGGCAGAAAAAAGTTTGTTAGCGTGTTGTTTATCTTGGAGTTCAAAGCCATGAGTTCCATATGGATTATCTTTAAAAAGATAGAGTTGTGCAAAACATTAGAAAACAGCTTTTCAAGAGATATTGGCGTAATGACCACCATGTCCAAAATCAGTTTTTAATTTGATAAGACTTTATGTAGCAAAATACCTTGTTGGAAGTTTTTGAATTCAATATATTTATAGGAATAAAATAAACTAGTGCGGTATTTTCCAAACCATTACACAGAAAACAATGCATTTTCCTCTACTAAAGAAGACACGTTAATAAAAGCCCAACCCATGGAATTGTGAAAGCAGCAAAAAATATTCAGCTGCCTCATGCATATTTGAAGCTGTCGAGGAAACAGAAGATCGTGTTAATTCTGGTATTTCCTCTCACTGTGCTTCCCCAAATATCTTTCCTGCTGGACAGGGGTCAATACTGATAGAAAGCTACTGTTTCTGACTCTAATAGCGTGTGAAAATCTCACAAGCTCTCAATAAGGTGCTTCTGTCTCTTGCAATAAGAGTATCTTCTTGCATGTCTTCCTCATAAGCCCATTTGCTTGACAAGTTACCAACACTAGATGTATCTTTTCATGCTTCTGAGAGAATCATGACTAACACAGGTGACTGAACTACAAATACATTACTGTGAAAATAAAATGTGCCCAAAATTCACATAGTTTTAATTTACAATTCACTCTTTAAAATCAGTGCAAATAAAAATAAAAATGCTGACCATTAGTATTTTCTTTTCTTTTCATAGGACAGCATTACAAAAATGCAGTGATACTCCGCAGGCAAGTGTCAACAAAAGATAAAATTCAAGAGCAAAGGCTCTTTGTGGTGATTTGCTCCCTCTACCCCTGCAAGACATGAATTTAATGCTGTTAATTTTTTTGTGGTTCTCTCTCTCTCTCTCTTTAATTATATAAGCTGTTTTGTTTTAAAAGCAATGTGAATAAACAGTTGAATTAAGAGCAAAACTATCTACATTAAAGAATATTAAAGTTACTTATACAATAAATCAAAGAACTAAAATTAAAGACTCACGGGATTATTCAGCAGAAAATGAAACCACTCGAATAAATAATGCTGTTCCCCTTCAACTTAATAAGCATTTTTAGTGGAAATAAATGTCTGTGTGTCTTGGACCCCTTATTATACAATTCCTAAACCATACCACTTATCACCTGGCATTTATTTTTTCTTTACAAAGTCCATAACCAATTCAGGAATATCGAACTAGATTCTGCAATATACTCACACAGCTTGACATACAGAATGCAATGTGGACCAGGAAGTGATTACAAATAGTGAGTAGCCATATGACATACAACTGCAGCACTGTATGGCAATGTGCTGCGTAAAAATACTCAAATGCATTTTTCACGCACATTTGTCATACCGCACAGATCTGAACTTTCCTCATTTCAAGCATGTAACCAAGACCTCTTTTTAACTGCCTATGTATTTTCCAAGTCTGTTGTGGGAAATGCACAGAATCAAGAACTGTAACTCCTTAGCCTACTGGGAGCTTTTGGAATAGTGGTGTGAAACAATAAAATTAAGAATCACTGTTATTCTGGAAAGCTTAGAAATTTAGTAAGGAAGTGCAGATGGAGAGACCGATAAGGTACTAAGATTTGACAGACTGGTGAAAAATGCTGTTCATTGTTAACTGAGAGTCAGATTAATCTCTTCTTCCTAACAGATCATGAAAGAACATATGCTTAAAAGGAAAACTCTAGATATGAGATCAACCATTGTACAGCAGCCAGTATATATAAAATATGTTCCTATGAATAAGCCATTTTTACAGATCCAAGCCAGTTTCATATTCTTACAGTAATTCAACTGTCAAACAGTTATTTAATAAAAAATACCATGCAGTTTTCAAGGCAAAGATCTCAGATATATAAAGCCTGAATACTGTACAATCATTTTGAGAGCTTCATAAACTTCTCAAATGAATTCAAAATTTGTGGATGCAAAACAGTGCAAGAACAAGGAGCACTGCTTCTTGTTTTCATCAAGTTGTGTCTCCTTGTTCAGAGGTTTTGTTAATATCTTAAATAGACTGCCCAATAAAATGTGCTTCTTGAAGCTCCTGCTATGATTGTGCAAAGCTTTACATGATTCACACGTCATCTTAACTTTTAGAAGTCCATGTTTTGTGCCATGGCTGAGAGTTCAAACACAATATATTACATAGTGGAAATTTGGAGTGTAGGTGACAAAACAGCAAAGGCACACTGACGACATACAATATGGTTTATGCAAAAGGTTAACAGATACACTTTGCAGCTATTTAATTATTGCCACCAAACCCTGCATTATTTGGGATTAGAACCACATAATATAATGCAATTTGGGTTAATATGCAGTAAATTGGAAATAGGGTTGTGATATCTGTTCTTTGGGAAATTAATGTTTGATGTGTGATGCAATTGATGTATTTTTTCCCTGTAAGAAGACTCTCCTGGATTAACTGAACTCATGCTGTTCTCAAGCTTTCCTTTAGAAAAGGACACCATTTCATACAATATAAGGCAATAAGCTTATGAAAAAGTACACCTGCCAGCAGCATGGCAGGTGGCCCACAAAAATATTGGGTAGTGCTATTATTATTGGTTAAAGTGGTTAAAGTGGTCAATGCTGCAGACCCAAGGGTTCAGGAGGACTAAGGTATGCAATCTGTCAGTCAGCATTCCCACTACTCCCAACTGTTTTTAAAGGGGAAAAGGGCAAGAAATGTAACCTCTGGTTCTGACAGGTAAATCAGATTACCCTATCTGCTCCTTCTAATATACAAAATTCATGGAAGCTACTTGTAACAATGAATGAGTACAGTAAATTGTTTTAAAATGGACTGCTTCCTTACATAATGAATCATCGATTCTCAAGCAAAGTATACAGTGAAATATATTTAAAATAAGAAACTGGCCAAGCCCAATATTCTTTTATATGTAGTTTTTCATCATGAGTTTTAATAATGGTAACATTAGCCCAGATGTAGAAATACTGTTCAGTATTTTGTTGTTATAAAGCGAGCTGCCTGCAGCTATTAGTCATGCTGTTTGGGATTACGTTGCTTTAGATATTCACTGTACTGCCTCCTTTAGACCATTATACAACCAGGGTTAGCAGGACGCATATTTTCAAATAAACAGGGTATTATGTAATTCAAATATGTCTAACAATGAATAGGAATAACGAAAACAGAAAAAAATCATTAATGTCCAACTTAAAAGCAAAATCTTATGTCAGTTTTTCATTCTTCTTAAATAAAGGTTCCTTAGAGCAATCAAAGAACAGTTAAACTAATAGACAAAATAATTTTAAGTATTCTCATTACAAAATATTGCTTCTATAAATAAAAATTTATGTAATTTTATTATAACCCAACCCTGCAATTAAAATGTTACCATTAATAAGAGCACGGAGAGATCTAATTTAAAAATATAAGATGTACACAGTATACATGCCCTTCTAAAGGGTTCTGGTATATACTGTTTTAAATTTTCTAAACTGTAAACAAATACATTCTTATGTGTTTCTCTCTTAGGATACTTTCCATTACTCTGTACAGCATTTGTTCTCATTTTCAAATTAATTTGTATTTTGTACCATCACCTTCTGTATGGAAAACATGGTAAGAAACGAAGCGTTTTCTGTGAATTCCTGCTGTTGTACAAATTAGCGGGTGTGAAAGTTGCATCTTGAGTTTCCAGTGATGTCTTCAGTGAACCAAAGGCAAGATTTCATACCTGTCCTGGTAACTTACACTAGAACAAAGCTTGCTGCCGTAGCTGCTGAATTGTTGTTTCACACAAATGTAAAAAGTGAATGAAGAATCAGAAAATATTCGGAAGGTCCACTCTCTTCAGAGTGAAGCAAAATGCATATCTAAATAAGGTGGGTTTTGGTCCAACCAGAAACTTCTACCATGAGTTTTAAAAGGTAACCCAGCTCTAAATGCAAATATCAAAACACTTTATCAGAGAAAGCCTTTTGCTGAACTGAAGATGGTGATCATACTGTTGACTTTGAATGTTCAGTGGTGAAAGGATAATCACTGTGGGATCCTTAGACCTGTTTCAAACATAAAAATAAAAAACAGCTCAAGAACAAATTGCAAAGTTGCTTTTTAACTCAAATTCTAGCCTTCTACAGTGAAATCTGTTGACTTTAAGCATACCTATTCTGTGAACTTTAAATTTCCTACAGTAGTTGCCATAGGCATCTCTGAATCTGTGCCAACATCACATTCATTTCATGCTGCTTTTAATAACACCAAAGAAAAAGACCAGCATGAAGTTACAAATAAGAGAATTAAGGCCACAGAACTGAAAAAAAATTGCTCCTCAAATCAGTATAATAAGCTGGGCATTTCAGAACCTAATGAAAAGCGAGCATTTTTTAGTGATATTGCATAAAAATGCATAAAATGACAGTAGTCACATAAAGTTGTTTAAACAACGGCTTTTCAATCTTCCAGTGAAATATACCATTTCAAACCTCTACTGTCTTACGTGGGTGTTTGATCCCAAGTTGATGGTTTAAGAACCCATGACATTACTCAAAGATAAATCATCACCTGTAAATTCAAGTAAAGTTCATACCACGTAGGGAGATCTGTTGCTAAGAAAAATTATAACCTTGAGAAAGCTTGAGAAAACTATGAACAAACTCCTAAATGTAAAGGCTGTCAGGTGATTGAAGGAGTCTTAAATGTAATTGATTCTATAAAATTTAGTTAATTAATCGACTAAATTTGCATACAATTAAAAACTGTACTGTGTTATACATGGCATCTTAATAGAGATCTTCACACATATTGACACACACCTTTTGAAAATGGTGCTTAAGCTATACAGTTTTGAGTCATACATGCAAGGTTTTTTTTTAATTGTTTTAGTCATTTGAAGCTTTTTCAGCTGACTGATTAAACATTACAGTCTACTAATCTTAGAAACCAAATTCATTTTACAGCAGCAAATATTTAACTCCTATAACTTTCCAGTGCAATTTAAAGCACTATAATATCAAAGTAAGGGTCAATACCCATCCCATGAATTTCAATATCCTCCTACAAGCACACTTTGATATGCAAAAAGCACAGCTAATACAGTCAGGTACATTTTTCTTTAAACTGCTGCAGCTACATGGAAGGTTGGTCTGCACACAACATACTATTCTCTACATTGTTTCTAACACTGTTCTCCCCTCACCCATTCATTCATAGAATGAATTTAAAAGAAAAGAAAAGAAATCCAATTAAAAATACTGTAACAAGAGGGGAGAAGAACAAACATCAGAACTTTGATGAGGCAAGCCAGTACAAAAGAATATCAGGCATCGTGTCCGCACATGGCAGACTCAGGTAAATGCCAAGGGCCACAGGCCCTTTCACCACATATATGGCCTGGACTGGATAAAGCTGACCTCTTTCAAACAAACATTTGAAAAAAGAAACACTTGCCTCTATAGCATTAGCACAGGCAAAAGTAGCAAATGGCCAAGCTGTCCTCTTAAGCCCTCCCCAATGTCTCCGAGAGAGTGTCACCCTTGACTGATAGAATATTGGGGTCATTGTGGAGGAGATAAAATGGCAGCTCACCCAGGTGCTTAATACTCTTGCTGCAGCTAGCCAGTGCATTTCTCTCCACTAGGAGGCAAAGGTTTTTAATAATCACAAAGGAGCCCAGAAAGTCTGCACTTGGCAGGCCTCTTTTATAGCCTTACAACTTGGTGCTGAAAAGTGCCAGGAAGCTGTGATGAACAGGTGGGTGAGCTGTCAGCTGTCAGCTTGCTGGTGAATTACAGTGGTATTAAACTGGACTTACACTATCTCTTTTTTTGGGGGGGGTCATTGTGGAGCCCAGAACTCTCTACTGACCATGCAACAACCAAAATCCTCCAACCACCCCCTTTTCCTCAGTAGCTCCCTAAACATGTCTGTTTGTGGGTTGGTGGAGAACACGAGGAGCAGCAACAATCACCCAGCTCTCTTCCTATAGCTGGATGCAGAGAAATTATATCAACCCATGGGGACCTCTGGAGGACCCACAGCGCTCACTACAGATGCCTGTTACTGAGCATTATTGATCTGGACATTTGTCTGCTGCTCCCCCATTCTCCACTGATCAGGAATTCTGGGGGAGGGAGTAAAGGTGATAAAAGGGGGAGCTGGGGAATTAGACAGGAAAGTACTATAGCAACTCTTCATAGCTACATCTTGTAATGCAGGATCACAGCCACCCTTTTTTTTCTCCATGAAAAATTGCAGAAAGGAAACAAAATATCACTGCCTCCTTACTTGCTTTATACAACACTGGGTGAATGAACTGAGGACAATGGGCAGAAGAAGGCTAACGATTGCTTATTTATTCACTCAGTGTAGCTAAAAGAGGCTCAGAAGCTATCCTGAGTGAGTTGACATTTTGATATCAGCATATCATATCCTGAGGCCCGTAACTATTGCTGTAACCACCTAGTTACTCATGAGGCAAGGCCCATTTACAGAGGTAGACCCATTATGGCACTCTGTCTAGTGTACTCTCCAATCCAGGACCAGCCATGAAAGCCAGATTCTATAACAGTTATGGCTAGTTATATTAGAAAAGAGGTTAGCAGAAGACGACAGCTTAGGTTCCTTCAAGATGATCTTCACATGATAAGCTTTGACCTCCTCAGTCACCTGCTCAGCTTTGTGGATCCAACAGAATACCACTATAAAAACCTGATATCAGTATTTTGCACAGTAAAAACATGGGAAGGGGACATAGTTCAGTGGCAGAAGATTTGCCTTGTTTGTAAGTTCCCATCCTTTCAATTGGTATCAGGTGGGAACTGTCCCTGTCTTGTGACCCTGAAGAGCTCAGGCTGATGAAAGTAGATAGTCCAGGGCCAGAAGGAGGAATTATTTAAACCAATACAAGGCAGCCTCATACATCATACTATAGCACATAAAAATCTATGAACAAGGACAATACTTCTATCTTTCATTTCTTCATGTTTTACTTTTTACACACAGTTTTCACAATTGATTGATTTACACAGTAAATCAGTAATTTCACCCTTTAAATAAGCTACAATATAAAATTGATTTTCTCTTTACTGAAAAAGCTGTCTTACAGTCTTGGGAAGTGACCTTCTTTTTGATTAAATTTATCTGCAATTAGTTACTGGCATGCTAATTCATATATTAATTCAGTAGAGCCATCTCTGTCAAATTGATAACAACCATGATGAGAACAAATCTTACATTCCACTAATGAAACATATGTTTCAACCTGCAGCTCCAGAGATCAGATTAAGACTTTCACAATTTTTGACTGTGACTCAATCTATCTATGAACATCGTATTTGTCAATCTCCTTTTTCTTAAGAAAACAAAGTATTGAGATTTGCTTGCAAATCTTTCACTTTCCAGAAAAGCTTCCAGTGTATTGAAAATACATTGCCAGCTAAGGACAGATGCCGTGAACAGAAAAGAGCTGTACAAGTATACTGTCCAGAAGAGTTTTTTAAAAATACAAAATAAAAATAAAAATTTAACTTTTGTTATTTAAAAAAAAAAACATACAAAATAATCTGATATGAAGGTATTCCAAAATATCCTAGCATCCAACTGTACACATTTTTGAAAGAGTCAAGTAAGAATGAAATATACTTCTGTGTAGGCTGAAGGCACTAGGAACAGAGAGAGACCACATTACAGAGGGATGGACTCAACCAAGGAAGCCATGGACCTGAGACTGCAAGACTTGAGCAGGACTGTTGATGACAGGATGGCTTGAGTGGTCTCTTATTCATTGCTGCTGCTACTGTTGTTGCTGTTGTTGTTGTGTGCCTTCAAGTAGTTTCCAACTTATGGCAATCCTAAGGTGAACCTATCACCGAGTTTTCTGGGGCTGAGAGTCTGCTATGTGCCCAAGGTCACCCAGTGGGTTTCCATGGCCGAATGGGGAACTGAACTCTTGTCTCCAAGGTCATAGCCCAACGCTCAAACCCCTGCTTCATGCTGGCTGTCTCTCTCATTCATAGAAGAATCATCATAAGTTGAAACTGATTTGATATAAGTAAACAAATAACATGTCTTGTGCAGCTTCAGACTTTCCTTTCTCCTCTGAGCATGTCAACAGCTGAACATCCGTTTGGCTTGAGTCCAGTTATGTCATTAGCCATAGTGCTACTCACAACTGTCCTCTGCTCCATCTTAGTAGCTCACTGAGTGCCTTCCAATCTGGGAGTCCTGCTTTCTAGCACTATCTCTTACTTCATTTGGAATTGTCTCATCATAGGGTTTTCATGGTATAAGATATTCAAAGAGGTTTACCATGTCTCCTCCTGTACAGCAGTAACAAATATTAGCTATGGTGCCACTGCCCTTGTTTCTGATATCCTCCACCAGTGTCATCTCCACAACTGCTGCACCCCATGTAGCTATCTGGCATATTTAGTATGGCTTCTCAGCAAAACCCGTCTGACTGCGAGACCCTACTAGCACCATCGCTACCATCAGCATAGCCTCATACTTCACAGGAGCACACAAGCCCACCACCATGGAAAAGTACTGCCATGGTGAGCTGCTTTATATTATTAGTATGTAAATGTTTACTAGGCAAAGAAGAATAAAAAATCTTATTACAATTTTGGACAAACCCATTCTGTATTTTTTCCAAACTTAGTGGATTGGATCCAGGATCTGTCTTCCACTGACAATATAGCTCTGCTAACGGAAGCTGTTGCTGCCTAATTTGAGTACTTCTCTTCCCTCCCACCCTTGCAACAACTTGTCCCATTCTGCTGGGTACTGACCTTCTTTCTGAGTAGGACTTTCAGAGAACTAGGAGGAAAGTGGGAAAATCTACTTCCACCAGCCAAGCTGAACATACTTAAATCTGGATCCAATCCATTAGGTTAAAAAAAAAATTATCATTTTGTTTTGAGCACATATGAATACTGTGGGTTTTAAGCTAGACACTTATTTTTCTCATTGCAAACAGGAAGGAAGGCAAGACTATATTACTAAATGTGCAATGAGTATCCAAAAAAATGTAAGTAAGATAGAAATATTACACCTTAACTTTCCCAGTCTGTGCAAGGTAGACTCTCCTCCTCATCTTCAGACTCTGGTGATGCCTCCTTAATTCTCCGCAGAGCTTCATGGATGCTGCGTGTCAAAGGATCATCATCAGGTAAAATTGTGAAAGATTCTCTCATAATGTCCTTTTGCACTTTCTTCAGTTTCACACCTTTTCGTATCTGTGCCAAGATGTTATTGCTGTCATCTTCATCAGGGAAAGGAGGAAGGTTTCTCTGTTCTACTTTCTTCAAATGGAAGCTACCTCGTTTCAAGGAGGCCAACACCTCATCCATTGGGGAACTTACTGCAATAAATCAGAGCATTCATCAACCATATTTCTACATATCTACATTTCTACATATCACATTTCACAAATATTCATATTCAGTGCTATGTAATTTAATAGGACATGCCCCAAAAAGAGAAAAGCACATTTCAAAATTACCACTGCTATTTCTTTTATTCTGAAGCAGCTAATGAGTTTTTATCTTCCAATTATTAATATTGTTTAAACATAAACTGATCAAATAAACCATAAAATGTAAAATGTAAATCATTATATTTGTAATATACCAACATTATATTTATACTATATTATATTTAGTATAGTATAGTATAGTATAGTATAGTATAGTATAGTATAGTATAGTATATTTGTAATATACCAACATTAAATACCACTTCCATCTTTAGCAGGCAGATTTTTTGGGCAACTTTTCCTTCAGGAGACATAACAATAAAAACAGTCAAGTACTGCAAAAGAACAGGTTGCTTACCTGTAACTGTGGTTCTTCGAGTGGTCATCTGTGCCATCATACACTAGGAGCTTTAGCGCCTGCGCGGTAGCGTTCGGAAACTTCTAGAGCTTGTTCGCTTGGCGGGAACCCCTCCCCCACGCCGGTACTGCGCATGCTCCTCCCGCCGAGCAACGGTCTCTCCTCAGTTCTGTCGTCCGCCGTAGAACCTACAGGGACCTGAGAAAGAGGGGAGGAAGGGCGGGTGTGTGATGGCACAGATGACCACTCGAAGAACCACAGTTACAGGTAAGCAACCTGTTCTTCTTCTTCGTGGTCTCTGTGCCTTCATACACTAGGAGACTGTGTAGCTTACCGGTCGGATGGCGGGTCAGGTCCTACAGCACGGAAGCCAGCACCTCACGTCCAAACCGGGCATCTCTGCGCGACCGGCAGTCGAGCCTGTAGTGGCGCACGAAGGTCGATGGTTGGGACCAGGTCGCCACACGGCAGAGTTCATGCAGGTCAACTCCTCGCAGGAGGGCCGCAGAAGTAGCCACAGCTCTGGTGGAGTGGGCTCGAAGCAGGACTGGCGGAGGCTTCCTCGCGAGCTCATACGCCAGTTCAATAGTCCTCACCACCCACTTGGAGAAGCGCTGGGTGGACACTTTGAGGCCCTTCCGACGTCGCCCATAGCAAACGAAGAGATGCGGCATCTGTCGGAAGGAAGCAGTCCTGTCCTTGTAGAAAGCCAATGCCCGACGCATGTCCAGGGAGTGGAGGGACCGCTCCAACGGTGTCGTCGGATTCGGGAAGAAGGCAGGCAGGATGATGTTCTGGTTGAGATGGAAACTGGACACCACCTTTGGCAGGAACGAGATGTCAGGTCTCAGGACCACCTTGTCCCTGTGGAAGACCACGAAGGGCTCATCGGACCGAAGAGCTGTGATCTCACCCGCTCGCCTCGCTGAGGTCACCGCTACCAGGAAGGCAGTTTTCATGGTCAGGAGCCTGTCATCCGAGGTCGCCATCGGCTCGAAGGGCGGCTTTGTCAGCTGCGAGAGCACCAGCGAGAGGGACCACGGCGGTAGCGGCGGCGATACCGGCGGGTAGAGATGATGAAGTCCTTTCAGGAACCGCTTAACGGTATCGTTCCTGAAGAAGGCCGATGCCGCAGATCGTGGCGGTTGGTATGCCACGATCGCGGAGAGATAAACTTTCAGGGATGGAAACGCCAGACCCTGTTGCCGGAGGTGCAGGAGGAAATGCAGGACGGTAGAGAGTCCCGCAGGCGATACCGGCTCACTCCTCTCGTTAGCGAAGGTCAGGAAGCGTCGCCATTTGTATTGATAGTTGCGACGGGTGGACTCCTTCCTGGCCGTGACGAGGACGGTACCGAGCACGGGATCGTCTAGTGCGATATCCTCCAGGCATGGAGGGCCAGGCGTGGCAGGTCCGGATGAAGGACTCGGCCGCTGGAGTGGGAGAGCAGGCCCGGCGTCGGTGGCAGCCGGAGCAGGTCGCCTCGGGCAGCTCGTAGCAGGGGTGTGAACCAGTGCTGCCTCGGCCAGTATGGGGCTACCAGGATCGCGTCGGCTCGGATCTTCGATATCGTCCGGCCGAGCAGCGGGAACGGCGGGAACGCGTAGAGGAGTTCCCCAGTCCACGGAAACTGGAAACCGTCCCCGATGGAAGCACGATCGTGGCCCGCTCTGGAACAGAATTGGCGACACTTCGCGTTTTCCCTGGTCGCGAAGAGGTCGATGGATGGTTCGCCCCAGCGGTCTCGAATCAGTCTGAACGCCTCTCCGGAGAGAGACCATTCGTGATGGGATGAGGTGTCCCTGCTGAGGGCGTCTGCCGTGGTGTTCTCCTGCCCGGCCAGGTGAACCGCCACGGGATGCGTGTGCAGGCGAATGCACCATTCCCACAGGTCGAGCGCGATGTTGAGCAGGGTCGTGGAATGAGTCCCTCCTTGTCTGTTGATGTAACAGACGGCGGTGGTATTGTCCGTCAGAACCAGGACCGTCCGCCCCGCTACGACGTGGCGGAACGCCCGTAGCGCTTTCGAGACGGCGAGCAGCTCCAGCGCGTTGATATGGAGAGCGGTCTCGTCGTCGGTCCATCTGTCGTGGACTCTGAGATCGCCGCAGTGGGCACCCCATCCATACAGGGAGGCGTCGGTCGTTACCGTCACCTTCGGTGTCGGCTGTTGGAAAGGCATCCCTGACATCAGATTGCGTCGCGACTGCCACCATCGGAGGGAAGAGCGGACATCTTCCGGCAGCTGCAGTCGGAGTGTCTGTTCGTCTCGCAGGGGGTCGAATATGCGGACGAACCAGTGTTGAAGAGGTCTTGCTCTTAACCTGGCGAGATATGTCACAGCGGTTGTCGCAGCCATGTAGCCCAAGAGCTGCTGGACACTTCTCGCAGATAACGTCGGGGCCGCACGGGCATGAGCGGCGGCCCGGACCAGGGTTTGAGCTCGAGTCTCTGGCAGGTACGCCTTGGCGGAGGTTGAGTCGAGCGTTGCCCCGATGAAGTCCAAGATCCTTGCTGGCTCGAGGTGGGACTTCTTCGGATTCACTCGTAGGCCAAGGCGAGTCAGGAGTGACAACGTCATGTGGACGTCGTGGTAAAGTCTCTGTTTGCAGGACGCCACCAACAGCCAATCGTCGAGGTAAGGGAAGACAGAAGACCTTCGTCCGCAGGAAAGATACCACCGGGGCCATGCACTTGGTGAAGACCCTTGGGGCAGTCGAGAGTCCGAACGGCAGCACCTTGTACTGGTAACAGGTGTCGTCGACTGCGAAGCGGAGGTACCGTCTGTGCTGCGGGCGAATGGCGATGTGGAAGTATGCGTCTCGGAGATCGATGGAGGCGAACCAGTCCCCTCGATGCAGGAAGGGCAGGATCGACGGTATCGTGACCATCTTGAACCTCTTGGGGCGGATGTAGTAGTTCACTCCTCTGAGGTCGAGGATCGGCCGGAGGGTACCGTCGGCTTTCAGTACCGTGAAGTACCTGGAGAAGAAGTCGGTGGTCTTGGCTTCTTGCGGGAGCTGCTCGATCGCTCCTTTTTGGAGGAGGGACTGGATCTCTTCCAGGAGGACCGGACTCGACGGGGTGGAGTAGTAAACGCCTCGAGGCGGAATATCGTGAAACTCGATGGCGTAGCCAACACGGACGATGGAAAGCACCAAGAGTCCATAGTGACATATTGCCACTCCAAAAGGTGTCGAGCCAGAGTCGGGCGGTCTCCGAGCACAGATGGTAGGCTGAAGAGTGGGTATTGGTAGGTCCTGCCAGACACGTCAAAACCGAGACTTCGCGTCCGAGGAGGACTTCTTAGATGAAGCCGGGCGACGTCTAAACGTGCGTCTGGTCGACGAGCCAGAGGACGGTCTTGACTGTCCGGACTGGGCCGAACGCTGGAACGACGAGGTGGAGGATCGTCGCCAGGATGGGCGGAAGGTGGAGGTCCTGCGGGCTTGCGTGGCCGGCTGGAGCCCGATCTTTTTGGCAGTCAACCTCGTCTTCACCAGATTGTCCAGTGCCTGGTCGGTCGTAGAATTGAAGAGGCCCTCACCGTCGAAGGGGAGATCCTCGATCCTCCTTCGGGTGTCCTCTTGGATGTCGGCCGGTCGCAGCCAGGCATGGCGGCGCAAGCCGATGGATCCCGCCATGACCCGGGAGGCGATCTCCACGGCGTGCCGGGAGGAGGCCATCTGCTGCCAAGCGATGGATATGGCCTCGTTGAAGATCACCGAGGCGGCTTGACGGATGTCGTCCGGTATCGCCTCCATCGCCGGTTGAAGGCGGTCGAGCACTTTTTTCAGGTATGCCGCGAGGCAAGCCTGAGTGTTGGACAGCCTGATCTGCAAGGAGGCGGCGGAATAAAACCTCCTTGCGTAGGCGTCCAACTTTCTGCCTTCTTTATCCGGCGGGGTGGTGTGCTGCCTGCCGGTGCCTTTTGTCTGTGCCGACTCGACCACCACAGAGTTCGGTGCAGGGTGGTTGAAGAGATAACCTGCGTTATCCTTCTGCACCCTATAGAGGTGCTCCAAACGCTGCGGTATCGGCTGCGCCGAGGCCGGTCTATCCCAAACGACCTTCACCACTCTGGAGATCCGGGGCAGGAGAGGCAGCGGGGCCGCGGCAGGTTGCTTCCCCTCAAAGACGGAGAAGACGAGATCGTCGTCCTCCGGCTCCGCATCCGCGATCTTAAGGCCAAGGGTAGAGGCCATGCGGAGCAGCATCGCAGAGAACTGATGGACGTCCTCTGGAGCTGAATCTGGGATCGGCTCCCCGAATCCCAGCGGAGGCGACTCCTGGGAGGCCGCCTCAGACACCTCCGACTCTGCGCTCGAGTCGTACGACTCCGAGCTCGGTGAGTCCTCTCGTCGCTCGCTTTCCGGCTCCTTCACAGTTGTTGTGGGTGCTGCCTTCTTGGGCTTGTCCGCAGCCAGAACGGTGGTAGTGGCAGCATCACGCTTGGGCTGGCTGACCACAGACTTCACCTTTCTGGTGGTGACCGGCGTAGTCTGACAGGCTGATGTGGTCTTCGCCTGCTCAGTCACCACCGACTCCGTAGGGCGCGTCGCCGTAGCCGTAACCCTAGGAGGTGGCGATACCGCTCGATATCGAGGCGAAGGCTCCCTCGCCCTATGGTATCGAGGTGAGGGAGAGCGGCTGAAGGAGTGGCGGTCCGACGGAGAACGGCTTCGGTGCCGACGGTACCGAGCGTCTTCTCCTCGAGGCGAGCATGATTCGCGCTGTCTCCGAGGTGACCGGGACCTCCGGAAGGTCTCCCAGCGTCTTGGGTCACGATGGTACCGATCCCGGTACGATGGAGAATGTGACCGGTAAGAGGCCGGGCGCTCTCTCCACTCAGACTCCCTCGCGTACCTGGCCACGTAGGACGCCGAGGTGTATCTGGAGGCAGACGAGCGAGGTTGTTCCTCTCAGTCTCCCTAGGAGGCGGCGAGGCCACCGGACGCTCCGAAGAGCGGGACCGGGACCTGAACGAGGTCGAACGCCGCTCCGGAGAAGCAGAGGGCTCTCTCTGCTGCAGGTCGGCCGACCTGCGACGGCTGGAAAGGCAGTGGTGCTCCTCCACCAGGGTTGGAGGGTCTACCACAGGTGAGTCCGGGCGCTGCTGGGGAACGTCCTCGATCTCATCGTCCGAGAGATCGACAGACTCGCCTCGCCCTTTGGAAGGCTGCAGAGTTGGAGGAGGAGTGGGAGGTTGAACGTCCCCAGCCGGGGAGCGTTTCTTCTCCTTCTTCTTCTCCTTCTTCTCCTTCTCCTTGCCCTTGTCTCCGTCCAGAGCAGGGCGCTTTTTAGCAGGCGTCTCCTTCACGGGAGCCTCAGCCTTCCTCGCCTCGAGGATCCTTTCGCTGACTTGGCAGCCGCCGAGAGCTTCGGGATCCTCGGTAACGCCGAGATCGGCGTTCTCGCCGGTACCGAGCCCGATACCGACGAGGTGGACGGAACGGCAGCCGCCGATACCATCGATGGCGTGGTTGTCTTCTTTTCGGCCATCTTGGAAACGGAGGTCTCGTCGATCTCCCGCAAAGACTGCTCCCAACAATACGATTTAAGTCTCGCGGACCTGTTGCGGAGAGTCTGGGGAGTAAAATCCCGGCAAATTGGGCAAGTCCGAGTGTTGTGGGACTCACCCAAGCAAAAGAGACACTCCTTATGGCCGTCGTTGAGGGCAACTTTGCGCCCGCAGGACACGCACTTTTTGAAGAGCGCGAACATAAGACGAGACGCCAATTGGAAAAGTCCGAAAATCACCAAAACCAAATGGGAAGTCCGAAGGAGAGGTCAGAAACAATCCAAAAGTCCAAAAAACCGTGAAATCAGCAAGCCAAGCACAAAAGCAGAGGAACAAACCGAAGAACCTTCCGTACGCGACGGCGGACGAGAAAGAACTGAGGAGAGACCATTGCTCGGCGGGAGGAGCATGCGCAGTACCGGCGTGGGGGAGGGGTTCCCGCCAAGCGAACAAGCTCTAGAAGTTTCCGAACGCTACCGCGCAGGCGCTAAAGCTCCTAGTGTATGAAGGCACAGAGACCACGAAGAAGAACTTGACTTTTGCATTTCTAAAATTCTGATAATAAATCTACAAGGTGCTTCAAAGAGCACAGTGTTCAAGGCCAAAAGAAGATTACATGCATCACTGAAGTAGGATGTAATATGAATCTGTTCTGTGGGTGTTCACTCCTCACCCATTTTCTTTATTTTTAACAAACTCTTTGGTAAGTAAGCCATTTTCTATGATAAGGCAACATAGGTGAACGTAAAGGAGGCCTCTCAATATTATCTGAGTAGTATATGTAATTCAGATGGTCCATCAGCTCCCTTTCTATATCCAACCCCTCTTATAATCCAGGAAAATTACTACAACGTTGGCTCTTTCTGAATCCTTTTTTAACC
The DNA here is from genome assembly GCA_948474755.1 of Ctenosaura bakeri. Lineage (NCBI taxonomy): Eukaryota > Metazoa > Chordata > Lepidosauria > Squamata > Iguanidae > Ctenosaura > Ctenosaura bakeri. The sequence continues at coordinate 31,185 of CAOLHI010001691.1, forward strand.
TGGTCATTTCTTTGTGCAGGGGTAGTGCTGGGATGTGCCCTTTTTAAGGTACACTTCGTAAGTTTATTCTTTCTATTTAAAACTACAAATCTGCTAAGCCATTATTCTTTACTGTCAGAGGTATGAAACCCTGTTCTTAAAAGCTCTGGGCTAAAGGTAAATGAAATCTTTTTGGGGACTGTATAAGTTATGCAAATTGTTCACTGTGGTGTACAAACTGATAATAAAAGAACAGATAATATGAACACTAATAGCAACAAAATTCTCAAGGTGATCTTTAGTTCCATCAGCTGGGTTCCAAAGATATACTTTCGGCTTGACTTTTTCTTTTTCTTTTTTTCCATTTAACAGGAGACTTCTGGGCTATAATCTTTCAATACTTTTTGAAAGATTGTTCAGTTCCAAAAGTATATTGGCACAAGACCTAAAGAGATGGTATTTAAGAAATAAACCCAGTGTTCTTTGGAATGCAGAATTAGTCCAGTTCTTTGGACCCTAGCCATTATTTTTAACTACCATTATTATTCAGCAAGGAAACAGTATTCCACTCCAACAGAAATGAAAAACTACCTCTTCTCCTCTGTATCCCTTCTAGATCACCGGTCTTCTTTAACTTCTTCTTGGCATTGACTAACTGGTTGCTATCAAAGAAATGAGCTGACGGCGCAATAGTGGTCAGTAGGGATGGCTTCTCCATGCTGTCTTGCTTAATAGGGCTTGTGCTTTTGTCGGCACACTGAGTAGATTCCTCCTTGATGGGCAAGGGTGGTGGAGGTGGGGGTGGGAGAGGAGGAGGAAGTGGTGCCCCCTGGACTGCATCAGGATGAAGACTACTACTGATGAGAGTTGGAAGAGAAGTTGCTTGAGAAAATTCAGAGGTAAGACCACAGGGAGGTAAAAAGGTATCTTCAAGTTGTTCTAAACTCCTAGGCTCCTGGATTAATAGGGGCTGTATCAGTTTCTCTTGCCCCACCTTGTCAGTCTGCATAGTTACTGGTGAAGACAGGGAGTGATCTGCACATGATGTTGAGCAAGCTGTACTTTTTCTTCTTGCATGGGCCAGGCGAAGTCTGGTTGACTTGAGTATTACCTGTCCAGGGTAGCGCTTAGGAAAGGGAAAATATGCGTTACAAATTATATAAGAATCACTAGAATCTCATGATCAAAAATTATGCTTTAACACTTGTTTCCGATGGAAACATTGTAAATAAAGCTTACACATGCACTTGGTAGTGTCAAGAAAGCTTGTCAAAGAAAACAGAAGTAAGCCTATCAGACAACACAGGAACGATTTCTTCTCATATGACACATGTCTAAAACTTTAGAATTATGTATTTTTAATGCTCCCAAGAAGAAGAAGTGGGACATGTTTACCCAAGTTCTAATGAAACCTCATTAGAAATGTGCAAAAGAAGCTTGCATTTTCTACGTCTATATTGAAGTAAAGTATATTATTGCTTAATTCAATCCGTTCATCTATATTTTCCGTCACCATGATGTCCAAGAAATTAACTGGAGAAATTGTGTGGGGAAGGTATCATTCAACCCTGTCAAAACTGTCAGATCAATTTCTTTTAAGAAACTATATAGATTACAGGAAGCTCCTGCCTTCTGACGTCCCATTATCTGACAACTTGGTCTTTTGACACGTCCAAATTAAAGACAAGTTCCTTTAATTCAACAAGGATTCTGTTCTTTTGACAGTTCTTCTTGTACGTGGAAGCTTGCTTGGGACCATTTGTGAGTGCTTGCTGCTTGCAAAGCAAGCTGAGAGGGAGGAAAAGGCACTAAGCTGGCTGAGAGACTCGGCAAGCAGCATGTGAATGACTAACACAGGGTCTAAAGTGACCCTGTGTAAGTCCTTCATGTTCCCTACAGTACAGTACATGGGTTCTGCTTTTCAATCAATTCTGACAGTGCTCCAGTCCCTAACCTATCAGGTAAGTGGGAGAAGCCTGTAAATACAATTTCAGTCCAACTAGAATACACTCCTTAAAACTGACACAAGTTCATTGATTTCAGTGGGTCTACTCTAGCTAGGGCTAAAACCGGATTTATCTCTGTGAAAGCTAGAAACACTCCTTCTTTCATCAAAAGCTGAGATTTCTTCATGACCTCACCCATTAAGTAGAAATGACATGTATTTGCCATGGACAATGGGGCACTGCAGCTAATCCGTGGATGTAAAAAAGTGGAGTTTCTGGAAGATTAAAATTTGTAAAGCATCATTAGAATGTTCACCTTCTTCAAAATACCTGTTTAAATGTTCGAAGTCTATCCAGTGTTTTCTGTCGCTCCTGACTAACCCATGAGCTTTTACGTTCTTCCTCATCTTGCAATCGCTCTCTCTTCTGAGAGTAAAAAGAAAAGGTAAGAGGGGATATAAACTTACATTTAAGAGGGAGGAATCTGGATGGTAAAACTTTTGCTCACTACTTCATCCCAATATCTTACTGGCCACAAGTCAGACTTATATCTTGCCCCTTATACTTTGAAGTGCTAATAGTGTTAATAAAGCCAAGGCAACAAGAGACAACAGCAAGAATGAAGGACTGTTGGTGGAAGCTTGTTCCCATATTTACTACCTCAGAGCTTGAAAAAAGTTACTTTTTCAGAATGTGGTCTAAATTATATTGTTAGTTACAACCATAGTAGGCCCCCTAAATCAATTGTATTCACTTGTGTTGACTCACCATTCAAGAATTGATTCAGTGGGTCTGCTTTACTTAAGAATAATCCAAGGACTCCTACCAACAACTTCCAACTCTCCCAGCCAAGATGACCATTTGCTCTGCTAGCTGGGGATTTCTTAGATCTGCAGTCCACAAAACCTTTTGCAAATTCTGCATTACCTCTCTTTGAAAGTGAAAAGACCAAAGGCATGGAAAGAAGGATCGGACTAAAGGGAGCATATGATGGAAAGTGGAGTTAGGATGATATATTTAGAGGAAAGGGGAGAGACCAAAACCGAAATAAGGAGACAAATAGAAGATCTTGGGTGAAAACTTTCCATAACATTTTTCTAGATCATCTAAAAATGCACAAATTAATTTTAGCCATTTTAGTCTCAAACATCTATGCAAATTTGCTTTTTCTAAAATGAAATGTTATGGAACATTTATATCCTCTCAAACAGATGAACCTACCTCTTATAAATAGCAACTGCAGTAAATGAGCCAAACACAAAGAGAAATCTTTCAAATAATAAAGTCTGCAGAAAATTTGTGCTGTATGCACATTTAAGTTCTCTCGTCTGAAACAAAATTATAGCCGATTTTGCTAATCTGTCTTTGTTTTAAATTCCAGAATGCTTTTCAAAATATGTAATAATCTTATAATAATCTTGTTCCATATGCTAAATTTACTTCTGATTTGTACTAGAGTATATTACACATTCAGTTCTATAAATCAGTTTAAAGAGAAATATGTACATTTAAAATACTATCAGCAGCTTGAGGAAATGTGGGAACAGTATGCATATATTAACACTTGCTGCATCTCTTTATAAATCAAAAGCCTAGTCCCATCAATGACTGCAGGGGCACTTTTTATGCAACTTTCCAGGAATATGTATTTTTAAAATGGACAAATATCAAATACTGCTTTGATTACTCTGAAATCAAATTACAACACTATGTGATGAGCCAATATTATAAGGGCACCTCTCTCAGCTATTCAAAGTAATTAGTCCAGATGAAGATGCAATGGGATATTGTAGCACCTCTGAGATGGAGAGAAAGAAGTCTGTAGCATAAGCATCCACAGATTGAGTCTTCTTCACCAGATGCATGGAATGAAGTGCTTATAGGCAGACACTTATAGCCAGGAATGGACAAATGTGTGTGTGAACAGTAACCATATCCGCTTATCTACTTGCATGGGCTTTAGGTAATATATTTCCTCCTAACTTTGTCCCACAATTGTTAAAAGTGAACTTGTCATCTCATCACTACATCTACAAGTTTTGCATTTTTGTTACTATTCACACACACACCTGCTCATCCATTTCCATAAATGTCTGCCTATAAGAACTTCATGAATCTGATGAAGTAGACACCGTCTATGAAAGCTTGTAATACAAACTTCTTTCTTTCATCCTTAAAGGTGCTACAATACCCCTCTGCATATTCCCTTAGCTATGTCAGAGAAAGAAACAACTATTGCTTGCATGTTTGGATTCATCTACTTTTTCCACTGAATGCTTATGGGTGAAATGGGAACTCTCTTCTGTTAGGTCAGAAAATTGATGTTAATTTTATCTAAGCTAAGTAACATGAACTATAGTAGTATAAATGTTACTTGCTTGATGAGATTAGAATGAGAAACAAATATCCACTCTTAGTCATTTAATGTGCTATAATTAAGCTTTTCAATGTAGCATAAAAGTAAAAGGGGCTTTTTCCCCCCAAAAAATCCTTGGGCTGGCATAATGAAGCATCATTCTAATTTTAACAGAAACCAAACTCACAAACATGGCAGTATGTTGTGACTCCTCTTCACTCTGAAAGTGCTGCAGGAATTTTTCATTGTGTTTTGCAATGCAGATCTCCTGTGGAAATACAATTTCATTTTAAAGGTATACTTCACTATCAATTAAGATGAAGGGCAAAAAGAGGAGGGGGGTCCTTCTGCCAGGTAACACCTACGTTGCTGAAACTGCTGGTATGATGATAGCAAGTTCCAGCATCACAGGTGCCTTGCTAATGGGTACATAATGAAGAGTTTTAACCAGTTTTCCAAAAGTAGCAGCTTTCTTCAAGCTTGCTTCTTCTGTAGTACTCTATGAGCAATGTATGTGAGTTGCTAACAATAAAAACTCTGCAAAAAATCCTGAAAGTGCACATTATGCATCATCCCTGGGGATGTAGCTGTACTATGCAAGGGAAGCTGAAGTGCCATTGTGTTCAACATCACTTTGTGGTTATGGCACTGGTTGTTCTGGATGCTGTATTTTAAAGGATGATTAAGCAATTAGTGTCTCCCCACCCCCAAAAAAGATAATGGGCCCAGAATACAAGCCATCTGAACAAAGGGGGAAAAAGAGATATAATTTGTGTATGGAACACAACAAGAAAAAGCACTTAACTGACTTCTCTATAGAAAAGTGTGAAATCTTATCCTCTGTGCAAGTTGATTTCAGTAGATTTGTTGTAAGTAAATAGAGTTCAATGAAATAAACATCCACTCACAACTAAGAGAAACTAAGGAACTAAATTTACTGCATGGCTCTGGAATCTTTTACATTGATGTGCTATTTCTGTTTCTAATGGGGTGTTCGGTATATGTGAAGAAATTTTCTGGAATTTGTAGCCTCAGCCTGAACTAGATAACACTAAGGTTGTCAAGAACTATATAAAAAAGTTTTAGTTACACAGATACCATAAATTGATCTGTATTTTTTTCACTACATGCATTATAATTAATCCCAACAGCATGTATATCTAAACACACTCTAGAATATATTTCATTTTATTAATTGTTGTGTTGATTTATATTGTAGAACGTGTTCAGTGTTAAGAAATTCTGACAAAACAAAGCAGTTGCCTTCTGAGCATCCCCTCCTTCTTCTCCTCAGTAGATTCCTTTTTTCTGCATCAGCTTCTTTAATATAAATAGTTTGGTCTAATCAAATCAAGAATACTGCTCTACAGCCAGTAGGTGGTAGCACTAGGATAACACTAAACTCTTTTTTTCATAGTGATCCCATGACAAGCTGGGATCAAGAAATTGCCAGGAAGGTAATGCAACATACTGGTAGTTAAGAGTCAGAGCTCAGAAATAACAAGTTACAAATAACTATTAACTTGCAATCAGTTCTCTTCTACTTCCTTACTATGAAAGTATAATTACATTACATTATGACTGGAATAAGAAGGCGCACAACAACACGATAACTTAAGTCCCTTCACAGTACAATGGCCCCTCTGCTTTTGCAAGGATCCAAGGCACAGAACCCTTGTGAATGTAGAAAAACTGTGAATAGCTCCCCCCATGCTCCCCCTTCTATTCCCTTTCAGGACTCCCCTCCCCATTCTTTTGCCTTTTGCTTGGGACTGTGTGCTTTCCTTCTCTGCACCAGGCAAAATGCATGCAAAGGGAGTAAGGCATGCGCACTCCCCCCCCATTCCCTTGCCTTCTGCCCAGGAGCGCCTGTCTTCCTTCTCTGTGCCTGGGCAAAAGGCAAGGGAATGGGGGAAGCACCTCCTCCCCATTGCCTTGCCTTTTGCCCCAGCATGCATTCTCCGCCTCAAAAGAAAAGGCAAGGAAATGGGGGGGCAAGGGACACACACCCCTTCTTTCTCCATGCATGGTGCTCCCTGCTCTCATTCCCTTGCCTCTTGTCCAGGTGCTGAGAAGGAAGGCATGTATGCCCTGGCAAAAGGCAAGGGAATGGGGAGGAATACACATGTGTGCCTTCTTTCTCCATGCGCAATGCTCCCCCCTCATTCCCCCACCTTTTGCCTCAGTGCTGTGAAGGCATGCATGCCCTGGCAAAGGCAAGGGAAAAGGAGGAGGAGAATAGGGGGAAAGGCACACATGCACCTTGTGAATAATCAAATTCACAAAACCATGAATGTGGAGGGAGGACTGTAAAACTAAAATTTTAGTTACTTTTACAGCTATGATCTCACTAAATAGTGGGGAAGGAATATCACACAGTTGAAACACTGGCTTATGCTATGCCTCTTGCTCTCTGAAGTAGGTATTCAGCTGGATGAGAGAGTCTGTGTTTTGTACCAGAGGCCACCTAGTTTGCAGAAATCAGATCTTTAAAATAACCAAAAAAGTAGCTAGTTATTTTTTAAAAAACAGAAAGTTACATTATAAACATAATGACAAATTATGGGGGCTACCTGGAACTATAACTGCAATTAATTACTTTTTGAAAGTAACTTTCTCTAGTAAGAAAAGACATAGGCACACATGGAAAATACAAGGTATGCCTATGTGTACCAAAACAGATGAAAATTCCTAAGGGTCTAGGCCATGGTATGATTCAGAGGCATTTGTACACAGGAGCAGGCCATATGACCACTAGGCATAATAGCACCAAATAATCAGTTTGATTGTGCTCATATCCCTCGGACTTGGATGAGATATTCACGGCAGCATACTTCTGCATACAGAAAAAAAATGGATGGGAAAAAAAGAAGGGCAATCCATGTGGATACTTTATTTCTATGCTATGTCCAGGTTGCTAAAGCTGGATTTTGTCTGGGCACATACCTGCAAACCTAAAACAAAAATTATTCAGCTACGGGTGAGAGCTTAAGTTCAGTAAACATTTCTATGTAGAAACCCTAGCACAAATGAGATTCCTACTAACTAGAAATCTAATGTTTATTTCATTCAACTTTTATATCATATTTCTTTGGTAGGATAAGTTGTTAAAAATGTGTACATAACTATACCGCATTTGAATGAAAAAAACAAATTCATTAAACTTCACAGCTCAATCAGGTAATAGTAAAACTAGTTTACATTAGTTCTGTAATTACGTATACAGCAAGAAAGCAGATTTTAAAAAAGTTTTCATTGTGCGTATCTTTATACATTTTTTAAGAACAACATTTTTTAAACACATGACATGCTAAGAAACATTGCTAAAATGGCTTTTCTGTCAACACTTCTCACTTCAATTCTAGCCATCTATTAAAATAATTGTTATTGTTGCTGCTGCTGCTGCTGCTGTTGTTGTTGTGTGCCTTCAATGTCATCTCCTGCCATATGGCAACCCAATCGTAAGGTTTTCTTGGAAAGATTTTTTTCTGAGTGGGTTTACCATTGACTTTCTCTGGGTGCATGGCTTGCACAAGATCACCCAGTGGGTTTTCATGGCTGAGTGGGGATTTGAACCCTGGGCTTTGGACTCTTCGCCCAACGTTCAACCCTCTACATCTTGCACTGAGCTCTGATATAAATATTTTTAAAAAATGAATGGGCGGTGAGAAAGGAATATGGACACACACTACTAATTCTCAGCTGACTGACCCCAGTGCATTATGTCTGGACACATCATAAATGTATATTTATAAAATGAAGAAAATTCTAACCTGTTAATAACTATGAGAATAGGGTCAGGTATTGATAGATACTTATCATTACCTGACCCTACCCAAAATAGTCACTAATGGGGTGCATTTTGTGTGCTTATGTGCCTTCAGGTTGCCTACTGACACGATCTCATGAACTTCAAAGAGTTTCTTTAGGTAAGGAATACTGAGAGGTTGTTTTGCCAGTCCCTTCCTCTGAAATACGGCCTACACACCTGGTATTGGTTGGCAGTCTCCCATCTAAGAACTAATTAGTGCTGATCCTGCTTAAGTTCCAAGATCAGATGGGATCTGCTGCCTTTAGGGCAGAGCTTTCCAAACTGTGTCGCGACATGTTAGTGTGTCGGCTGCAGTGTGTAGGTGTGTCACCTGAATATAACAGGTTGAGGGGCTGCATCTCTCGCCACTGTGGCGGGCCAGGCCTGGGTGAAGGGGCTGCTTCTGCTGCCACTACCACCCCAGGCCAAGGAAGACCCCGACAAAGGCAGTAGTGGGCCAGGCTTGAGTGAGGGGCTGCTTCCACTTACTGAATTACTTACTCAATTACTGCGTCACGAAATGATACATGTCTAAAAAGTGTGTCACCAACATGAAAAGTTTAGAAAGCTCTGCTTTAGGGTATTCAGACCGTCAGGTATAGGTTGTTTGTTGTTGTGTGCCTTCAAGTCATTTCTGACTTACGAAAACCCTAAGGTGAACCTATTACAGGGTTTTCTGGGGCTGAAAGTGTGTGATGTATCCAAGATCACCCAGTGGGTTTCCATACTTGAACAGGGAATTGAACCTTGGTCTGTAGGGTCATAGTCCAATGCTCAAACCACTACACTATGCTGGGTCTCCAAGTATATGTTACTCCATTCAAAATGAAAGTATTTAATTTTGTTGCACTTAGCAGTATAATCTGATATTTTTGGAGCAAACCTGTCCTGATTGATAGAGGTAAGTGGCCACAAGATAAGGAAGACAAATGATCTTATCACTTTTCAAACAGTAAACTTAATCAACCCCAGCCATTGGATGAAATGGCTTATCTAGGCCTAATCAGTCTGTTTTCAAGCCTAGCTGTAAAGCTTTGCTTCTACTGGTTGCTAACATCTGCCAGGAGATAAACAGATCAAGTATATCTCTCTTGATTTATTTGGCTTTTCAATACCTTTTGGTACCAATGACTATGGTAATCTTCTGGACTGTCTGGCATGACAGAGTTGGAGGGATTGTATTAGAGCCATTCCATTCCTACCTATACGGTATATATTAGAGGATGATGCTAAAGGACTGCTGCTTTAGTGCATGGGAATATTCCTATGGAATGACCCAAAATATTGTCTAATATGTAGATACAAATACTGGGAGATTCTGTGCCAAGATTTAGAGAGCAAAATCACCATTTCTTATACTTCTCTTCAAATCCTGACGAATTCCTGCCCAGGTATCAGATGACAAATGGAGGCTCAATAAGAGCAAGCAAACCAACATTCAAGCTAGATATTACAGAGATACTGATGCCAGTAAGGCCTTTCAATTAGGATGTGGGATGTGGTCTACAGGCTGGTTTGCAACTGTCTTGGACCTGTCTTTACTACTTGAGTCTCGGGTGGTAACTGTCACCAGAGACAAGAAACAGTTTCTTTAGCAGCAGTCTCATTTCAGCCTTATAAAGTGCAGTTAGGATATCATCATCTCGCAATCAGACATGTATCACCTGCTTAATTCACCTGCTCCTTCGATGTGTAATTCCACATTTAGCAACTCACTTGCTGCTCTTAAAAACAGTGTGAAGTTAGTTACTGAGTGTTGTGATAATTTTAATGATTTCATTGTTTAGATTTTAGTAATGCTTATTAGCCATATTCACTGCTTGTTTTTTTTTAAGCAAGATTAAATTTTAATAAATAAGAAAGGTGGGATGCTATCAAATGAGTTAGTGATATTATTTTATTGTTGCTGTGTTTCTTGATATTAGCATTTATAAACTATTTCATGTAGTTTTGTTGAGAACAAAGTGAACGAATGAACAGATGCTTGTTTTACCTTTTTATTTCTGAGGTAGGCCTTCTTGGCTGAAATGCGCCCACGTCTTGCTTCTAGCTGCCGGACTTTTTGTTGCAGTTTTTGTAACTCTTCTCTTTGCAAGTGTATAGATGTTGCCATATCTTCTTTTTCAAGCATGGCTTCCATACTCTCATAAGTATCATAATATACTACTTCATCTCTTTTCTCTGTGGGAAACCACAAACAGTTTTGATAGGTTAAATATACATGCATTCGGACATCACCATGCAGAGTAACTTTCAGTTGTGCTAAACAAAATGATATCCAAAAAACCCTGTTCAGTACTATAAGAATAGCAGTCACAGCACCAGAAGTGGCCTAAACATTAGCTGACCCTGCTCTAGAAAAGAAACAATCACACACTAATGTAGTGTCAACTGTAGTGTGACCAGAACAAAAAACTTAAGCATCTAAGGTAAATGACACCAGAAATGACTGAGGCTGAAGCTACAGTTATTCTCTTCCCATTCTCAAATATGAAGACTAGGGTATTAGACTTTGAGTGCAAAATCACCATCAGCTGAGTACATGCAAAATATGTATGTCTTAATCACCAAGCAAAAATTAATTAAATTAATTCTAGTTATTGTTGACCTCTCTAATATCTCAGAAGAAGAGAAAAGAAGCCAAAACTAAAACTTTTAGGGCTGTAGTCCTACATACAGCTGGAGATAAATCATACTGAACCAGTGTGACTCATTTATAAGCAAATATCTTAAAAACTGCAGTGCACAACTGATTCTTGAGCTAGAGAAGGAAATTTGTAGAGTAAAAAAAACAATTCTGCAGTTACTAAGAATAATCTGTACTATAGCAGCCTACAGCAATTTGTTCAATTATAAAAATGTAAAATGAATCTATGTCACCTGAAATAAGTCTTTTAATGCTTTCAAGTTGTGCTGTTAGCAGCAGTTCTTCACACTTCAAAATTTCAAACTGTACTTCATACAACTGAAGTTGCAGGTCATAATAATCAGCTTCAAGCTGGTCCAAATGGGCTATTGCTTCTGTGCCACCCTGTAAGCTCTGCATCTGAAAGGGAAAGATGACTGAGAGTTACAACAAGAAGATGATCTAAAAAATTTCAACAATGTAACAGCATGTCTCCAGAATACCTCATCAAGAAACAAAAAATAATTTAAAGGTATTGTAAACTAAATAATGGAAAGTAGATTACTGCTACATAAATACAATTCCCTAGCCTGCAATATACACATTTATCTGAGAGTGAGTCCCATTGCACTCAATGGAGCTTCCTTGTGTGTAGATATGGTAGTTCTGCATCAACTAGTAATAACTTCTTCCATTGTCCGGTAAAAACTAGACACAGCATGGTGTAGTAGCTGAGTAGTAGTAGTAGTAGCAGCAGCTAAGACACTGGGAGTCCAGGGGTTCAAATCCCGCTTGGCCATGGAAGCCCACCACATGACTGGAAGTTCTTGCTCAAGGACTGTGATAGTAAATATGAATGATTTTAAGAAATAACATTATTTTGTCAACTACTGGTAATCACTGAGACCTAAAATGACTGGCCAAATAGTCCTCTATTGTTTCTTACTGTAGAAGAATCAGTTGCTTTAGTTTTGGTCCTGAAAGCATTTTCTGAACAGTTGCTTTTGCTGTTATTGTTCATCCTTTCCCTGGCTCAAAGCAGCTTGCAACAGTTAAAACAGGTACAGATAAAAGTTCACATTGTACAAAAGTTAAAACATAAGGATGCTCACCAATAGCCTATCAGTAGAATGAAAAGCAATTTATAATTATAACCACTAAAAAAGAAAATATAGATAGCACAGCACATTATTAAAGGTCTTTTCCCCACGAGCAATCAGTTCTCAAAAGCCAGCAAAACAATAAGTCTTCCTTCACCAGCCTACAGAGGAGAAGCAACGAAGGTGATAGTGTAGCCCATCTGGCAAGGGACTTCCAGGGCCTGGGAGCAATCACTGAGAAGGCTCTCTCCCACATTCCCAGAGGGTGGTGAAACAGAGGGAAGGGCCTTTCCTGAAGATCTCAAAATACGGGCAGATCTGTAGGGAAAAATATGCTCCTTCCTTGTTTCAAAATCAGCTTCCCTTCCTAGTAACAGTGATATCAATCACGCAGACTATCAAATCAGTTTTATTTGCCCTCATTAAAGTCATCATGCTATGCAATCTGACAAGCTATTAGTCAATGCAGAAAACAATTGACTTTCAAACCATGTGAATTCATAAATTCCTCCTGATAATTCAGCCAGAAAATAACTATGAATCAGTTTGAAAAGATCAGCTTTGTGGGAATTCTTTGGCAAACATTTTGATCAAAAATGTTTCCCCGAATTCTCAGCTCAGTCCAGAAAAGAATGTCAAAAGATGCCATTCTAGGTATTCTAAATATTTTACATATTTAGAGAACTACGAAGAATATTCAGTGATTTTTTTCACCATAACAACATGGAGCTTGGCGAGTGAACTGCAAAGCACCATCTTGTGTGGCTCCAGCAAAAGTTTTCAGTGTTCCTCTCACAGTGTAAACACTAATCTTTCATATATTTGTTCGTAACTGCTTAAAAGAAAAAAAATCAAACTTTGAAAAAAAACCTCATAAGGATCTGTTCCAAAGATAACCACAGAAAAACATTTGAATATCTTTGGTATCAAGTAAAACAGCAGTGTTTACTATTGGCATCCTGTTGCGTTGTAAATATGGATATACCACAGTTTATAGAAGTTAATTTTTTGGACCACAGTTCCCACAGTCTTGCAATCAGCATGACCACTGGCCATGTTGGTTGGGGCATTCTTGGAATCCCTGCCTAGATATCAAAGAAGTAACTTTTCCACAACCTTGTATACACACTGGCAGAGTAGGACTCATAATCCACCAATGACTCCTGAAAAACCATGTAAGGACAAGAATAAAAGTTCCTTAATTATGATATAAATGTTATGAGTATTAGAGCTATGACAACATGAATTCACCAAGCATCTTCAAGCTCCAGCTTTTATCAGAAGTAGCCAAAGTAAAATTATCCAGAAAGACTAAACAAAAACCCACACATCTTTGAAATGCTTCAAAAATAAGGCCACATACAGGACACTGGTAAAAGGAATGTGGATTAATACAAAATATGGAATCAACATGTATAACAACACACAGACTCATGAATTAACTTGCTACCAACATGTTAAATCATGAACACTAAGACTGTAATAAAATATTGAAGAAGTATTTACTTGTTTGACTAATTCTGCATCACTAAATTCCAGCCTGAATGGATAACTTTAAAAGTCATGTTCCTCAAAATCTTCTGAACAATGAGAATTAACTAAAAAAGACTACAAAGTCAGTTTTTATAATGAAACAATTGTTCACCCTGAAAACAATAAAGTTATAGCCCTTTTTAAATAGTGTACTAGAAACTGAAATGTTCAGTTTCTATCCATCCTAATGCACATTGCCACTATATAGTGCTAACGAAGTATATCATTATTGCCATAGATACTCGACTATAAGTCAACCATGTGTAAGTCAAAGACTGGTTTTGGGCCCAAAATTAGGGAATTTGCTACAAACTAAGGCAGAGCTTTCCAAACTTTTCATTTTGGTGACACACTTTTTAGACATGCATCATTTTCTGACATAGTAATTCAGTTTTACTAGCAAACTGGAGGTTAAACTAATCCCTTATAAAAGATACTGACACATACATAAATTGTAATAACAAAATTATGGGGACAGAATATATCTCATCAAAACCTTTCATATATTTTTAAAAACATATGATTTATAAATAATAACATACATTTCCAAGATTGTAGGCAACACATCTACATACTTTGAGGCACACCATTTGGAAAGCTCTGACATAAGGATAAGTCAACCCTCTTCCAGTAGCCCTGAAAAACCATCCAGACCTCCAGGTAGTATATGGGGTGGGGGGTTGAAGGAACAGATCATCCCACAAATTCTTCCAGGCTTGAGGAGTTCTAGGGTCTTTTCACTTCTCACCTCAAGATGAGATGCGTTTGCACCAATCTGCTCCTTCAACCCCCCAAAAGCAGCACAGGCTCCAATTGTTCAGGGGGGAAAAAAACTATGGCAACTATTACAATCACAGTCGTCGTCATCATCATCATCATCATCATCATCATCATCATCATCATCATCATCATCATTATCCCCAAAGATTGAGGCAGGGTCCATCATAGATTAAAATACAACTAAAAACACATCATAGATTAAAATATATTAAAAATACATAAAACCATTTAAAATACAACAATTTAAAATTCAGAGCTAAAAATTGACTGGGTAGGCCTGCTGGAAGAGGTAAGTCTTTAAAACTTCTTAAAAGTCAAATGGACTGTTTTGCTGCCAAATTTCTTCTGGCAGGTCATTCCACAGTCTAGGGGCGGCTATATGTTACACAATTACATATGGTGCATATTTTGAAGCAATATTTTTTAACACACAAGAATAATCTCCAGGGGAAGAAAAAACATATTCACCAAATGTTCCATTATCATGCCTTTCAAATATTAAAAGAAAATAAATGTAAACCAAACTTATGTCACACTTAGTTTCTACATGCTTGAAAATTAAATTAATTTCTTTAAAATATTTTATCCATACATTCCAATGGGTTAAATAGCCATTTCTGATCATTTACCACTGCGGTTTCAAGGCATATTGTGATAACAAGCCAATGATTTTTCACTCTTAAGTCTTTAAAAATAATCAAATCAGGAAGCCCCCACCATCTGATGCCCCATTATCTGACAACTTGCTCTTTTAACACTTCCAAATTAAGGACAAGTTCTATTAATTCAACAGGGATTCTGCTCTTTCATCCATTCTTCTCACCTCGAACTGCTCGCATGCACCCGCTGCTTGCAAAACAAGCTGAGAAGAGGAAAAAAGCTGCTAAGTTGGCTGAGAGAATTTGCAAGCAGTGCTTGCAGTCAGTCCCAAGTGAGCCTCCATGAATCATCCATACCACCTGCAGTGCAGTACATGGGCTCCACTTTTCAACCAATTCTGTTTTCTGACAGTGCTCCAGTCCCTAACTTTTCAGATAAGTGGGAGACGCCTGTACAAGCAACTGTTCTGAAATTTCATCTACAAAGTGTTGTACAAGGCTGAGCAAACACTGTTCTTAGGTCTTTAACTCCTCTAACAACTTACCTCTTCTTTCAATGCATGTTTCTTCTGTTCCAAACAAATTTCTTTTGCTCTCATCAACTGCAAAGTCTCCTTGGAAACTGCATACTGAAGTTTTTCCATTCGTTCCACTGCTACTGCCCATGCTGCCTTACCAAATTTCTTCTGGTCTGCTCGCATTCGATCACACACAGCTGTTTGGGGGGAAAAAAGAAAAAACATGCTTATTCTACCTGGAAATATTTTAGTGTTGCCCTGTAAGTTACAAATTCCCTGTTTATTTTGTTGAAGGCCTGAAGCAGCAACTGCAGATTCAATGCATTCTGACATCAATACCAACACCATTTTCAGTCATGACTTTCCAATTTAAAAATGCACAGTTTTTAATCACAAACCAAACATGCTTTTTTAAAAAAAGTTCTTCCCTTCTAATGTGCAATCTGCATACATCCCAGAGCTGGAAAAGGTCAGATTAACCTCCAGTCCAGGACTCTAGAGAACAGATCAGAAACTGGAAACTTTTTTAAAAAAAATTGCTGACCTTTCTGGTCACATAATTGTGGGAGTGATAGTTTAAAACAAAAACAAAAAAAAAGCAACTTCTCTACACTATGGGCCATATGAATGTATATGATACCAAGCTTTCTACTCTGATGTCACAACAGGTTCATTAGATCAGGGGGAAGAGTTCTTCTGCCTTAGATTCTTGCCTTCTTTTGTTTGCCTTTAGACACTCTCCCAACATAATCCGAACAACTTTTGCCATGCATGTTCCTTGCCACTTCTGAAGGCATCCTGTCATGTCCTCATTTACTCCATACCAAAGCAGGTATAACACAGGCAAGAATGAAGAAGGGAATCAGACAGGAGTGGGGAAACACAGACTACAGTCTAGAGACATTCTTGTCACCCCAGGTACAATCAGGGCCCCTGTTATTTGTGTTTTTCTTTTTGAGCTTTTTTGAAGAGGTGCCCAAATGTACCCCAACACTCTCTAGGAGGAAGAGAAGGCAATTTTGCCCCAGAAGAGGCACCCTCCACCCCAAAAAAGGAAGTGAAATCAGCTTCCAGAAGTCAGCCTCAGGGTTATCTCCTGCTGGGTAAAAGGCCTGGCCTGTCCAAGGCCTAAAATGGCCTGGAGATCATCAAAAACATGATGAATTTGTCCTGCACACTGTCTATGTGATACAGCTGATATCTGGAGGCAAAGAATATTTCTAAATAAAAAAAAATAGAGTGGTTAAAATGGGAGGGCCTAGCTCTCTAAAGTTCCTAGGGGGAGGAAAAGCAGTCCCCTATCCCCCAACAGAACTGTTAGCTTGGTGGGATACTGTTAGCTTGGCAGGACTGAGCATGCTCAGTACTGGCTGGGGGAGGAGTTCCAGCCAAGCTGCTCAGCACTGGAACTTTCTGAAAAGCTATTGTGCATGCGCGAAGATTCACACTGTGTGAGGCACAGAGACCACAAAGAAGAACCACTGTTTCCCCACAATGAAGTAGAATAGCATACAGGAGTCCAAACCTCTTAACTGATATTACTTTTTTTAATTCTACAAAACACACATCCTGCCTAGTATCTGTTCATATATCAATCCATACAGACTGTGTGACTGACTTCGCATGTGTGAAAAAGAGAAAGAAAATATTGTGGGTACTTGTGGAATGATGGTTATAGAGGACACAGCACAGATGGATATGGTAGATATGCGGAGGGGTAGACAGATATGAAGGTGAGATTGTACAAAAGGATCGATGGAGAAGGAATGAAAGACCATCTGAAGGCATGGAAAGGGGCTGATTGTGGACTGTCTCAGAACTCGTTGTCTGTGTTTATTCCTGAGTAATGCATTTGTTAATTTTCCCTAGACATGCAAAAATGGACACTTATGAATAGATGTGTAGACTGGTGGTATGAGAATACTGGTTGATTCCAAAGACTGTATTTGTGTGTGGCTCAGAAGACGACATCGACGATATCATCATCACCAACACCACCATCACCACCACCCCATTACCCTCCCTCCCCTTATCCCCACACACTCAGCTTTGCAAGCATATTTTATGTCTCTTTCTGCAATGCACTGTAATGGATCATTCCTAGCAGCAGTATTAGTACTGTCATGTGGATTCTTCCCCACTGTTTTGTACTCATGATCAATAAGATTCTATGTGCAATGCGACTATTGGTGGATTCTCCATGCAATGAGACTGTTGAGGAGAATATAGATCCAAAGGAGTGCTTTTGTGTGGTTCTGGGGGTTCATCCCCTGCTTTGCACTCATAATGTTACAGTTTATGTGGCTTCAGTTTCTCTTTTCTCTGCTACAGCCTTGTGAGGATTCAAAAGGCTACTTGATCTCTGTAGGTTACACTTTCCACTCTACTATGATGGACAGAGCTTGTCTGCTGTGCCAGTTTGAACACTGGACTAGGACTCTGGAGACCAGAATTTGAACCTCTGTTCAACCAGGGAAACTCACTGGCTGACCTAGGCAAGTCACACTCCCTCAACCTTAGAGAAAGGCAATGACAATCCTCTTCTAAATAAATCATGCCAAGAAAACCCAGTGATAGGCTCACCATAAGTTGGAAACGACTTGAAGGCATAATAACAACAATGATGCAGATACATCCTTGGGCCAGACAGATGGGAAAAGCAGGAAGGAAAAGGTTCTACTGACTTCTGTGTCAGTCCCTCACCCATGATGATGGATCATGCTAAGGTTGTTCAACTTTAAAAAAAATGAGAGCAGGTAGGGTTTCCTTTTTAAAAAGGACCAACAAACTGCCACGTAACTCATACCAATTTGTTTATCTTGCAAAGGAGCAAATGGACAAACCTGAAAGATCTGGTTTTCAAAAATGAAAGAATCATGAACTCAAGGACAGAAGTATCTCCAAATTTCTTGCATATAAAATAGAGCACATTCAACTTCATAGTATGGTTTTGATGACAAATGTTAAAGCACTTTTAACATAAAATGTGGAACGAACAACATTTACCAAAAAAAAAAAAAATGGCCCCTCTCTTACTTGAGTACATTGGGTTCTAGCAATTTAAGGAAGGCAATGAGAATTATTTGAGTAACAAGCAAAACAAGTGGCTGCAGGCCCTGAGATATGTAATCAAGACTTACTCAGAATATTGATGGAAAATATGAAAAAGTGTAAGTCCATTACCCTTCTGTGCCTTTGCTGTTATTTCAAAGTACTTCACAGTAAGGTCCTGAATAGACAATACAGCCATGTGAGCCTTCCGCTGCCAGTCTGCATCTTCTTTTTGGAGACTTTCAATTCTTCTGGGTCCTAAATAATCATTTTCTATGGAAATCTGAAAACAGATCAGTCCATTTACATCCACCATCAATTGAAAGTATGCATAAAAATCTTTAAGAAACGAAAGCTCTTAAACCTCCCCAAAACATCTTTTAGTATTATACTGAGGATATGGGTCAATGTTAGTAAAGATTGGTGAAACCTCTATTTTCAGCACACAGGATTCTTAAATAATAAAAAACAGGGAAACCACAGACAGACACACAAATAATCGATATAACAATCATGGGTGGAAAACCAAAAATAAAAAACAAGAAACAGCACTAGTAAGGAGGGATGGATGGCCCTATGCTTTCCTGAACTAATTCACAGAGAAAAAATTGAATGAAGGAAAAGAGAATCACTGTCTGAAGCTCTAGTTCCTAGATTTTTTCTAAAAAAACAGAGCTGAGAGTTTAGCACAAAGTGGGAACGATGAGGCCCTCTGGATGTTATGGGACTGTAAGTCCCAGCATCCTCATGCCTGGTAATGCTGGCTAAGGCTGCTGGGATTGGAAATCCAATAGCATCTGAAGGGCCAAAACGATTCCCATGCTTGGTTAAACAAAATTCTAATGCAGGCAGAAGTACAAATTGTTTCTACATTATTTGCTTCGAGTTGCTGGCTAATCTGATTAAACACCATAGCACTGGAAAATTTTCCTTAATTTGCACCTGGTCCTGTTATGGGACAAAACTTTTCCCCAAGAGACACTAAAATGTTCTTGGGCAGAGTAATCCAATTCCCCCAGTGACAGCTGGATGAGGGGTGACCAGACAAGGCTGAAATGCTGCTTTGCCAGAGAAGAGGAGCTCACAGGCACAAGGACATTTCTAACTCAGCAGGCACCCAATACAGCCACGGAAAGCTTGGAGCAGGGGTGGGGACAGACGCAGCCCAGCAGAGTTCCCACCAACTTTACAGTCCCTGAAACAGAACACCACAAGGGTACATCAGGGAGTCTTTGCATCCAAAAGAATGACTCTCCTCTTGTAACTTCGGTATGCCCATGAATTTGGCCTTGCAACACACCAGCCTGAATGTCAATGAGAGGGTTGTGAAAAACAAACCCAAAACACGAGATTGCTACAATGAGCTAGAAATGCTCAGAAAGTGGTGATTTTCCTCAGCTACAGAAATGTCTCACCTCCACAGGTCCACAAACTATATTCAAGTCTAGTAATCATAAAGTATTTATACTAACCGGGAAAAATATTGATGGAAGACCTGGGTGGCTTAAGTTTCAACCCACCAAGTGTATTACTCCAAGAAACAGAAGAGAGGGGAAACAAAACATGCCCTTGCAGGTGGCACTCAAAACTAAAGAGAATACTCCCATCCAAAAATGTACTCCAGGTTTTCCTGACAATCTGATTATCTACATTAATGCAACCTCTCTGTCTCTACCTCAGCTTTCTTGCTTGCTAAAATGAATGACTTTGTAGCACCAACCAACCTCTTTGCAAATGGGTTTGTTGAAAGCTGGTCCCTCACATAAATACTATTTAGATTGCTCTGCTGATCTGAGACACATGCCTAACCATGTGTCCACTCATACACAGACTGTGGCAATTCCTTTCTAGCAATATAAGGAACTAGACAGAAGATAACAGGACAAAGCATGCTGTTAATTGCTTTTCAAATCAAGAGTTAGAAGGGTGAGTTCAATTTAATAACTTACTATTTCTAAGCAATCAAAACTCTCAAAGTATACTCTTTTACCCTCATAATTTGGAACAGAAAGGAATTTTTAGGGCAATGATGACAAGTTACATGCCACTCTGTCTACCCTTGCTTTTAACAAAAAGCTGTTGCAGAAGACTGGAATCTTAATGGAAGATTGGTTTGTGCTGAACAGATAGGGAACTCTTTTGCTTCAGGTTGTTTTTCTGCATAAAATTTATCTTTCACACACTTGGATATGAGCAGCATGTTATTACAGATAAAATGCTACTTATACTTAAATAAAAGCAATACTTCACCACCTCTTCCTTTCCTCCCCAAATAATCCATCTAAGTCATCTGAAGAGAGTTGAAAAATGACAAATAGGACAGTAGCTTGGAAACATTATGCACAATTATTTTCAATGTTATTGTATCCTAGACCTTTATTAACATGTTAAGATGCATAGATTTTTAATTGCATTCTCCTAGAAAATTATATAGAAAAACGAAACACCTTAGAGGTATAAACTACACTGCAACTACACATACCATGTTTGTCTTAACAAAATTGTCTCTAGGTTTAAAAGGTTGCCAGAAAAATGCTTTGTTCTTGCTACCAATGCCATCTTTGGCTGGTTAACAAGGTGTTGTACATCAGTTATGGACGTTCTTGTAAAGATATCAGTGTTCTTTATAGGACTTGCTACCTTGTACACGAAACCTGCTTGTCACAATAATGCTGACAATAAAATACAGTATCTAAAATGGTCACTGGTACATTCTATGTGATCCTGGAATTTAAGCCTTTAGCATTTCAAGAATATTTCACACTACATAGGAGATTAATTGCTAAAGGCTCAAAATTCAGAGATCGTCTGGAAAAATGTTGGATGATTCAGCATTTAGAAAAAATGCCAAGTGCCTAAACTGAGATCTGAACTTGAAAAGGTTACTTTTTTGGACTACAAATTTTAGAATATCACAGCCAGAATGGCCAATAGTCATGCTGGCTGAAGAATTCTGGAAACTGTAGTCCAAAAAGTCTGCTAGTATCTGTTCACTCCAGGTGCCCAAAATATAGGTCGCAGACTACAAAAGGGGCTTTTTAAAATGTCCTAAAATAGGCTTGTTGGGAGGAAAATCAGAAATAAGCAAAGAGGTTGCTTCCCTCTTTCTAAAATAAAATTTAAAAAAATTATAAAATGGCTATTTCAAGCATTTGGAAGGTCCAGGTTGGCCATTTTCATGAAAACTAGGAAAAATTCAAGTACCACCTGCTGAAGTCTGGTACACTGCCAAAAGCCCCCCCCCCAGACTTAAGCTGCCCTACCTCTAGTTCTTTCCACCTGGAGAACAACTGTTAGGCACTCTCAGATATCGACTTCAATTACAAGACTTGCCACCTATTCTTTGGGCCCACTACCAAGTGCAGGGGGCTTGAAAGAGTGGCAGGATCTTGCCTCATTTGTATGATGACTTGGATTTTTACAAATCAGCAGGATAAAAGCCACTGCTTCTTTCTTGTAACCAAATTAAAGCCTATTAGAGACACTTGAAATCTTTCTGCCCAATCCCTACCCAATTTTGGTGTGAATACGAATGACTCTGCAACTTTTCTACCACTTATTGCTCCTGCCATCTACGTTAAATTGATTTGTGTTTATTTTCTGATTTAACTAGACCATTTTTTATGTAAGCCACTAAACAAACACCACTGAATTCAAATGAATAAATTCCAAATTCTGTAATACATGCCAAACTCATAATCAGACAAAAACAACTAAAATCCATTAAAGCATCAACCTCAGCTTTATTAACTGCAGTTTGAATTCTCAAACTGAGTGTTTGAGTTCAAGTTTTCTCATCAAGGTGAACTGCTCTAGCATAAAGCAGCACAAGTCATCCTGAAAGCTATTGAAAAAGAACAAAAGGAATCCTGCATGTTAATATAGGCCAATAATGGGCACGATCCATTCTGTACTCTACAAACGCTGTTACGTGTACACAGCTCGCTCTCTCTACATGTGGGAGCAAGGTTAGCAGTAGAAAATTTTGCTTTTAGATAAGTTTGGATTTATATAGCTAGTTTGTTACCTTTATTTGCTGTCTCCTGAGCATTGCAAGTTCCCTCATGTCTCTGAACGGTTGCAGCAAGTACTGATAGAGTTCCGTGGTGGCTTCAGCAAGACTACTATAGGCTTCATCTTCCATTTGATATAATTCAAGCAGTTCTACCATGCTTTCTGTATTCTTGTGCTTTTCTAGGAGCTGTGTAAAAATGATGGAAAATATAACATAATAAAATTTTCCTGTTATCAAGCCGAATCATATAAAATAACTAATATTTGTAACTTACTATAATCACTCACATACCCTGGGGAAAAGTACTGATTTCATTTAACCCTACTCTCTATTTTTGCTTGAAATTACAAGACTTTAAAAAAGAACCAGGAAAACATTTAATCTTCAATTTTTGTAAAGCATGTGTTAAGTGAAATATGTAAGTATATCAATGAAGTTGTTACTTTTAAAATCCATTCCTTGTGATTCCGTAAAAGGTATGACATATTTATATGTTATGCCTTATTTTAATTATTTCCGTAAAAAAGAATGAGAAAAAGAACTTTAGAAACCTCTGCAAACCTGATATATAAATATCTGATATATCCTGTGCTCTTTTCTTGCTTGCTTTTTGCTGGCAAGCAAAAACCATTCTATTCCAAAAGGCTTTTAGAAATTGACTACAGTGGGCTTGTAATGGTGTGCTTATTGATTTTATCTGCTGTTTTTAATGGATTTTCAAGACATTTTAATTCTGCAGATTGTGCCAGTATTGGAGAAAAGGCAGGATACAAATGAATAAAAAGAGGAAGGGTGAGGTAAAGCTATTCTAAATGTTTCTGACCAAAATGCTGTTGGTGCACACCCATATGTGTAACAATCTGTGGGTGTGGAAGACAGTCACTTGTCAAAATCATCCTGCCCACGGCACCCTGGCTCTGAATACTGCCCCTAAAAACTACACGTAAGATAAATAGGTAGCTTGAACCCATCAGCCTTCTCTCTCCCTTTTTTTCCACTGCTGCTGTATCAATGGTCTTTTTCCTCTTACAGTTAATTTTAATTCTGGCCAAGAGTACCAATTTGTCACTTACATTCTGAAAAGCAGAAGTGTTTGTGTATAGAAAGGTTACATTGCAGAAGTAGTGTAAAAAGCAGTAAATAGCAGGGCCAATTCCCAAGACTTAGCAGCCCATGTGCAATGGAATCCACACAAGACTTTGACGCATCAGGCCTGTCTTCACACACACACATATGCTCCCAAGTGAATGCACACAGTATAGCAGATATGAGTAAGTTGCACACAGCAACACAGAATACTGAACAGGAGATGTAGGCTATGCAAATGAGCTTCCCTTTCCCAGTAATAACTTGGCACACTGCAGTGAGTATTGGGAGATAAGGAGGAGGTGGGAAAAAGGGCTCCACTGGACCATACTCCTAGATTTTTTTATCTTCATAACTCAGGAAAATATATATATATAAACCATTTAAAACTGAAAGCTTTGGTAGCATCCAATGGCTCCACGGAATATGAAATATTTGTGTGTAATATGACACAAAAACTTTTTAGAGTGGGTCCTTTAAATGTCAGATTCAAAGCCTTGCTCAGACAATGGGAAACTTCTCTGTTCTTCTGTGCTGTTCTTATCTTTCAATAGACTGACTCAAACAATGCTGAATAAGGCAAATTAAGTTCTAAAATCCTGAGCAGGAAACACCTGGTTGACCCATTAAACTGTCCCTACTAAAGAAAACATAATATAAATGCATATATTTGAAACTGGAATCACAACCATTTTATGCTGTTTTATCTTCCTATCCAACGAATGCAGTTACGTGGAAAGCTTCAGAGACTATAATTTGAGGTTCTCGTTAAAAAAAAAGGTAAAATACCAAGTAGAGGATACAACAGAGACATAATTTTACTCAATATGTGAGGTTTTTGCCTATTTTACAAAAAATATACATTCATTGTCTAAATCTTTCATAAATGCTTAAAGTGGAAAACTATGAAACAAATGCTTATGCAGGACATTGATTCCAGATATCTTTCTTTTTCAAAATATTTCCTTTATAGGAAAAGCTCAATAAAACTAAGCCTGCACTTAAGAAAATTTCCTAGCTAGCTCTGCACATATCGCAGGACTTTCGTCTCCTCCTCACATCGAGAGCAGTTTATACTTCATGGCAAACTACCTTACCAAAATTCAGTAAAGTTTATGGACCAGCTTACAATGTAGTGAGATGCAGAAGGGGACAGTATCATGGTTGCAGGTATAACATGCAAATGCCTGCTCAGATGTACCCACTGAATAAACTGATGTAACTAGTATTACATTGGCAGGTTACATAAACTAATACACAGGTGAGTGAAGGGTGGTCCACAACACCATTTTTGTGCCCCTACAAACCCTCCAGAATCCTCAGATTTAAATGAAGCCACGGCAGAACACTGGCAGCATTATCTCCCTGCTGTGCAATTTGCAGGCAAAGTTCAGAAACAAACTTCTGCAAGTCTCTGCAAGGCTAAAGGTGAGATTTTAATTACAGTGGCATCTTTACTTTGGTGAGGGTTTGGGGTGCAGAACTCTCACAAAAGTTTAAAAATCATGAATATCTTCCCCCTCCCACTCAAGTGAGTAAGTGAGGGAATGCACACACATGCCTTCCATCTCCACAATCCCACTCCCATGGCTTCCCCCATGCTTCCCCCCACCCATTCCCTTGTCTTTTGCCCAGGCTCAGGGAAGGCAGGCAGGCACAAGCATTCCCTCTCCATGCTCCCCTGTATCCTTCTCATTTGCCTGAGCACAGAGAGAGAACACACATACGCACCTCGCAAATAATCAAATCCACAAAGCTCAAACCTGCAAATGTAGAGGGAGAACCATACAAAGGAGACCTCCCCCAAAAGCCAATGCAAACATGTCCTACACAAGCAACACAGACACAAATTTGATCTGGGAATCCCAAAGCTTGCTGATAAAAATGCATCCTCTTCCCATAGAGTGCAAAAAACAACACCAAAGTCAGTGAACAGAAATGCACTATGAGTATATAACTGCTATATGACAAAAGGTAGCATGCACAGTAGTTTCACCATAACTCAGTGGCTGTAAGGGAAAGAGAGAAATAGGCTACTCAAATAGGCAGCTTATTTTCTGCTTCTCCTTGTTATCACTCTATAAATCTGGAAGAAGGATAGCTACTAGCATTGTGGACCAACAGGGTTCTATCTTACCTTCATCACAGCAGCAACAAGAGTCTCCAGAGGTACTTTAAAGACTAACAAATGAATTAATAGCATGAGCTTCTGTGAACTGTAATCCACTTCTTTGGAAATGTAAGAGTGTCATCCAGAATATCAGATATATACACGACATATACATTTGGGGATGGAATTATAGAGAATGAGATCAAAGGAGAAATGAATGAAAAATGTACTGACAGTGACAATTACATTATTACCACTGACTATTCATGCAAACCCTTTACTGATATATCTTTGCACTAGCCAAACCAATTTAACAAATGTAGACCAAGACTGCCACATCATAGTATAAATAACCACCAGCAAAGCTTTGTTCTGCTTGCATTATACAATCCCATACTAGATATCACTGTAGCACAATATATGTGGATCACTTCTAAATATATATGGCTGACAACTTGTGCCATTGTAATGGCACAATGCAATGTGTCTCAGTACATGTTCTGCATTAGGCTTCTGCATATTCTCCAGTGGGGCCTTAGGCCTCATTATGGAATAAGCAGAGGCCCATTCTGGATTATGTACACCTTGCCCAATGTATTTCAGTTCTGCAGCTGGATAGAGTAATTGGGAATGTCCAATACAAACATCCCACATGTATAATACACATCTGTGCATGTCATATTATATTATTAGCATTGGCTAGTCACACAAACCATTTACTGATACCACATGCATCTTTGCACTAGCCAAATCAATTTAACACGTATGGACTAAGATTGCCACAGCATAATATAAATAACCACCGGCAAAACTTTGTTCTGCTTGCTTTTGCCTATACTTGATATCACTGCAGCACAAAATTTGTGAATCATTTCTAAATGCACATGGCTGGCAACCTGTTGTGCCATTACAACAGCACAATATGATGTTCCTTGGTGCATATTCTGCATGGGGCCTCTACACGTTCCTTAGTGGGGCCTTAGGCCCCATTTTGTGAAGTCACTAACAGGATGTGTGTGGTGAGAAACTCTTAAATGTTCTGTATTTTTCCTCTTGTAACAACACAGCAGCACTATTTGAGTCATTATGAATTACAATTGTACCTCATTATTTCTTCATTGAATTTAAAGTGGCATTCTATCTGCACTAAATTCTTAAGAGTTGAGTTTAAGGTTGAGAAACAGAGAACTGCCCAAGACTACTTGGTAAATTTAACAGCTGGATGAGGATATGGATGTGGACACTGACATTATATGGCTAAACTCAACATATTAAGCATTACAGAACACTTACAATCCATGCAAAGGGATCTTGTAGCACCTTTGAGACTAACTGAGAGAAAGTATGGTAGCATAATCTTTCACAGACTAGGTCTACTTCATCAGATGCATGGAGTGAAGTGCCTAGGTAGAGACAAACCTATGAATGAGCAGGTTGTTTGCATGAATAGTAACAGAAATGCAAAACTTGTGTGTATGGTGATGAAAAGTTCAGTTTTAACAATGGTCATTAGGGGACAAAGTTAGGAGAAAATATATAGCCTAAAGCCAAGGTGAATAGATAAGCATATGAATGGTGGAGGGAGTTTCTGGGTTGTAGCATGATGTGATGATGTGAAAAAATGGGCAAGGGAGCCCTCATATGGCTGGAGTGTTAACCAGTATTATAATATGGGTAGTGTGGCAGGGGCTCATGGAGATCTCTCATCTGTAAGGTCATCATAAGTTCAAGCAGCTTTTATGGCAAACAACTACAAACAAGAAAAAACCAGGCAACTACAGCAATTCTTTACTTGAAATACATTGAGATAGGGGTGTGCGCATGACTCAGCATATACTGAGAAATCTACAGATCTTATGCCAGCAGAAAAGCCCCAGTGGTGTGTGTATGTGTCAAGAGAACACAGAGAATCCTTAAATGGCATAAAATGGCAGACAGTTCCCACCCCCATTCTTGGAACCAATGCCAAAGCCTGCCAGAAATAGTCTACATGCTACCCACACATGGAATAAGCCAACGAACTCATAAGGGGACAATGTCTTCCAAAGATACCACTGCAGTGCACAGCAGCTAAGAAAGAAATGAAGAGTTGGTACTTACATGAACAATCATTCTGGGATGACAGGAGAAGCAATCCATGACGCCTGAGTTTGATCCTTGCGCCAGCATACGCAGGAGCCATTCTCGAGCTAGATGAAGTTCCGTTAAACCGGCTCCTGTCCCTCTCCTGTCAGTTTTCTTTCCCTAGCGTATCTAACATATTTCCTATTTTCCACCTACTCCATCTAAACTATAACCTTCCTGAAGTGGTGGGTATGGATTGCTCCTCCTGTCATCCCAGAACGATCCTTCACGTAAGTACCAACTCTTCATTCTCGGACTGACAGGAGGATCAATCCATGACGCCTGGGACCTTCCCAAGCTGACCTATGGGCGGGATCCTAACTATATCACTGCCTGCAACACCCGGCAGCCAAACGCTGCCTGGGCAGACCTGTATTTATCCAGTTTGTAATGTTTAATGAAGGTAGTCGCCTCTTTCCACCCCGCTGCACTACAAACATCTTCCAGTGAGCAGGACAAGTCACAGGCCACTGAAGTTGCCATTGATCTAGTAGAATGCAGCCACATATTAACTGGAAGCGGCTGCTTCGCATAATCATAGCAGATGAAAATGCAAGACTTAATCCAGGCCGCAATGACCGATTTACTAGCCCGCTGACCAAGAGTCTTTGGTTGAAAAGACAGCAGCAATGCATTCAAGTGGCGGAAATCTTTTGTTCTTTTTATGTAGGCTTTTACCGCTCTCCTTACATCCAACGTGTGCCACCTCATCTCCAATGGATGCACTGGTTTCTGGCAGAAAGTTGGCAAATGGATCACCTGCTGATGGGATGTTGAAGACAGGCACTTTGGCAAGAAGGAAGGGTCGAACCCCAAAGTTAACTTGTCTTGTTCAAACTTGCACAAGTGCTCACTGATTGACAAAGCTGCCAACATGTCTAGCTGAAGAGATAGCTAGGAGAAAAGTGGTCTTAAAAGACAGCAGCCTCAAAGATGACTCCCTCAGTGGTTCAAAACTTCCTGACAGTCAGGGCTGTCTGGCAGTGGAATATGCTGCCTCGGAGTGTAGTGGAGTCTCCTTCCTTGGAGGTTTTTAAGCAGAGGCTAGACGGCCATCTGTCGGGAGTGCTTTGAGGGTGTTCCTGCATGGCAGAGGGTTGGACTGGATGGCCCGTGTGGTCTCTTCCAACTCTACATTTCTATGATTCTATGATTCTATGAAAAGGCAGCCCAGTCAAAGCATTCAACATCAGGTTCAAGTCCCAAGATGGGAATCTGTGCACTGTTGGAAAAGATGACAAGGTTGCCCCTCTGAGAAACCGTTTGGATATAAGGATGCTTAGTATAGGAGTCTCCATCCTCAGATAGAATTGCTGATAATGCTGCAACCTGTCCTTCAAGGTGTTAGGGCGTAACCCTTTGTCCAATCCTTCTTGCAGAAACTGCAATACATGCGGCACTCCCACGTCTGCTAGAGGGACCTACTTCCCCTCACACCATTTCCGAAAAGTTTTCCATGTCCTGTCATATATTCTCTGTGTGGTCTTCCTTCGTGAACCCAGAATAGTTTTGACCACACTCTCCGCATATCCATGCTGAGTTAAAAACCATCTTTCAAT
Organism: Ctenosaura bakeri; assembly: GCA_948474755.1. Taxonomy (NCBI): domain Eukaryota; kingdom Metazoa; phylum Chordata; class Lepidosauria; order Squamata; family Iguanidae; genus Ctenosaura; species Ctenosaura bakeri. The sequence goes on from CAOLHI010001691.1 coordinate 60,378, forward strand.
TTCCATGCTGCCAGACTCAGCCATTCGGGGTCTGGATGGCTCACTGGGCCCTGAGTTAGTAAGTCCGGCCTCAAAGATAACCTTCACGGAGGTCCTTAGGCTAACTGCAGCAGCAACGGAAACCATGGTCTCCTTGGCCAGTGTGGTGCTACCAACACCACCGATGCCTTCTCTATGCGGACCTTTGCAAGCACTTTCTGCACAATTCAAATTGGGGGAAATCTGTAGTGTGTCCCTGGAGGCCACGTTACTGACAGCGCATCATGTGCTTCCGTACCTTTGTCTCCACTGATGGAAAAATACCTTTTTAATTTGGTATTTTCTCCAGTAGCAAACAAGTCCACTTGCAATGGACCAAAAATACTGTCTATGTCTTGGAAAACCTCCATGTTGAGAGACCATTCTCCTGGATGTTGCCAATTTCTGCTCAGGTAGTCCACCTGCATATTCAACTTCCCTTTCAAGTGCACAGCTGTGATTGATCTTACATGAGTCTCGGCTCATTTGAGAAGACGTGTTGACTCCATTACCAGTGGCACAGAATGTAATCCGCCCTGTTTGCAAATGTATGCCTTGACTGTCATGTTGTCTGTGAAAACTTTCACATGACGGTCTTTCACGAGATGCAAACATCTCTGGAGCGCCAGATGAACGGCCTTCAACTCTAGGTAATTGATGTTGAAACACCTGTCTAAGGAAGTCCAACACCCCTGTACTGAATAACCTTTGCAGTGGGCTCCCCAACCTGAGAGGCTCGCGTCTGTTGTCATATGGACCGTGTCCTGCTTCTGTAAAGGAACTCCTGCCACCACATTTCTTCCTTTCAGTCACCAAGTCATCTAGGTCTGAATACGCTGTGGCACCTCCACTTTGTAACGCTTTCTCATTGCTATTACCAGCTGATGTTTCATCAGTGACCTCTGTAGTGGTTTCGAATGGAAACTTCCCAATTGAACCAACTGTGTTGCGGAAATGAGGAGCCCCAAAACTTTCGCCAACCGCATTAAGTCTGCAGACTTGCTCTGAGTCAACCTGCGAGCCTCCTGCTGCACCTTCTCTAACCTTTCTTTGGAAAGATACAGCCTCCCTTTCGATGTGTCTATTCTTGCCCCTAAATGTGTCAGTACCTTTGTTTGAGTCAACATGCTCTTCTCGTAATTGAGAAGGAGCCCATAATCTGTCAGAGTCTGGATTGTTAAACCCAAGTCCTTCCTTAACTTGGCCTCCGAGTGTGCCTTTAGTAAGATGTCGTCCAAATACGGATAAAGCTGCACCCCCTGCAGCCGTAGGAAAGCTACCAATGGAATCAGCACCTTTGTGAAGACACGTGGTACTGATGCTAGGCCAAAAGGCAAGGCTTTCAATTGGTAGTGGTAATTCTGGTAGCTGAATCTCATCCCTGTCATCCGAACACATGGTAACATGGAAGTATGCCTCCTTGAGATCTATAGACACCATGTAGTCCCTCAACAGCAAATTCTCTTTGGCTGTTTGAAAGGTTTCCATTTTGAATTTCCGATTCCACGAACCTGTTGAGATACCTCAGATTCAACACCAGCCTGTGCTTGCCATTTGGCTTGGGAACCACAAAGAATACCGAATATACCCCTGTGTACTTTTGATGTACCGGGACCTTCTCTATTGCCCCTATTTTTAGTAAATGAATTATTTCCTGATAAACAACCTGCTGTTTGATTTGCTCCTTCGAAACTGGAGATGGAAGAAATCTGTCCTTCGGTCTCATATGGAAATATATTTTGTAACCTTGAGTTACCACACTTAAAACCCAACGGTCTGATGTTATCCGAGACCATCTGTTTCCAGAGGCCAGAAGTCTTCCCCCCACTTTCTGTTGTTGGTTGTCAATACTGTGCTTTTCCTCGCTTGGAATTGCTTCCAAGCTTTCTCTTGACCTTGTTTGTTGTACTGGTGCTGCTTGGTGAACTGTGGTCTTTGCCTAGTCCATTGATATCTACCAGCTTTGAATTCAGAGCTTCTCCCGGAGAAGCCGTAAGATCGTCCTCCACGAAAGGAATAATTGGAGCTTCGAAAGTTCCTTCTATCCGCCCTCCTCTTTTGCAGAGTGAGCATGACCTGTTTTTTCTCCTTTGTCTCCACTAAGACCTTTTCCAAGGCCTTTGAACCGAACAGCAATTCGCCCTGGAATGGGACAAAAGCCAAATTATTACGTGATTTCTGATCTGACTCCCAGTGTCTCAACCACAAAGATCGTCTTGCGATTGTCAGCAAGTTTATGTTCCTTGCTGCAAATGCAGCAGCATCTAAACCAGCATCTGCGACATACTTCAACACCCTCTGAATCTTCTCCACCGCCTTCAGTACCTCATGCATGTTGAGATCTTGGGCCTCCAGTATGTCCTGAGACCACAACACTCCCACTCTAGCGAACATGGAAGTGGCAGTGGACGCCTTTATTGCCGCAGATGCTGCTTCATGTGCTTTTCTAAGACTCAGCCCTTTGCTCATCTACCTCCTTCAACAGAGTGTCCCCCTCCCTGGAGGCAATGGCCCCTGAAACCAAGCCTGTAATCGGAGCATCCACGGGAGGCACTTTGAGGAACTCAACGTCATCCTTAGCAAAAGAGTATAACTTCTGACTGTATGTTAAACCTTCCCTGGGACTTCCCTGAGAAGCCCACTCACTCATAATGACATCCTTAAACAAATCTGGTAAAGGAATTTCCATTCCTCTAGATTCTTTTTTCCTAATCACAGTTGCTAACTTACTTTCTTTACTACTTTTTCCACCATCATCCTTACAATTCTCCAATCCTAATGTTTGTAGCATCCTTCTTAAAGTACCCTTGAAGGCCTCTGCCTCAAACATCCTATCTGTTTCTGTTTTCTCATCCTCATCATCAGAGTACTGGATTTCCTTCTCATCCGTGTCCATTGGTTCATCCTGTGCTACATCTTCCTCACTGTCATCCACTTTCTGCTGTATAGCTTTTCTTAAATCCATTTGCTCTGCTGTGTTCTGTATTCCCGCAATAGTTTTCCCTTGTGGAATATAGGACTTGTTCTTGCTGACTGCAACCCCCATGCTGCTAGCACTTTGCCTTTCTTCTTGTTCCACTTTTTTTTCTTAGCTTGTGGCATTTTCTTCTGGGCATCAATGCACTCACAGTTATTTAAATTCATTTGATTATTATGATTAATTTGATTATGTAAATCAGATTGTTTAAATAAATTCATCATTCTATACATGGCTATTTGACTGCCCAAATCATAGCTGTTAAAATTCATTGGCACTTGCTGGGCAGTTAAAATTGCATTAAATTGTGTGTTTACAGTCTCTTTAATTAATTGATGCATTTCACCCCGGAGTGCATCCATGGGGTGCTGCCTTGGGCTCCCTACGCCCCCAACCAAGCCTCACTGGAGTCTTTCTGAGTTTCTGGCCTTTGAGTTGGAGCACTTGCCAGCCATCCTCCCAAAATGCTCCTCAGTTCTGGAGCCAGGCCTAACTGTTGCGCCCTGAAGATATCATCCTCGGCTGCATGCAGTTCCTCCATAATGGCCATGGCAGGCCTTTGCGAATCTGTGCCCCTTCCATCATTCGGAACTGCATCAGCACTTCCGCATGCACTGGCCGAATGCTGGGTGTTACCTTCCGAGGCCTCTAGTAGCCTGTTTGCAGCGCACGGCACCATCTTAGAATCCTTGATTCCAAGATGGTGGCCGGCAGACTCGCTGGTGAGTTTCTGGGCACTAGAAACCAACTTTGGGGGCTTTTTACTCCCCCTGACTTCTCTGACTTCTTTACCTTTCTCTCCGTCTTTGTTTCCACGGATTTCTTATTCTCTGGAGCTCTTTTAGCTGCTACAATTTTTATCTCATCTGCCTCACTCTCACTGGAGATCAGAAATATTTTTCTAAGGTCTGTCGAATGATCTTTTTCACAAAGTCGTTGCGGCGTAGATTTCTGAGCAGTCACTCCTTGGTCATCGTCCGTGGCCCGCCTTACGGCGGTTTTCTGGATGGTATTATTTTTATCAGCGTCTGAGCCCAACATTTCTGTGGTGCTTCGGAGCAAATCATCACCAGGCATAGAATTCACATTGCTGGTCCTTTCGGTAGCCATGTCTTCCAAAACTGTCCTTATTTCTGCCTACAGTAAACTATTTTCCCCTGTGTTACCGGAGAGGGACCAATTCGCGTCTTGCTGATACGCAGGAGAAAACATAAACTGACAGGAAAAGGACAGCAGCTGGTTTAACGGAATTTCATCTAGCTCAAGAACGGCTCCTGCATATGCTGGCGTGAGGATCAAATCCAGGCATCGTGGATTGATCCTCCTGTCAGCCTGAGAATGGATACAACACCTAAACCAGGGCTTTCCAAACAGTGTGTTGTGACACATTAGTGTGTCACCTGTAGTGTGTTAGTATGTCGCCTCCCCGGCTGAGAAAGACCTCTCCCCCGAGCCTGGCTTGCTGCCGTCGCTCTCAGTGGGGCCTTTCCCCGGCAAGAATGACAGCAGTGAGCAAAGACTGGGTGGGAGAGGGCTACCTTTCCCCCTGCTGTCACTCTTGCTGGGGCCTTTCCTGGCAAGGGTGATGGCAGCAGGCCATGATCGGGGGGGCTGCCTTTCTCCACCCTAGATACGCCTCTGGGTACTTCCAATTTGCTAGTAAAGCTGAATTACTGTGTTGCAAAACGATGTATGTCAGAAAAAGTGTGTCACCAACATGAAAAGTTTGGAAAGCTCTGACCTAAACCATGATAGTCTGGGAATGGTGGCTTTACAGCCATCAACATGCAAACTTCATCCTCCCAAATCTGTATAAGCCATACAGTTTGAAGTGACTGCCCTATTTTTATCTGGAAAAATGGTAAAACAGCTAGTGGGAAGTCAAAGAGGGAACTAGGAACATATAAGTCCAAAGCCTGTTCACAAGGCCCTAAGTATGATTTGTTTGTTAAGTATGAATTAGCCTTATACAAATGTACTGTGCAGCCCTTCTTGCAATGTATTAAGCACATTCTCTTGCATCGTAACCAACACTGATCTATTGTTAGTTTTGGCCTTTTGATCTGATTTTACTGAAAGAAGCAGCATTCATTGCTCTTTCACGATTTATGGTTTCTATACCAAGTGCACTTTTGTTCTGTTAACATCCACAGTTCTTTGTTAAATGATAATGTTTAAAATGATCTGATATTTCTTTTAAGCTTGTGATCTAAGAATTGTTCTAAACTGCAAACTCTGCTCAAGTGCAAACCAGGAGATGACCATTTTTCAAATATTCTTTTATGAACACATACATCCTCCCACCAGTCATCTGCAATTCCAAACATAGTGTTGCACTTCAATAGCTTGCCTGCAGTCAAGTATGAAATATCACCAGCTCAAAGAAGAACCAGCAGTACAAGACAACAATATCTGCAGCAGCACTTGTAAGAATCATTTAAGTATTATAATAGACAGTAAACTGAACATGAATCTGTGACACAAACAAGACTAATGATGCCTTAGACTGTATAACAACATTATTTCCAAGCCTTGGGGGTGGGGGAGAACAACTTACTATCACTAGTTCTGAAAAAAAGGAACCTAGATCAATATTAGAGGACATACTTTCTGTGCTCAAAGCCCAACTTCAGATGCTATTCAAGCAGTAAAGGAAAGCAGCAGAGCTGAGAAAGAATGTTAGACTTCAGTGTAATCGTATATTTACCTTTAGCTCACTTTTCATCCAAGGAGTTCAGGGCAGTGTACCTGGTGCCTCCCATATATCTTCTCAACAACCAAAAGAAGCAGTTTAGGCACACGGTGATTCAAGATCACTCAGGAAGCTTTGTAGCTGAACAGTGATCTGAACCTGGGTCATCCCAACACTCTATCACATATATCACTGAGTCTTGAAAAGAAAAGGTGCTCCATATTATAAACGTGGTTTATAACATCTAGACAACATACTATCAGAAGTGTGCTGACAAGCCAGAAACCATTCAAAGACAAATGATCATTCTGATTTGTTATCAGAAGTACTGTGATTAGACTGTGGACTCATTCTGTCTTGTGAAGAAAAGGCAGGCCCCACAATACAAACCAACCTATGAGTTTGTACGTCTGTAGCATGTGCACTTGATAAGTATATACAGCAATACATACAAGCATCCCTAGGAAGCTATGGAAGTTCCTCCCTTGGACACTTCACGAAAGCAGCTAACAAGAAATTTCTTGAAGATTGTTAGGATCCAAAGAAGTAAGCTAAAATGTGGCCACTAAATGATAATTTTGTTTCCTGTCACTACTACAGGTTAATTTTACCATTCCCAATAGCTGGTTTCAAGTATCCTTTGTGAATGCGTGTTCTTCACATAACAAAACTTTTCTTCCTGTATAAGATGTTAGAATGGCAAGGGTAAATGATGCCTTATCTAAAATCCCATCAAGCAATCACGTTAAACCTGAAAGGCTGTGTCACTTTGTTCTTCTAGAGATAGTAAAACTGAGATCTTACTGGTGTGATGTTTTGATGTACATAATCTTGGAAAGGTTTTTTGTGGTTTTTTGTTTGTTTTTGGAATGGCAGTAAAAAATGTTAACAGAAATTATACTTCCATACGTCAAGAAATATGACTGAGAAAATGATAGCTCACTTATACTAAGAAAGTTTGTGTCTTTAAAGTGTCACAAGACTTTCTGTTGCTTTTAAAGAAAAACAGTCGTTTTACAGAGCAACAATGGTCTGTAGGCCCAGAAGTGTGGAATTTGTGGCTTTTCAGATGTTTTTCTAGTGTATCTCCCATCAGTCTTAGCCAACACAGCCAACTGTAAGGACTGTGAGGGTTGAAAGGAGCTGCAACAGTTTGGAGGGCCACAGGTTCCCCACGCCTATTGTACACAGAAAAAAATATTTCTAGATTAAGGAGACCAGCACTGCTGCCACTATGTCCAATCCACAACAAAGGAAAACCATCATCACACACACAAACCCACTGAACACACATACACACACATATATATACACACACACAGAGGATAGAGAGTTCCACTGTGGCTTATATAGTACAACACACCTCCTTGTGCCTGGATCAAGGTGGGTGTGTTAGCACAGCCTGATGACAAAATGGAAAAAAATCCTAATAACCATAATGACCCTTGGAATTGGGAACTGTGGGAAGCTATTAAAAAAATGATTATGTGTAGCTCAGTAAAAAGGAGAGTGAAAGAATATAATTATATTCTATAAATAACCCAAAGCTGTACACATGGTATAGGAAGAGATCTGTTTAGATTAAAAAGATGTTAAATAGAAGAACTATAGCTTCGCATCAGCCATTAATAACTTTAGACTATGTCAGGAAATTTCTGTCTTTCTACCAGCTCACAGAAAGGTCATGGGAAGGAGGACTGTCAATTATTTCCAGACATGAAGAATATTTTGTACAAAAGTCGTAAGCAGCAGCTCCCTATATCAGATCAAGGTCCCTGGAATCCAGCACAGTTTTCCAGTAGCAGCCTTCTGGGAAACTTGCAATATACACTGTTGTTTTTCCCTGACATATAGAAATTCAGTTTTGGGGAAAAGGTGCACTATGAATAAAGTTGCTCATTCTTATTGCTGTTAGATGTATACTCCCTCTGAATACTGTGGTTCCATTTATCTGTTACAGCCACTGGTAAGAGATAACTTTATGAACTGTGCAAGCTATCTAATGACTACGACGTTGTTATGAGGACCATGGAGACATCACCAAAAATGCTACCATCAATGTTGCCCCATCTTACACGAATAAAATTTAAGAGTACTCACCACACGGGTGCTACCATACTGAAATTCTGTATCAGCTGCAAATACCAAAAGCAACACGGAATGGTGACATGAAGATTCCCAACATGGCAGCATGCTGCATGTAATCTATGAGAGGGGACTGACTAAGATCCAACGGGGTTGTTTAGCTGATGGAGCTGTTTTCATCAGAGGAACAACAGGAATGTCTCCTTGTCCTTACTAAACTCCCAATTTCTGGGAGTCTATGGCTGGGAAATCAGCAGCAAGAGCTGCAGGGAAGGGGAGAGGAAAATGCCCCACTACATAGACAACACTTCATTTAGAGTATAGCCGGGAAAGTATGGCCCCATCCCCAATTCTGCAAATCCCAATGAGATCCCCTCCAAGCTCCCTACCTTAAACTGAGAGATTTTCGTGCCAGACAAACCTTAAAAATGGTCCCAATCCATACACAACTAGAACATTTTACTTCCCTCAACCCCAAACTGTGATATCACTTGCAGAGGTGTGGCCCATGTACATAGTTTTACACTTTAATAATTTTTAACCTGTTTTGACTTGCTAAATTGTTTAACATGTCTGTAGTTTGCTTAAAACTATATAGGGTTGAAAACACTAAATATATTTAAACAAACTAAGGCTCCTGGCACATTTACATACACCTAATTTACACCATCACCTTGTAATCTTCTTCCTCTTCCAATCCATAGTACAAATTATACTGTTTACACTAAACCTGAGTGCACATATCAATATTAGATGCCACCAGCACCTGGAACTGATAACATGCAGTGACTCTGGGGGAGCCACAACAAGCTAATCTTTACTTTGGATATCTGAGATGGGCACCAGTTATCTAAAAACACCTTAAGGCCTAGCGCATCCTGCCTCCATCAGCTTGGGTTCTACATTCTCCTTGGCTTAACTGAGTAAAAACAGTATGTTTCATGAATTGTGAATGCAATGATTAATCCTCAGTAAAAGCACTAATCCTTTAAGAAAATATGCTAATAAAAAAGAAACACAACAGTTATTACTTACGGTAAAATGACTAGTCCTCTCACTTGTTATATTCTTAACTAATGTATGGAAGGTCAGAAAATGCTAGAAAGGTTAAAGTTACATTCACCAGAGTTCTTGTTCAAGCATTTTAAAGAACCAAGGTGGAGTCAACTACATGATTACTAAATTGTTTGTGCCTGGCTCCTATGCATGTATAAGCTGAAATGAAGGCAAGTGATCTGAACAGCCTTCTCCAGCTTCAGTGTTAATAATAAAACCTGCTCAAGCAGACAGACCAGAATTCCACACCTTAAGATGTGACAAGTCAGTCAGACTTGTGTGTATCATGGCTTCAAGCACAGAAAGAAGACGAAAACTTCCTGGTAATAATAAAATGTTAAAATTAACCAAAAGGAGAAAGGAAACAGAACCACTGAAGTGAGAGGAAAGGTGTAGTCAGGTATTATTTGATGGTAAGCAAAGAACCAGCATGGTATAGTGATTTGAGCATTGGACCATGACCCTGGCGATCAGAGCCTGATTCCACGCTCAGCCATGGAAACCCACTGGGTGACCTTGGGAGCATCACACACTCTCAGCCCTCAGAAAACCCCATGATAGGGTCACTGTACATCAGAAAATGACAAAGAAATGAGAACAAAGTCCTTAAACACATATCAGTTTGAAATGTCTCATTTTGCAAGCTTACAAGCTTTCTTGTTTCCCAAACGAAGTTTTGAATTTTTAATATTGCATCACCTAGTTCAAAAAGACTATTAGATTCTGTGACTGAAATGCTAGCAAATAACAGATATAAAGTTATATTAGGAGTAAAAAAAGCATTTACAGATTAAATTTTAAAGCAATAGTTTAAAGTTATACGCACAGGAAAGCTATACCGATTAGTATAAATTGCTAGTTAGTGGGAGAGGGTCATGGAGGTTATATTTACCTAAAATAGGACAACACACAACAGTAGTAAGAAGCAGCTGTACTCAGAACAGATACTAAAAAAATAGTAAGAATGATTAAAGCACTGTAATGTCATTTTATTAATCACTGGTATGCACGCATTTTGTATACCCATATATTATACTATCAATCACTCTAACAAAAGCACAGCAGAGTCAGAAAATAAATACTGACTTTTAAGCTTTAAGTATCTTAAATCCAACTACTACGGTTTACATTATATGTAGATCAGACTGCAACATGCTTACTATTGTTAGCTTTACAATATTTTCCTGAATATTGCATATATGTACAAGTGTATACATAACTATCAAATCTGAGCATTCACAAATCACATACTACTGGCTTATTTTCTGTAAGACTATTAAACAGCTTGAAACTAGTAGCAGTCAGACACAAAACACATACAATGGTTTCACCTTAGAAATTTTAGACTAGACCCACTCACGCATTCCCTCCTGATCTTGTCCAGAATCATTAGTAACTTTTTGTCCTTCTTTGCAGTAAATCATGGTTCACCATTTCATTCAAAACTATGGATCACAAATTAGGACAACCTAGGAAGCTAGATCAACCTGATGAGTACTAACTACATAATAGTTCCTCTCAAGGCTTTTAGATGGAAATCTTATCCAGCCTACTGCTCAAGATCCTTTATTTGGTTACACCAAATATCGATCCAGAGACCTCCTACCTGTAAAGCACAAGCTCTTTTGCTGAGCAGTAGCACTGGCCCCTTAATGTCAGCATTGCTTGTTTACTTTGTTTCTCGGAAACCCAGGTTTCATGACAAAATAAATAATTTTTCAGTAAAATGTTGTTTCTGTTTTTTGTTCCTTTTCATAACTGGTGTATAGTCTGCTTACAGAAAGAGCCTGTACTCTCCTCATAAAAAGAAGCAAAGCTTTAAAATGCACCCTCTGTTTTTCTCGCAGGCTTTCAAATGGCTATTCTTTTCAGGATGCATACAAATAAAGGCCAAGATCCTGTACTGTTAAACAACTATGATGACAGAGTTCCATCACTGTAGCTATGTTTGATAGTGTCACCCCCCGAAAACTACCCTTGCAACCCAGTCAGAGTGATCAAGATGCCTCAGATTAGGACACTGTGAAATTATGTTTACAGGGCTCTCTCAGCTGTCAAGTGCATTGAAAAAAGGCAGCTGGAAAGACCATTTGAGGTTCCGCTGCAACTACTTATCTTATTGCACCCCGCAACTGGGAGAGCACTGCAGACATCACTTCCCAGTGCCCCAATCTTCAGTGCCTTTGGCTAAGATGGTGCCTGGTTGAAAAGGTAGGTGTTGGGTGTCATGCTCAGTCATTAACAACCATAAACATGAATGCCAACAGTTACAAGAGCCCAGTTTACAATCTCATTACTCAACAGGATGCCAGCCAAAATGTGTTAAACCTTCACTTATATGCACACAAACACACATACACCCCGAATCCCCTCTCTCTATATGCCTCTGACACAATATATATACAGTCAGCCCTCCACATCTGTGGGTTTAACATTCACAGAATTGATTATTTCTGGATTATTTGCTGCCACCTCCGCTGCTGCCCTACCCCATTTTTAACAGGGACTTACAAGTCTTGTCTCACATTTGCAGTCTCTCTGCAAGCCTTGCAAGACTGTGAGAGACTGTGACGGTGAGGTGATGCCTGTAAGTCCCTATTAAAAATGGCATGGGGCAGCAGTGCGGACAGCATAGCTGCCCACTTCTCCCTTGTGAAGGAACCCCGCCACCTCATATCCAGCTGGCCGGCAAGTTCATTTCAATCCATGGTGGGTTGAATTCATAGAACATACTGTATGTACTTCTTTGTGTGCTAAATATGGTTTGGGGGGAACCTATTGACATTTACGGTTCTTCCACTTCTGTGAGGGTCTTGCGCCCCTAATAGAGACAACCATATTGCGTAAGCCCACTTTCCCACATCTGGGGCCTTCAGACATAATGAACTGCTGTTCTCATTGTCCCTAGCAAGAACTATGCTGGAGGTCATAGGAGTTATAATACACATCTGGGGAGCATCAGGTTTGTGTAGGCTCACTTGAATAAGACACTATAGTATAATGATCATAATGATCTATGTGCAGACCAAACAGAGACATCTGAATTATTGTGAAATATGAACAGAGGATACTTTTGTATAATAAGAACATATAGTTCTATATACATCTATCAAGAAATTGTTGGGAGAAACTTCTTGTATTTCATTCTCACTACTATCTCCACATACATCATTACACCACATTGCATGGATTAACACTTATATTAAAATACTTTGCACATCAAAACTGAATACTTGTTCTAATGCTATTCAATATTCTGTGAAATATCTTGGGGTCACTGCAATGGACTAGCCATAAGCATAACCAGCTTAGCCTGCTGTCAATCATCTTAATTCAAATTCCATGGCAGTTAATTTATTTGCCTATCAGCCTGCCTGTTAGATAGTAGAAAACTCCTTATAATCCCAGTATCTAAGAAATAATTTAGAAGTAGTTATATACTGAGAATGTTAAGAATATTCAATCTATTGTTATACTGAAAATGAATTAGAATAAAATATACTGTTTATAAAACACTGTTTTTAACAAATAAACAAACACAATGGAAGAAATAAAATATCTATGTTGATCAAGAGATATTTCACTTAATGGTAAAGATATTACTTCCTTTTAGTATACATTATACAGTCTGTTCTTCTATTTCCAAAACGTTCAACTACTTATTTTAGAATCACAGTATTTCAGCATAGAAGCATCTGTCAAATGAAATGTTTCACACAGGTTTATCTTGGTCAGATTATTATTTAAGAAGTCATTTAAATATGCAAGTGCAAAATACTTCTCTAGTGTGATAACCATTTTACTCTGGATTCTAGTGCATTATCAAAGTTATTGCAGAGATTTAGAAAGATTATACACAGAATTCTAATTCAGTACCAACCAAAACAAATATTAAATCTTACAAATGATCAGCTAAGCAAAACATGGGCAATGTCAAAATAGAAAAACAATAAAGGAGAAAGAATCTAGCTTGTCTCCCTAGTCGCCTCATTCGAAAAGACTGAATCTGCTGCAAAATCTGTTACAAAGAGTTTTAGTGTAAGAATTAGAGCTGCATTTATTTTATGCAGACATATGACTTTAGAACCATATCAACTTTTAGTCCCCTTTCAAAGTTCTAACAGGCTTTTTAAATATGCCATTGCTGTAATTGAACATCTCACCCTTCATCTCTAGCTATTTTCAAGTACAGATGCCAAGAGTAATGTGAAAGAAAAATACATAAGAAGCACACTGAGCTTAGTAGTTTTCCATTTCAAGAAGAGAATCAAGTCCCCATCCTGAAGTGTGGAAAAGCACTGCATCAGGATTACACATTAATATTAAATGCCTGTCATCTGTTGCTCGATTATCATGGAATAACTTAGCCAAGTGAGATATGAGCTTCTTGTTACAGAGAAAGACACTATCAAACACGTAAGAGACAAGAGAAACCTAAGAACCACTGGGAACAAAGCAAGCTACTTAAATTATCTCCTTTCTTAAATATGAAGCACTTTTTAATTAAGAGCAGGTCAGTTTACATAGCATATACCAACAGACTTACTGACATCACATATTTTTTATTGAAAGTAACAACTTGATTTATCCCTCATAGGATGAGAGGGCTGCACTGCAGTTAAGCACAACAGCCTACCAGTTAGGTCACATCTACATCACAAGTTACTTCATTTCATTAGGGAGGTTCTGGCTTCAGGTATTTTTACTACCCATTTACTTTTATTGCTTTGCATCTCACCTATTCATAAATGTGTGCCACATTTTCTCTCTTTCTCAGAATGTTTGTATAGCTCAGAACTACATCAGACTTACGGAATTTTCCTGAGGATGCAAGGATAGGGTTTGATAGTCTGTCCTTCAAAACTGCAGAAAAATCTCTTTTGAAGCTGTCAGTACCACATTTTTAGGCATCTAGAGAACCAAGCATCTGGGATTTTCCCAGTTCCTTCTCCTATCATCCCAGATGCTCTTTTAAAAAAAAAATTCAAAAGACATGTGTGAAGCTAGGTATTTACTCTCAGCATGAGAATGTATCTATGACAAATTTATTTTGCAAATTTGTACATCTGCACTGGCACATGGTTATACTGCCAAAAAAGAAAACACAAAATGGGCTTATCTGATACTTTCTCTGATACAGCAGCAGCGGGGAATTTCTGGCCTTCCAAATGTGCTGGGCTTCCCAAATGTTTATATGACAAAATATCTAGAGGGCCAAAGATTCCCCACACCTATGCCAAGAGAGAACAGGAAAGGCATGAAGGAGAAAGGCAGGTAAGAATAATGGTGAAGATCAAGTTCAAGAATAGTATTTCTTAAATACCACTGTTCTGTAGTGGTGTATAATTCTACATAGTAAGTCATCTGTTTAAAGCAATACAGTCTGAGTCTAGGCAAAATAGATTCTAACCATGGCACTGCTTCTCTCCCAGGTCAGCTATAAACTCAGCATCAACTTGGCACTAACTAATCTCCACCACATCACATATATAGCAGATACTGACCAAGGCTCACCATCTTCAAAACTGACTTTTATATACATCTGTACACAGAAAGAATGACAGATCTTTTTCAATTACTTCAATCATTTTTTGCCCTCCTTTCCTGAAAAATAGACGAAAGTGGCTCTCAAACAGCATTTTTTCACCAAAGCCTCTATCTAGTAAATGAAGATGATCCTCATCAGAACTCTGGAACAACTTTAGCCAATCTGGTGTCCTCCAGATGTTTTCAGCTACACTCCCACCACTACTGATCATACTGCCTCAGGCTGATGGAAACAGCAGTCCAAGGCAGAGACCACAAAGTTGGAGAATTGTGTATCACATCTAGTTCAAGTCAAACATGACATTCATGGATCCTGTAATTCAGCAAACATGAATCTTGTGCTTCAAAGTTATATGCAAGAAGCCTTCTGCGCTAACACTTACAAGCCATAAAATATTAATGCAATCAATGGTATTTATGGCCACCTCTATTTATAAAAAATGTGTAAATCCTCACAAAACTACAACACTCCAGACTTGGAAGTATTTACACACAAAGGTAAAAAAAAAAAAATCTCATCCTTAGAACATCTGGATAGATCTTTGATACTCTATTCTCAAACTGACAATGCTACTTTACCCTATTTCAAACCATCTACTTTTTATTGTTCTCATCGATCTCAGAGAAAATAAGATTTCATCCTAAATGGAGAGAAATAACTACAGAAGTTCAGTCCCTATATCGAATTGATGCCTGTGACAATCACACACCTACTCATCGTTTTTCACCTGATGTATCTACAATCAATCAGAAGCAAAAGAATCTGTTTAGGGAGGAATGGCTGTTGGCCTCTGAGTGTCTCTTCTCATGTTAACACAAGCCTAAACACTTCAGCTTGGACTAATTTTTTGGCAATCTGCTTCCTACTATTAGGAACAGTGTCCTATAGCACACCAGTGCAAGATGAAGGCTGGGACCCTGCTGGTTAGTCCCTATTAGAGTAGACCCACTGAATCAATTCTTCAGTTGTGAGACAACACACAAGTAAATCCTGTTGATTCAGTGGGCCCCCTCCAGCTGAGAGCAAGACCATGTGAAGCCAAAAAGGTGGGGCTTTTCTGTTGCTCTGATCCAGTGTACTAATATGGAAAGGTGCAGTTTCTCCTTCAAAACTGTTTACCAGTGGGAGCCGCTGCTGGAATGATACCCTTGATCAAGAAATCCTGACCCCTTGCAAGTTTGGATCTAAACACTTCTTATTTAAAAGTCATAGGTGTAGACTGTCAGCATCTATCTGCACCTATGTAAAACTTTATTTTGTCTAGGAGGGAGGGTGAAAGCCGATGAAAACTTGGCTTGAGAATAAGTCACACTGAGGCCATTTCCGCACTAGCCTGTTATGGCGCAATGATTCCACTTTCAACATCCTCTGGAATCCTGGGGTTTGCAGTTTCGGGAGGGGCCGTCCGGGCCCTCCCGAAACTGCAAACCCCAGGATTCCAGAGGATGTTGAAAGTGGAATCATCGCGCTATAACAGGCTAGTGCGGAAATAACCTGAATTCAGCGGGACTTACTTCCAAGTAAGAATGCACAAGACTGGGCTGTTTGTTGTCAGCTGAAGGGCAGAAAGACCAGCAGGAGAGTGCAAGGGCTTCCCCCCCCTCCATTTTCATTTCTGACTGCCCGGAGGGCCTCCCTCACCTCCTGGATCCGCCTGCGGGCCCGCTGCAGCACCTCCTCGTAGCCCTTCTGCCGCAGCTCGCTCAGGCTCTCGTAATACTCCTCGGGGTCGTCCGTTTCGGTGAAGAGCACCTGGGAGAGGATCTTCCACCCGCAGGTGTCGAGGCAGTGGCCCAGGTAGACCTGCAGCTGGTAGCAAAGGGCGTCCATCTCCTCCTCGGAGAGCTCCGGGGCCCCGAACAGCACCGTCCACATGCCCGACGGCTCCTCGGGCAGGACCGGCAAGCAGGGCTCCAGCTCGGAGTTCACCGAGCACAGCTGCTGATGCACCGCCCGCAGGTCCTGGAAGGAGAAGAGGCCGGCCCAGCTACACTCCTCGCCGGGAGGCGGCGGCGGCGAAGACGACGACGACGACACCGGCGGCTCCGTCTCGGAGGAGGCTGGCTGGGCGCTCCGAGGCCCGGCGAGCGGGGACGGCAAGGGGGAAGCGGGGCCTCCTCCGGCGGGCTCGTCCTTGCCCAGCTCCAGCACCTCGATGTCGTCGGCCTCGCAGGCCGCGGGGCTGGGGGGCGCCTTGGGAGCAGGCGGAGGCCTCTGGGCCTCAGCGCTCCGCGCCCGGCTCTTCGGCGGCGGCGGCGGCGATGCCTCGGCCGCTCGGCCTCCGGGGCTCCTCGGCAGCCCCTCGGCCCGGGCGGGAGACGCCGGAGAGCTGCGGGTTTGGCCGGGCTCGGCGGCGGCGGCGGGGCTCCAAGCCAGGCTCCTGCGGGCGGTGGGGCTCGTCCCGGCTGCTTTGGCCGAGGCAGCCCGGTGTTGGGTTCCGCCGGGACTGCCGCCGCCGCCGCCCTCTCCGCCTCGGCGGAGCTCCCGGGAGCCGCTGCGCTGCCGCTGCGCCGTCCGGTTGTGGCAAGTGATGGCGAACTTGCCCTCGATCTCGTTCCAGGCCACGATGAAGACGAACTTGTGCTTCTCGCGCTCGTGGAAGGCGTGAGGCCTGACGGCCACCCAGTCCGCCTCCAGCGTCTCTTCCAAGGCGAAGGCGCTCATGGTGGCCGCCGCCGCTCGCCTCCCGCCGCCGCCGCCGCCGCGGACAGAGGCTCTCCCCCGCTGGCCCGCCGCCGCCGCCGCCGCCGCCGCTGCTCTCGGGCGCTCTCTTCACAGCCCACCATCAGCCATTTTAGCGGCAGGGAGGAAAGATGAGGCGAGATAGAGGGATGCGGCCGGTCCTGCTGCGATGGGGAGGGATGAGGCCAGAAGATAAGGCTCGTCAGTCCTCAGCAGCCGTTGCCGCTGCCGCCCCCTCCCCCTCCCCCCTCGTCTTTCTCCTCAGCGCTGGGCCGGCGCGCGCGCCCTTCCTTCGCCTCCCTCTCCGCTCGCTTTGTTGTCAGGAGGCCGGCGGCCGCCTGTCGGAGACAATGCGAGCGAATACAGTCCGGCATACAGGTACCTCGGCGGGTCACGTGGAGGCCCCGGATCTGTTTACAAGCCGCGGCGGCGAAGACGACGACGACGACGACGAGGCAGCGGCGCGTTCCGGCAACTGGCGCGGCCGCGCCTCCAGACTCTCTCGCTGGGCGACTCCACCGCCGACACCGGGGAGCCTTTCCACCCACCCCCCGCTCCCTTCTTCCCTTCCTCCTCTGGCTCAGAGCGAGACTCCTCCTCCTCTCCGACGCCAGAGCCCCGCGGGCTGTGAGGGGAAGAGATGGGAGCGGGGCTGAGGGGGGCCTTTCGCTCGCTCCTCCTGTTTTCCCTCCCGACCCGACCAGATGGCCTTCTTTCTCCAGTTTCCCTTCGCTCTTGCTGGGGGCGGCTTCGTTCTCTCTCTCACAGACAAACAGTGTTCCTATTCAAGCGATGCGGGCAGCGCACGTTAAGCTCGGCTCTCTTCTCCCTCCTCTCTGAGGCCATTTCCGCACTAGGCTGTTATAGCGCGATGGTTCCACTTTCAACCTCCTCTGGAATCCTGGGGTTTGCAGTTTCGGGAGGGGCCGGCCGGCCCCTCCCGAAACTGCAAACCCCAGGATTCCAGAGGAGGTTGAAAGTGAAACCATCGCGCTATAACAGCCTAGTGCGGAAATGGCCTGAGGGACACACAAGTTTCATAGCCAAGTACCGCAACACCTCCCCGTCCCCCGAAGTTACAGGGCAACACACCTCTCCGTTCCTTCCCACATCTGCCCCTGTGCCCGTGGAAAGAAATAATAGCTACTGAGGGGCTGAGGTGGAGGGCAAATGAATAGTAGACCCCTACCTTTTCTGTCAGCTGAGTCTATTTGCCAAGTCAAGAGACATCTCACACGCTTATACAACTGTAATGTATACACTCCATCTATCCCAGTTAGTTCTCCGTCATCCCACTTTTTCAGCTGCTTTTAAAATGTCCTAGCTTTTCTTTTCTCCTCCCGAGTTCTCCTTTTGTCCTCCACTTGCTTCAGTTTTTGCAAACTCAGGCTATCTCCACATTACAATGTTAGGCCACTTCCGCACTAGACTGTTATAGCACTATTATTCCACTTTCAACATCCTACGGAATCCCCGGGGTTTGCAGTTTGCATTTTCAAAACAGCAGACTAGCTTCCTCTTTGTGTGTTGCTGCATTTGTACATTTTTCAAAACATTCAAAGGAAGAGGACTCTTTCTAAGGACTGGTTTTTACTTGGCACTTTGTACTTAAGCTACAGAAATTCAAATGAGAATGAATCTTAAGTATTAAAATAGCATGAAGGAACATAGTGAGTTGGGTTGATTAGGATATTTCCATCAATTCATATTCAGATACTCATACATGAGTAGGAAACTTTCTTTGTTGACAACCACATATCCTTAAGAGGTGCCTGGGGACCCTGCGTTGATAGTGGTTAGGGCAGAAGCTAGAGGTAGATGGGGTTTCTCTCTCTCTCTCTTTCGGTCACTCTTCCTTTCTTTTTTCTCTGATTCCCCTTTCTCGCTCTCATTTGACATCTTCCTCTCTCTTTAATACCCTTTCTTTCAGCATAGGAAGCTGGCAAGGGAAGAACAGATTGCTGTTGCCAGAAATCTAAACTGCTTGCTTGCAGGTGGCTCTTAATAATAATAATATTTATTTGTATCCCGCCTCTCCACATGGATCGAGGTGGCGAACAACATGAAATACATTATATGTTAAAATACATTAAAAACATACCCAATCCTCCCCACCCACCAACCCACCTAAACCAACCCCTTAAAATACACAGCAAGTAACAATCCATCAATTATTATTAGCAAAGCAGCAAGGCAACAGATTAAAATTTGGCCATAAGGGTAAGAGCCTAATGAAATTTGGCTTTGGGTCACAGGTGGCTCCTCCATGTTCTAATGCCAAGATCCAGAGCTTCCAAGGCCGATGAACCCTCTGCTCTCTCTTCTGTCAAATGACAAGAATTCCCTATACACACAAGCTTTTCCAGCAGGGTGCAAGGATACTTCCTGTATCAGATAGAATAAGAGAGCCTTCAGAAAGCATGAAGTTCCTTGAATGCAGTTATATATATGATGGAGTGATGCCACAATACAGCATTTTAATAGACCAGTGGAATACATACTCCAGTAAGAAAAAAACAAAAAGTGATATAGCTGTGTAACCACTACTGGAAGCCCAGACGCCGAAAACAGTAAATCAGGAACTGAGGATGAAACCACAAACCACACAATGTGAATGGATCAATCTTGTACAATAGCTGGCAGATTTGGGTGGGGGTTTTCCCCACAATGGAAATCTGCTTCATTTGTATAAGAAATCAAAGGGTTGGAAGGGACCACAAGGGTCATCTAGTCCATGCAGGATTTACATAATTAAAGCACTCCTGAGAGATGGTGATCCAGCCTCTCTCCAGAGAAGAATCCACCATGTTCTAAGCAGTCTATTCCACTGTTGAACAGCTCTTACAGTAAAGAAGTTCTCACTAATCTTCTTTCTTGGAATTTGCATCCATAGGTTTGTGTTGGAGTATCTGGGGCAACAGAAAATTTGCCTACTCCATCTTCTCCTTGACATTTCTCCAGACAATTAAAGACAGCTATCATATCACCCCTCAGTCTTATCCAATCTAAGCATGCACAGTTCCTTAAGTCATTCCATATAGGGCTTGGCTTCTAGAACTTTGAACATTTTGTTCACCCTACTCTGGTCATGTTTCAACTTATTCATAGCCTTCTTGGGGGCTCCAGAACTGGGCAATATTCCAGGTAAGATCTAACTGAATCAGAGTGGCAGAATATTACCTTCTTTGATCTGGACACTATTCTCGTTGATTCAGCCTAGAACTGCATTGGCGTTTTTGGCTACCACATCACACTGTTGAATGATACTTAGTTTGTGGTCTACTAGGACCCCTGCTTTCAGACCAGATATCACCCATCTTATTTCTGCATTTCATTTGCTTCCTCAAATGTAGCACCTTATATTTATCCCTGTTCAAATTAATGACTCTGCTCTCCAATCTAACCAAGGTCTTTTTGAATTCTGATCCTGTTCTCAGTGATATTAGCTATCCTTGCAATTTTATGTCATTGCAAATTTGATAAGCATACCTTGTATTCCATCATCCAAGGCATTTATAAAGATGTTGAATAACACCAAACCCAGGACAGACTCCTATGGCATCTCACTATTTAATTCCCTCCAAGATGAATGGGAACCACTGGAGAGCACTTACTGGATTCTTTGAATCCACCTAACAGTAGCACTGCCTATTTCACCAGCTTGTCTGCAAGAATATCATGGGAGACCTTGTCCAAAGGTTTACTGAAATCAAGATATACGTCTGCAGCACTTCCTGATCTACCAAACTTGTAACTGTATCAGAAAAAAAAAAGAGAGAGAGAGAGAGATTAGTTTGAGATTGCTTGTTTTTGAGAAATCCATGCTGGCTCTTAGTAATCACAGCATTCCTTTCTAAGTGTGCACAGACTAGCTGTTTAATGATCTGTTCTAGAACATTTCCTGGTAATGATGACACAGTAACTGATCAGGAGATGCTTGTATTCTTCCTCACCCCGCTTTAAAGATGGTAGTGATGTTTGCCCAAATGATCGTTATAGTTGAGAAAATAGCATTTGACATGAATCCATTAATGCAGCAGTTCTCAACCTGTGGGTCGCGACCCCTTTGGGGGTCGAACGACCCTTTCACAGGGGTCACCTAGGACCATCAGAAAATATGTATTTCCGATGGTCCTAGGCGCCATTCCCTCCTTGGTGGTGGTGTGCAAGCATGAGCCACGCACTCGCATCCTCCTGCCCCCTTTGGCGGGAGCGCGTGTGGCCACAGCGTCACCACAGCAGGAGCGGTGGTGCACAAGCGCGAGCCACACACTCACGTCCTCCTGCCCCCTGTTCAGAAGGGACTGAAATCGTTCCCCTTCTCCACTACCAGGAGAACTTCCCGTCTGACGGGCCAGCTTGAGGGGGCGGCAGCAGCACGGGGGGCAGGCCCCCTCCTCGTCACAGCCCCTGCCCCACTTGCCACAGAGGGGGCGCTGCGGAAGGGCCGGGGTGCCGCAAGGTGGTGCTTTTCCGAGGGGTGAGCTGTGCCCGGCGCAAAAGACAAAGGCGCTAGGATTCCTCCCCCCGGCCAGAGTCAACACTCTGGAAACTTTCCCCACACTGCCACCCCCAGCGGAAATGAGAGCGAAGCAGAAGCAGAGCCCGGGGGGGGGGTTCTCAGAGTTTTTTCCTGGGGGAGATGCACTTTCCCTCCCTGCCCGCCCCTCCCCGTTCCTGGCCGGTGAGGCGGCCTTTGCCGGGGGGGAGGCACTGTGAATAGTAAATAAATAATTTTATGGTTGGGGGTCACCACAACATGAAGAACTGTATTAAAGGGTCACAGCATTGAGATGGTTGAGAACCACTGCATTAATGTTAATTTGCTTCCCAGTTTGAAAGGAGCTAAAAGGTCTCCATGGAGAAGTAACATGTAAATTGTAAATACATTGACTATAGATTCACATATTTGAAAGACAATGTGTATTTAGCAACAGGCAGGGTATTTAATATACTGTAGTAAGTAAGATCTGCCTTCTTCTTAACTCAGATAATGAAAGGTAAATATTGCTATTTATTGGGGAGGCAACTTGCTTGTTTCTTCAACGAAGTGCCCAGGTTGCTTACAAAGCACAAAGAAAAAAATCCAGTTGCACAATTGAGACTAACTGGGAGGAAGACATTTCTAGCATAAGCTTTCATGGACTCAGTTCATTTCATCAGATGCAAGGAGTGAAGCTTTTGAGGACAGACATGTATACAATAGGTGTGTGTGTGTAAAAAACCATGGAAATACAAAACATGTTGGAGTCATGATAAGTATCAATAAAAAGCTAATTATAAAAAGTAGCTAACAGGATGAAGGTGGGAGGCAGGATTTGCATTCAAGCTCAAATAAGCGGGTAAACTTACGTACAGTGGAGAATAGTCTTTATCTAGGGAATTGGTATGATTGGAAGACCAGTAAAATGTCAGGCTACAAATAATCAAACTATAGTAGCTACTCAATGAGATTAAAGAAAAGGTAAATCAACAAGGCAAGCAATCAAGATTGCACTACTACTGGAGAGACCAAAAATAGAAAATGATATGACATCCCTAATGGTCTCATCAACCCCCAACTCAGACCATTTAAACACAACATCAACAAGCTACATGCAATTCTAGAGAATAATGCTGCACTTTCACAGGCTGTAGGTGGCAGGCATTTATTAACATGCAGACAGTTTCCCCTCATGCCTTGAACAATTACCTACAAAATGACACAAAATAAAAGTATAGGAACAAAACCTTGCTGCAAATCCAAATGCCAGGTCTGTCACCACATCTAATGTGGCAGTAACATTACAGAGCCTAATAGCATCACCCATAGCATCAGAGGTACCTTCTAATAAGGCATGTGCTATCCTATGCCAACAATTATCTTCTGTATCCTGCACTGGAGTTAAAGAGTTCAGGACACCAGAAGACAAATGGATACACATCTGATGTTAAAAATGTGAAGACTAAAAAACCAGAAGCAAAGCACTTCCTGGATGTAATATCACCAAGTAGTAACGATCAAACAAAACAAAACAGGAAGATTGGAAAGCTAGACTGCTTAATATAGATATATTCACAAATTCCAGTTGATTGACAGTAGTTTGCAAAGAAACAATAATTTCTTGGCACACTACATATATTAAAACACAGTTTTCAGTGCAGACATACACCCAAAATTATTCTTTTCATGCCTGCTTTATGATAATATTTTACTGGTCCTGCTTACATACCAATACAGCAGAAAAAGAGGTTTGCCTTAGGTTTGCCATAAGTCAGAAACAACTTGGAGGCACACAACAAAGAGACAACAGTATAGGGTTTGTGAATTCAGTAACACCATACAAACTTCATTAACAGAAACAGTTTTTTAAAAAAAGCAATCTACAGAGACTTGAGTTTTGTTATTACTTATTTTAAGGCCTGGGAAAATTTTTTAAAAAAGTCATTCTTAATATGAAATGCAGCAGCATTTCTGAAAAGATCCTTTCTGTTAGCCTGATACTTTTATAAACAAAGATATGTCAAAAGATTTAAAACCTGTATTGAAGGATGTAAAGATGGGGTTATGTGGAGATAAGCCATGCTTCAGATATCTTGATTATTAGCAGTGTAGTCCTTGGAATGTCAGACAAATTGACTGAACTCAGCAATAGACTAGCTTAATTGCTGAAACACTAATGTTCATGTCGTTCATAATGGCTGGCCCCGATTAGTGATCTATCAGTCACGTTCTGCATTAACTGCAGTTTCCAGATCATCTTCAAAGGCAGTCCTACATTCAACAATAGACCAATGTTCTAACATGTTTCTGCAGACTCATCTTAAAACAATGGTGTAATTATGTGTCTTGTATACTGGGATGGGCAAAGTTGTGGCTCTCTACCTTGCGTGGTGAGTGGCAAGTCCCACCCACCCCTCCAAAAAATTGTCCAGTCACATTTCCAAAAGCCTCTAGGGGTAGGATGGGTGAACAAGCAGCATGGTGCTGCCACATGCCCATTTTTGGAGCTCTAAGAGTTCCCTTAACTCCCAGATTTTGGAGGCTGAAAAATCTCCCCTAGATGTCGAGTAGCACCTCCTACACCTCAGAGGGCTCTATTATGTATTTTGACAGGTTTTCAGGGTTTTGCCAGGGGTTACTTTTTGAACCTGTATAGTCTTTTTTCAAAACAAGAAGTGGCCAGCACCAAGATTAGTCACTTCTTGCTTTCAAAAAAAAAAAAAAAAGCCTCTACGGGGGGGATTTTATTTTTATTTTATTAATTTATATCTTGCCTTTCTTTCAATAATGATGTGGCTCTTCAGGGTCCCATGGGGACTAGTGTGCCCTCACAACCCTGGAAATTGTCCAGCCCTGCTCTATGCAGTACAATTTTCCATTTTGGTCCACCTTGGGGTAGATGGGCTTATTTTAAGCCAAATGGGGATTTTCATTTGCAAAACACCCAGGCAAGTGGGTTTTTTAATTTTTCATTTTTTTTAACTTTGCTTTTTATATTAAGTATTTATTAGCTGCATGATATAGCAGTTAGAGCATTGGACTCTGACCCCAGAGGCCAGGGTTCAAACCCCACTCAGCCATGGAAAGCTTTTGGGTGGCCATGGCAAGTCTCACTCTCTCAGCTCCAGAGGATGGCAAAGGCAGGCCCCTTCTAAACAAATCTTGCCAAGAAAACCCTTTGATAGGGTTGCATTGGGGGTTGCTGTAAGTCAGAAACAATTTGAAGACATACAATGGCCGCAGACTCTTTGAATATCTTCACAAGGAAAAAAAAGCGGAAAAAACAAAAGAATGTTTAATGCATCTTCTTTGTGTTCATCCAATATTAAACAATTTTTGTATAACAGCACTTAATATTTTGCTAAATTAATTGCCAGACCAGAACGCCTTGTCCTTCAGGCTGGGCACATATCCATTCTTTAGGATGGATGCTGTAAACGTTATGATTGCGTGCCTTAACTGTATCTGTGACTCTCTCTGGCTGGCTTGATATTCATAGCACACACATGCATAAGTTTCCTTTACGCCTGTGTATTTCTTTTTGGGACATCGTGGAGTTTGCTCAGTAGTGTATTGGGGGGGCAGGGCGCCTCAGGCAGCATGTTTTTGGAGACAGCACCGGGCCACCCTCCATACGCTGGCAGATGTCCAGAAATTAGATGGGCATTGCAGCCTCCCGGAGAGGTCTGCTGGAGGGGTCTGCCACCCCAGGAAAGGGGTCTGTCCTTTCCCCCTCCCCTCCCCTCCCCTCCCTCTCTTCCCCCCAATCTGTAGTCAAACATGTTTCCAGCCAAAGCAGCAGCGCCAATACCGGCAGACCTCTGGGTCAGGCAGAGAAGGAGGGAAGGAGAAAAAGAGAAGAGAAGAGGAGAGAGAGGCGCCCGCCTTCCCCCCCACCTCCAAAACTGGGGATGAGCCCAGCCTAGCTGGCCCTCTGAGGAGGAAGGGGGAGAGAGAGAGACAGAGAGTGCTCACCACTGCTGGAATGCTGGCATGTCTTTGAGCACATGCAGAGCGCCCTATCTCAGTGTGAACGCCCGGAGCCCAATCACCCGATGCTAATTGAACAGTTTCTATTTGGTATTTTGGATACGTCCTCTCTCCCCTAAGAGGGGCAGCAAACTCAGGGACCGCCCCTGGGCTGCAAAAACTCTAGCTACCCCACTGAGTTTGCTATTCCCTTCCTCCCTCCATTGCACCCAAAGGCCACTCCTCAGACTTCCAAACAACCTGTGAAGCCTCTCCAAACACAGCTATTCTGTGCCTTGAGGGGAGTGGGCAGGATCATAGAAGCAGCTGGTTATGTTGCAATAGCCAGGCACAAAATGATTACAGCAGTGCTGAGACACCTGGAGTACCAAAAGTATACACTCTTCTTCTAATGCAAGGATGGGCAAGATGCAGCCTTGTGTCTGCATGCAACCTCTGTGTTTATTTTCTAGCCTTTGACCTTTCTTTTTGTCACCCCCATTTATGAAAAATGTACTAGTAGAGGAGAAGGTAGTAGAGTGATTTTCCTCTCTTGGTAGCCTTCAGGAGTAGCAATTAACTATTACATAAATTGTAGAGACCCCTGTACTGTAATATGAAAAAAAAAATGTATCCCATTCTCCTCCCATCTTTTGAAATTTTGGTAGACCATGCGACCTCCAGAGTTCCAGGGTAATAAAACTGGCCATCACATCCACCATCCCTTGCTCACCCTTGCTCTAATGTATTTGAACTTTCTAACAATTTTCTTTCAAATACAGGCCAAGAGATCTTCAGACACGTTTCTACGTCATTTTGCCTAGACAAGGATATATTATCACATAAAGTGTACAGCATGCTTCCAATGCATTTTGCATGTCTTATTAGAGGTGCACTTATCTTTCACAACACTAAAATTTTGTTCCATATTATTGTGGCAGCCTTTGATCTCTGTCAGATTTCAAAAGCTTTGTGTTATTAGTTGCCTGGAATATTAAAGTGGGTTCAGTTCTTCCATTACAGAAAAACATGAATGCAAAAATCTATCTCAGAAAACTGAAGATTTCATAGGCCATAATTTATTAGTCATTTATTAAATTGCACATATGGTATTTGTACAGAAACAAATCAAGAGTCATCTCCTTGTTTGATGATACATACAGATCAAGGATACACAAGGAAGTATAGCATAATGAAGAATTACTGAATAGATTTTAGTTTACTGAGGCATATGCATAAATTAATCCTGTCTTTTGATGTTCCACAACCACATTTTTATATCTTAAAATATTTATTGCCATAAAAAGCTTATCTTTATAAATATTTCTGAATTTAATTCTGCACCTTCGTTTTGGCAAAGTTTTGCTTGTAGAAGTATGTTGGATTTTTTTGTCATACATTCCTGTTTGGTGACTGTCAGGACCTTTCCACACTGCACTGTTATAGTACTATTATTCCACTTTCAACATACTGTGGAATTCTGGGGTTTGCAATTTACTCAGGCCAAAGGGCTCTCCGGCTGGGAATTCTAAATGTCCCTCCATAAACTGCAAACCCCGGGATTGCATAGGATGTTGAAAGTGGAATAATAGCACTATAACAGTGTAGTGCAGAAAAGCCCTGAGTGTTTCCTGACTTAAGGAAACTGTATATATCAATTTGTCACCTAAAGTATCTATTGTTTACTTAAAACATTATTGTCAGTAATGCTACTTGGGTGCCTTCAACCATTTGGTAGATTTTATTGCTACCATTTCTTATTTGTAATATGACATCTCCATACTCCAAACATGTTGATTTTATATTTTTTTATTGAATATCCCATAATTGAAAAATAATGAATTCGTCATGCTTCCTTTTTAGTCTACCAAACATCTAATTATACAGTCCAATACTCATACTTAACAAGTGTATTTGAATGGTAAGAAGTGTAGAATGGTTTTTATAATTATTTGCTGTGCTGTACTAGGTAAGTCTGCTTGTCTTGGAAGTAAATTGAATAGGACTAGCTCTGAGATAAATGAATATTGTTATTTAGAAGGAAGCCCCTTGAACAGAATGGTACTTACTTTTTGGTAGATATCTGTATATCTAAAACAGTACTTTTAACTTCAGAGTAAGCTTCCTGAACTCAAAGGACTTATTTCTGAGTAGATATGTATAAAATAGTATTTTAAAGAAATACTATCCTTCTTTGCCTCAGAAACAGCTATTGTTTTTGAATATGCAATCGGTTTGTGTCTAAAAAAACACTGACCAAAGCAGCTAGAAGGTGATTTTTCTACTCCTCACCTCAAGCCACACCAGATCCCCGAGAAGCCAACTTCTTGAAGGACAGGTGTTCTTCTGAAATAAGGGGGCTATGGAATAGGAAGAGAGCTAAGGGGGGATAGATTAGGCCCAAACATCTTCTTTGTTTATTTATCTCCAGGAGATGGATAAACATCAAAGTCATTTGGAAATCTATCTTCTCCTTTCAGCTGGTTTTGGATTCCAGTCAATGTGCTTCCAGACAGCTATCCCTCTCAGTGCTGGTAGAAACAAACAGTAGGCAAGAGAAAATGCAACAGTAGGACACATACGAGGTAGTGCGGCATTTAAAATAAGCTTGCTATATTCCGTTTCTCAAATCCAGGCATCTAATTTGCATAGTATGCCAATGATCATAATTATGCTAGTTGCTCTAATTTGCATTCTAATTTTACAAAATAGACACATTAATTGCTGCATCTTTTCTTCCATAATGTTTCAACCTTCATATCATTCTTTACAGTTAAAACTGATCTGAGAGACCCAGTATAGAGTAATGTTTAAAGTGCTGGTCATGGAACAGGGAAATCTCAATTCAAATGTTTGCTTGGTGATGGAATTCGCTGTGTGACCTTGGGCTACCATTATCTCTCAGCAAACCTACTTTACAAGGTTGTTGTGGGGATTAATAGTGAGACAGCAGCCATGTAAAGCAGACGTATACATTCCTAGAGCAACACATATAAGAAAATGACAACAATAATATTAACATTTTGTCATACACATGCATTTCCACTAGTATTCTCATTGGGTCACTATTTGTTAGTTTGCTTGCTTGCTTTTTTGTTTTTGTTTCGTTTTGTTTTGTTCTGCCTTCATCACTGATGGCAAAAAGCTAAGATCCATGAAAAACCCATAGGACTGCCATCTGTGTCACAGGGCAAGATGAAGAGGAAAGTAGAGACAAACAGCAGCAATTGAAGAGAAAAAGCATTTACTTCAGAAATACAGAAGAAATATTTTATTTTAACTAGAAAATAGTGTGCTTTAACTTTCTCTCATTTATTTGACTTTTGATAAAAATACACATGCTAAGCAACTAATTTATTCAAGAATGTCTGTTCTCCCCCCAAATTGTTGTTTCTTAATGCCAGTGAAGGTAATGATAAATGTTGGAATTATTTACATTGCCATTTCTCTCATCTCACTAATTACTTCCTCCCACTACAACCACGTATATAAATTTCTGCCAGCTGGGGCAACATCTGATGAAGTGGGCTGAAGTCCACAGAAGTTTATGCCAAATCAAATTTGTTGGTTTTTAAAGGTTCACCCTGTACCTCTGCCATGCCACTCTCTCTTGTTCTTTGCATTCTCCTGCTGCATTTCCTAACCGACTCCCTCATTTTGTGTCAATGTATCTCCTTCTGTTGCACCTTACCCCTCATCACGCCTACCCCTCTTTGTCCCCTGCCACTGCACCTCTCACTCCCGCTTCTCTCCTCTCTCTTACTTCCTTTTCCCTTCCCCTATACTCATTCGCTTAGCCATTTCCGCACGAGTCTGTTATGGCGCAATGATTCCACTTTCAACCTCCTATGGAATCCTGGGGTTTGCAGTTTTGGGAGGGGCCGTGTGGCCCCTCCCAAAACTGCAAACCCCAGGATTCCTTAGGAGGTTGAAAGTGGAATCATCGCGCCATAACAGACTCGTGCGGAAATGACCTCTTGCCTTGCAATTCACCCTTTCTTGCTTCTTGCACTTTGCCACTTGTACAGCTAGTTCTCTTGTTTTCCTACAACTTCTCTTACTGCTCCTTGCAATGAATCTCTCCTTTGCAGCCCTCCCTTGTTTTTTGCACTCCCCCACTCAAATTCTTTGATCACCCATCTCTCTTACTCCCTCCCTCACTTCATTTCATGCCATCATAGTGCATTCTTCTTTTCTAGGGATGGGACAAATCCAGAATTTTCCAAATCTGAATCCAGATCTGAATCCCTGGAAAAGTCTGGGAATCCACGAATCTCAGGAATCTCAAATCTTTCAAATCCTTTTTTGAAAAAGAGTTTAAAAAGCAAGAGAAAGTACTTCAACTGAAAAGTGTTTTGAAGCAGAATTTGACATCTTCGTTTAATGAAAAACAAATTAAATAATAGTTTTCACTTTCAGGAAAACATACCCATATACTTTTTATTAAGAATTACATGTAATTTGGAAGTAGCTCCAGATGTTGGAGGATGCTCGAGATGATGCCATCTCTTGGGTTGACTATTACAAAACAAAGCAAAAGGCAAGGATAATCTTGGGCAAGACACACTCTCTCAGCCTTAGCAAAAGCCTAGGCAAAGGCAAACCTCCCTCTGAAGAAATCTGACCAGCACAATTGTCATAGTTTTGCCTCAGGATCTCCCCAGATTGAAAATGACATGAAGGCCCTTTCTACACAGGCAAGAAAATACAGATTAATCCCACATTTTCCTGCCTGTGTAAACAGGGCCACATACTACAGTAGAGAGATAATCCAGGTCAAAACTGGATTTTCTTTGCATAGCTCCTTATGGCATCCTGGGATTTGTAGTCTGATGATGCACCAGCACACTTTGGCAAAGAAGGCTGTGACATCTTGTAAAACTACAAATCCCAGAATTGTGTATGAAAGAGCTTTTCAAGGGAGCTATGCAAAGGAATCTTTCAGCTGTCCTTGAAATCTCAAGAAGACTGTACCTTCCAGTCAAGTCTCAAGTCCTGCAACAAGGAATGCACTTAAAAAAAGAAAAACAAAACACCAGCCTCTAGTCCAGTCTCAATTCTTTACCCTGATGTCCAGTCTCAAGTCCTACAACAAGGAAGGTACTTTAAAAAAAAGACGAGCCTCTAGTCCAGTCCCAATCCCTACCCTCCATTCTCAAGTCAAAAGAATAGAGAAGAAGAGAATAATTACCTTTCAGAGAGAGGCAGCATGAGCAGGCGAAGGCAGGCAGCCCAAATGGGGTTTATGCTGCAATTTTCACGTGTCCAGGAGCCTGCTGGCCAATCAGGCTTTTGCTGGGCTCTGGAGGTGCTAATTTTGAAAAGCAACAAGGCTGATGGATTTAAAAAATTCGATTTGCTGTTTTGGCACTGGGATTCGGATTCCCGAATCTCGAATCTTTGCCTAGGATTCAAGGATTCAAGTATTTGGTTGACCCATCCCTATTGTTTTCCTTCTTGCACTGTCACTCATACCACTCACAGTTCAAATTCTCCTACTCCCTCCCTCCTCTTGCCTTGCCCCTTGCAATGTGCCCCCTTGTTTCTTGCACTGCATCATTCTCCTGTCTCTCCTATTCCCTGTCTTGTCAGTTCTTCTGCCCTTGTACCGCATCCCTCCCTTGTAGCCCTCTCTTGCTTCATGTACTCCACTGATCTTTCCACTTGATCTCCCATTTCCACCCTCTCTTATTTCCCTTGTGCCTGAACGGAAAAGAGTGGACTTCTGTTTTGCAGAGCAATTTGATACAGTACCTCCTTGTTTTGCCTCATATTTTTGGGGATAGAGAAATATCTTTTAAAATGAGAGCTTGGAGTCTGGCCCAAATGATGGTTCAAATGAGCACTGGATAGCATGCTTAGAATCTGGGTGATATGACAACCCTAATTTCAAGGCCACAGTTGCTGTTGGCATAATTGGAACGCAGCCATTTTTGTAGCACCCACACTGCTCATTCTAATCTCTTTGGATCAGCAACTGTCAGCATGTGGACTCCAGGTGCACTGAGTCATCTGGAAGTCCTTCCATTTGGAAATGCCTTCAGTTTTGCTGCTGGCTAGCACCTGCTGATTCACTTCTAGATTGTAAAGAAAAGTTTGGATTGCAAAAAGTTCTGAAAACTGTGGTGTTATGTTGACATGAAGACCGAACTGTCAACAAGGTTACATTTGCATACTTTTTCACCATTAGTACACAACACTTCTGTCTTTCTTGCTCTGTATAATGAACTGTATCTTCTATTATATGAAATGACAGCTTGTTTTAGGGAAGAACTACATTTGCTGCCCTTGTAAACAAGTGTTGCTTCAAGAACTTTTTGGCTCTCCTTAGCAATAGCACAAAGAGTCTTTGTTATGTTTTCAACTGAGGTTGCCAATTTTTTTTTAAGTAATTAGGAAAACTCAGGAGCTGTGTGCGTGTTCAGTGAAACTCTATGAAGCTGTGCTATAGCAATACTAAAAGAATGAACTTAACATCTTCTAAAATACTGTGATGCCAGTGCATTTAAAAAAACAAGTTTTTTTTTTGTCAAGGATGCTTCCCATTCTGCAAAGCAAGATATACTATGCTACAAATGTTATATATTTGTATCATTATGGAATGATACTTATTAACAATGTTAACACATGGGACAAGGAGAAAACCAAAGATTTCTTGTATTTCAAAACTGAAGGTAAAACTTTTCAAAATCTGGAAAATGATCAGATATATAGCTTTCATTTAGCCTAAATAGAATGCAATGAAAGCTTATGCTTAATTGCCCTCAAGAATAATTATTATCAAAACAGGTGAACATGAAGCTCTATTAAACAGAGGAAGCAGTTCAGAGAATGAAGAAGACTTAGAAGAATCATATGAAGGAAAAGGGATCCTGATAGTCTAGGAAACGACAGCTGCTAGGATTTAATGCTGGGTACCTTTTATGGCAATATGGTTAAATATTCTGCATCAACTTTGTACTGCCATAAATAACAACCAATTCATTAGCTCACCACAAATGTTCCTGTTACCAGTGCAGAAGAAAGTTTTCTCACAGGACATCTCATGTCTTTAGATAAATAGCTGGAAGCAATCTACAGCTAGGAATTAGTTGTATAATAGCTTGGCAATATATATCTTACTCCTGGGTATGTTCTCAGTACCACATGTATGAATTCATATATGTTCTGAGTGTAGATATATGTAAGAGATCTCATCACTTTGGCAGCAGTAGGAAAGCTGGAGTCAATAAGCTGTATTTGCAATCTAAAGAGGAATTTCACTGAACACAAAATCACTGAAATATATACATGATGGAGATTAGCAAATTAGATACAACAAGACAGATACATTAAGGATTAGCAAATACTGTGATAGAGTTCATAAATGGCACACAGTATACAAATAACACACATAACTAGCCAATGGACACAGTGACATTAGAATGCCAAAAATATTAATTTAGTTCACAAGGCCGAGAGAATTTGTGATGAGCAATCTGAAGTCTAGAGGGTTGCTTAGAAGAGGGAGAGAAAAGAGGAGAAAATAACAGAGAAAGACAGTTTCTAAAACCAGTGGTAACATTTTCCCAACTTCCCACACATATACAGCAGAGAAAGAAGGGAACTGCAATTTCTGGGGAAAATACTCCAAGGAAGATAGATTTTAGGAGTGACAAAAGTTATCTCTCCTTGGTCCTGTTGGACCTTCTGGGGAAGGAGCTAGGGTTTGTTGTACTTCTGGCTGAAATAGTACAAAGAGGAGGAGAACAAGGTAAAAAAGGTCCTCTAAGACAGATTAGGGATTTCAGGAAGAGAATAAACTAACAAGATTCTTTGGCCAAAATCCTGAATACTTGGGGTTGAACTTTTCAGTTTGAATGGACTGAGACCTAGGTGAAACAGGATCTTCTAAGTGGCTGCTCCCAGGCTTTGAAATACCCTCCCCAAGATCCATTATTGAGAGATGGATGAGATATGAATAAAAGAAGAAGAGGAAGAAGAGAAAGAGAAACTGACTGAGCCAGAGTCCTCCAGAAGCAAGATACAGGCACTTTCTTTGAAAATTCAGAGCTCTCGGTCAAAAATGGAAGCTTCAAACAGGAGCCTTCCTCCTGAATGCCTCTTGGTCAAAGATAACATATTCACAGGTAGCTATGCTGAACATGTAGCAATAATAATAATGATGATGATAATAACAATAATAATAACAATAACGATGATGATTATGCTAATAACAGACAGAATTTTTGTTACCTTCAGACAGAACAGCAATCCTGGCTAATGGTGGAGAAAGAAGCATGCTTATGCATGTTCTCTGTCCACTCATGTTACAAGAAGGAGAGGATAAACAAGTTGTGGATCTCCCACCCATCGGCTGGTGATTTTGACTTTTGTTTAATTTGGTTTCTCTTTTCCTTAACAAACCAGAAAGTTAATCCATGGTTCATTTTTGGTTTATTTCTCTAGTTTGCTGGTGAAAGATAAATCACTTTGCCAAGCTTCAATATCACAATAAGCAAGACAGAAGGTTCAATTGTTTTAGTTATTCCTGCTGTAATCTAGTGTTCAAGAGTATACTATTTCATCCATGTTTTCTCATCTTTGTTGTTATGTACAAAAAAAAAATTATTTATTTTTATTTCTCAATTTTTGCTGGATGAGATTTACAAGAATTTATCTCATTCCATCCCATCAGTGTTGAAGAAAGATACAAGCTGATGGTTCATTTAGCTTTGTAAATTGAATGGGCTGGGGTGTTTGTCTTGTATTTTGTAATAAATGAGAAATACAATGGCTTACTTTTGCAAAGTTACATTCCAAGCTCTGGCAATAATTGACTGCCTAACATATTGGCTAGAAAACTGGTTTTGTTTTGAACTGGTTTGTCATTGTCTAGTTGCTCTCTGTTTGTCGATTGCTGGCAGAATTGTCCTGCTGTTTCTTCCAGAAAGTGTAGAAGTTTTTGCATAGAAAAAAGTAATTTATTTCTTTTCTTAGTAAAATTGCCACAGGGTGTGAACTCTCACACACCCCATCCCTACACTACTGGCTACATGCAAAAATTGACTATAGTGAAGGATGAATCAAAATCTTTTAGTTAAAACAGAGAAGCTATGTGATAAATTTTGGGTCACCACATGCCTTCCAACTGTGACAGTTTGACAAGGGTAGGCTTGTTTAATCCTCTGTCATCCCACTTTTTCGGCTGCTTTTAACATGGTCCAGCTTCTCTTCTCTCCTTCCCCCTTTGTCTTTGACTCACTCCAGTTGCTGCAAACTGAGTTCAAAATGCAAAAGTAATTTGCACTCTATTAACTTCCAGCTTGTGTGTTCTTCCTTGTTAATAACTTTTGCCATCTTGACCTCACTCTGATGTTACTTGACCATATGTCCTGGTTTTCCTCTGTGAAATGTTGGAAGGCATGGCTTTCAAGTGTCATGCCAAAAAGAACCCACAGACTTGAGGATTGATAGCTTTATATACTGCTAAATTGTACATGATACAAAGACCCTGGAAGTATAAGGCTCAGTTCACCAGGCTGTTTTTGCTTTTCAAAACAGCTGCTAAAGGCAGAAACGTTTAAATAAATCTTTACATGATCCTTGGTTTTAAAAAAAAGTTTAGAATGTTACTTTTAAAATCAATTCATTTTACAGTGCTTGTTAAATTGAAAGGAAAAACTCAGTAACATATTGTCATTGCTATTAGGTATCGGTGTTCTTTGGTATTGAAAAAGTCATTATGTTACTCTTAAATAGTTGATTACTTTTAAATTGGTTTTTGGCTATGAAAAGTATAGTTTAAAAATATAAAAACAGGCAAAAGTCATTGCAAATGAATTCCCCAAAGCAATTTTTTAGAAGTGGCAAATAAATGTTACTTTTTGTCTCCAATAAAGTAACACTGTTACTTGATGCCATGTTATTTTTAAAAATAATTTTATTCATGACCCAATTGCCTAATTAGTTAGATAATGTATTTACTTGTAAAACATTACTTGTAAGCTCTGAAAAGACTTGTAGGTCTCTTGGAGTAGCAGATAACCTATTCTCCTTATGACTGACAGTGAAGAAGCAAAGCCCGGGAACATGTTCCCAGTGGATTTTCACAAGCGCTCCTTGTTGATGAATTGTTATTGATTGCTGTTTGTAACACTTCGTGGGTATCTTTGTGAAGATGAAAGATTCCAGTCTCACATTGAGAGGGAACGGAAAGTCTTTCTTTCCTCTGCTTATACTTCCTGTGTGACTGGCAGCTTGGTGGGGCTGAAATGGTCCCAAAGGAATCAGGTTGGAAGTGTACACAGAACCAGAGATAGTACTTTCATCTGGATTGTTTTGAGGCCATGGTGAGGGCTCAACTTTGTTTTTCCCTCTTCTTGGCTAAGCATTTCTTGTTTCCACTACGGCTTTCCCTTGTTTGACTAGGATGCTGTTCTTTTATTATTAACATTCTTTTGCTTATTTTTGTTTCTGCTAAGCAAGTCTGGTTTTCTTAAGTTTGCTCAATCCTATGCTTCCTTTCTCTGTTACCATTTCCCACTTTAAATTTATTATGCCTGTTTCTTTTCCATATCCTCCCTTATTTTGGTTCAAAGTTAATTATGATCTGTTATTTTTATTGTGAAAATTCCTGTTACTGGTGATTCTTCCCCCCCACACACACACCTATAATAACATCTTGGGCAAACTTCTTTAGCTTCATAATAATTTTATTAATTGATTCTGTGTTGCTTTTACTCTCTGTCACTTTTATTCTGAATCACCTCCATATGACCTTCTATTCCATGTATTTTTGTAAGAGCTTTGATGTACATAGTTACAAATAACTAGTTACTTGTACTTTTTTCCCTTTCCCAGTAGGAATTGTAATGCAAAAAAGGATAGCTTTATCTTTTTGCAGTACAGGAGGGATAGCAACATGGTTCAAACACTGGCTTGTCCAGTGAGTTGTGCTGCAGCCTCATGCTCTCTTGGGTACAGAAAGTGACAATGAGATGGATAGAAGAAGAGAGTGTTTTGTGTCACAGTACATCAGACTTGTACCACTGGATTGTCTTTAAGTAACCATTTTAGTTATTTTTAAGAAATGGGAAAGTAAAGTGTTACCCTGACTTCTGGGGGTCCCGTGGGGGACACCTTGATTCGCTTCAAGTTATAAAGGTTGGGGAAATTAGCGGAGCACTGGATTAGTAAAACGAGGGGCAGGGTAACCCAGCAGGTTCTTTTACCCAACTTTATGGGGTCAAGCCAAGCAAAAAGCCAGACAAATGTATCAAATAAATAAGTTTTATTAAATGAATATAGCACCACATACCAACACACTCACTCAAACACACAAGTCGTATTGAGAAGGAAAAGAGGTGAAAAATGGATAGGGGATATACCAAAGGGAATGTAGAGGCGGTGATACTGCACCTATCCTGAAGTCTTCAGTCCAGGAAGTGGCGTGAAGCTCAGTGAAGAGACAGCTGAGGGGATCACTTGCACTATAGTGCAATTCAACTTTACATGTTCAAAAGTTGGTTTGTGATGACGTAACTATCTAGCAAGATGCCAGCCCATATCTTGCCACTCTTTCCTTTCTTTCTCTCTGTTTTCCTTTCTCTCGTTTTATTTGTCTGAGGCTTCCTTCCACCTGTAAATTCCAACTTGACTAAATCCTAAATTCTATTTCACACTTCTGCCCTTTCTTTCTCACCACTTCTTTACTTTGGAACTCACTGCTGTCCAGTGTCTACACCTCTTCCTCCATGTATTTGTTTAAACAACTTCGAAACACATGTTTATTCTTCTCCTAAACCACCCTCTTGCACACCTTTCCCTTTTCAATCCTTTCCCTTCCTTCATACTCTTATTTTTTTTTTCTTTTAATATAAGCCAGTTGGTAAAGTTTTTTTTTTTTTGCCCTGTTTGGTTCTGTCAGTCAACAAGACCTCATTCTTGAAATGCTTTATGAATAACCAGCAAAAAGACCAAGCAATGTAAAGGCTGGAACTGCTGTTAGTTTGAAATACTAAGGGCCTTTCTGCACTACACTAGTGCTATTATTCCACTTTCAACATCCTGTGGAATTTTGGAGTTTGTAGTTTACTGAGGCCAAAGAGCTCTTTGGCTGAGAATTCCAAATGCTCCTCCCCAGACTACAAACCCCAGGATTCCATAGGATGTTGAAAGTGGAATAATAGCACTATAACAGTATAGTGCAGAAAGGCCCTAAGCCTTGCAGCTTCAAACCTAGCAAGCGAAGATGGTATCACAAGTTTCAGTTACCAGGAAATATTTAAAATAATTAATATTAATCAATACATTTTGCAAAAAACAACAACAACCACCCTATCAGGTACTCACCTATCACCCTTTAGAATGCATGCCAAATTGCACATCCCTAAGTTACATGACCTTGAAGCTACATCTCTGACACACACACACATTTCATCTCTAACTGCTAATGCACATGGTTTTAAATGTATTTTAATCTTTAATCTTCTGGACTTGTTTTGACTTGTAAGCTGTATTTAATGTGTTTTTAGTCTAATTGAATTATTCTTATTGTTTTAAATTGTTTGCGTTGATTTTACTTGCATGCTACTCCAAGATCTTTTGAGACAAGGTGAAATGAATGATATGAATAAGAAATAAATAAATCACATTTTTATAGACTAGGAAGCACATCTGGCTCCACATAAATTGGAACAGACCTTTGTTTTGATACCCTGAAGGCTTCAAACAAAATTATTCAGCTGTTCCTTCCTAGAGCTTCATGATGAAAAGATCTACCTACTCCATTCTTGGAGGGGTTGCTCCAGGTGTTGTTGTTATTTCCCATCAAGCCAACTTTGATTTTTGATGATAAATGATAAATCTCCTGACTGATGAAACTGCTCCACTCAGGGCCATGGCTCTCTTGACTGAATCAATCCACCTGTAATGCAGTCTCTCTCTTTTCCTATTACCTTCCATTTTACCAACCATTATCCTCTTTCTAATGAGCCATGTTGTCTTACAATACCATTGTTGTTTTTCTTGCTCTGTGCCTTCAAGTCATTTTCAACCTATGGCAACCCTAAGATGGCTCTATGACAGGGTTTTCTTGGTGAGATTTGTTCAGAGGGGATTTGTTTTTGCCTTCCTCTGAGGCTGGGAAAGTGTGATTTACCCAAGATAACCCCACTTGGTTTCCATGGCTGAGTTGAGATTCAAACCCTGGTCTCCAGAGTTATAGGCCCTTTTCACATTAGTCTTCTCGCGCGAGCGGGGGAGGGCGGCTCGCGCAACAAGCCTTCTCCGGGAGGCTGCTGCTTCCCCCTCCTTCCTTCCGCAGGCGAAGGAAGGAGCGGCGAAGCGGCAGCCTCCCGGAGGCGGCGGCAGCTCGCGCATCCGTCTATTCCCCCCCGCGCGCGCGAGAAAGGAGCCTGTCCCCTCCATCCCCCCCGCGCGCGAGAGAGAGAAGGCGCTCCTCCCGTCCGCCCCCCCCGCGCATGCAAGAGAGAAAGGCGCTCCTCCCGTCCGCCCCCCGCGTGCGCGAGAGAGAAGGTGCTCCTCCCGTCCGCCCCCCGCGCGTGTGCGCGTGCTCGAAGCAGGACGTGTCGCGCGAGCGCCCCGCCCCGTCCGTTCCTTCTGCAGGGGCAGAGGGAAGGAAGCGCGACCTGGCCGGCTCCCGGACGCTCCGCACGAAAGGTAAGTGCGCGCGGGCGCCGGGAGCGTTGCGCGAGCGCGGGTGATTTTCGCTTGGAAGCGAAAATCAAAAAACCCGCGCTTGCGCTGCTTCAGCCCCGTGAGCCCGGCGGAAGTGGGAGTGCGTCGTGTGGAGCGACGCTCCCACTCCCGCGAGGCTCACGGGGCTGTCGCGCGAGAAAAGGCCCATGCGAAAAGGGCCATAGTCTTAATGTTCAAACCACTATGCCACAGTGGCTCTCAAGCATTATTGTCTTTTCTAGTGATATCTTCTCGTGATATGTCCAAAGTGCAACAGCCTCAGTTTAATCATCTTGGCTTCTAGTAAGAATTCAGGTGTGATTTGCTCTACGACCATTCATTTGCCTTGCATGGATCATTTTGACTTTGTTATTTAATTATATTTTGGATTGATGAGATCATCCAAAATGGACAGGCAGGTGTTCTCCCTTTCAACTCCCCACTGCTGGCTACCACCCATCAACCTGGCAAAAAGTGTTTACTTATTTGTGTGTTTATCTTTTTACTTCACTTTTGCTACTAGCTCCAGCCAATATACCCGTACTGCCCTGGGACTCTTCTCCCACCAGCAGCTACACAGTTCCATAGCTACTATCTCAAGATTACCTCAGTTTCCCTGTTACACCTTCTGAAACCTAGGCCTTTTCCACACTACACTCTTATAGTGTGATTATTCCACTTTCAACATCCTATGGAATCCTGGGGTTTGCAGTTTCGGGAGGGGCCAGCCGGCCCCTCTCGAAACTGCAAACCCCAGGATTCCATAGGATGTTGAAAGTGGAATAATCACACTATAAGAGTGTAATGCGGAAATGGCCCTAGAAGCTTAAAGTGATAAGCAATGTTTGCTATATACTATAATTTCCTCCTTTCTTTATTTCCAAGGCCATGACAGAAACAAAGTAAACTGAGCACCCCACTAATATAACCTGTCAAGGAATGGGCGTGTGCAAACAATAACTTTATTATGAACAGAAGTGGATTAAATGGTTTAAGTTTACTCAGTGGGCAGGGGCATATGGTTTCAGACAAGCACTTTCTTAGGTTGTTGTTATTAATTATTCAGATAAACTATTACTTGCCCAGCACCTATCTATCCAACTAATTCTACTCTAAATCTACCCTCATCACCTAACTAAAATAGTAATGCTGGCCCTACTCTTGATAATGTTCACACCTAACCACAATTCAACTGCTGCTCTCCAACTCCTCTGACTCTCTCACTGTCACACCCTGTCTTTCAAAGGCTTCCTTTCAAATTTCCAGCCAATCAGAAATCACTTCAAACATTCCGAAAACACTCTGTCATCTTTCCCAACAGACCATTTACCATAAATCATCTAATATACTTGCATTCACATTTATGCAATGTCATCAAACTAATACTGTACTTTAATTCTTGTAATACGTGCAGGATATTTTTTATACAAACTGCAGAGCATCACAGTTGTCCCAGAGCAGGGGTGAGAGGGGAACCTGTAACTTTGTTTCTTTAACTGTTTTTCGAAATGTATTGACAGCCAATCTATCCATTGGTTGCTTGGTTGGATAGTTGTTTGTTAGTTTGTGTATATCGCACCTTATAGTCAAGGATATCAGGGCAGGGTACAATAAAATAAGTTTTTAAAGTTGAAAACAGTAGGGATAACCTAAACAAATTGAAAACATATTAAACAATGTAACACCTAAATTGTTTTAAAACCAGTTAAAACAGTTTAAGAAAAATGAAAACTGTGAGCATACACAAAATCAGACCCAGAGGACTCTAGCAAAAATTGACGTTTTTACTTAGTCCTGAACACCTTGGTGCTAATACCAATGTTGGAACCAGGAAGACTGCAAAGGGGGGGGGTATTGTTACTATGGTTATGCTATGCCTGGTGAGAGCACTAGATATCTCTTGATATCAAATAATTTGGCCTTTATTTGACCTTTTTCTGCCACCCTACTCCACGTGTTTGCAAGGGCCACCAGACAAGCACGTAATAGGTGCGGCCGTTAATGGTTGTACATTCCAAACCTCATTTAGGCAGGCAACTTAATGCCTCTTCGATGCTTAAGGGACCACTCCTTCTTGCAAACCAGCCTTGCTCAGCACGACTTTACACAAAGATGCCCGGCCGAGTGCCGAGCCATTCCTTTATGTTGGGCCATTTGCATACTGGCCATACTATTGTCATCCAGCGCTAAGCTCATCATGTAAAACCTGACCTTTTCCAACGCCTTTGTCCAGCTACAAATTCCTTTTGTTCTCACCGAGCATGGCATGGCCTGTAGGTAAAATCCACCCGATAAAAAACCCCTTATTCCGAGTGCCCCTCGGATTGCTCACCCCATACTGGACTGCTTGGGTCGCTCCTGAGTTTCATCCAGCCTTTGTCCAGAGAGCTCCCCTCAGTGAGCCGCGCTAAGCTTTCTTCCCTGCAACCTCCACTTCTCTCCAGGACTACGTGAAAAGGTGTCGTATTACCCACTCCCCCGAAAACTCTCCATTTCTATTTCCAGTTAGTGGTGTGTATGTGTTGTCTTGTTTGTTGTTTGTCTTTTAATAAAACTGTTGTTTTTGTTACCTTTAAACTTGTCTGGCCACTCTTCTGACCTGACGCCGTAGACATAGGGTTAAAAGATCCTAGCTAAAGTTACCCTGCCTCTCGTTAGCTTAAGAGAGTGCTCGAGTCTAATTTCCCCCATCTTGTGTTTGTATTTGGTAATTTGGGCGTCCCTCCCAGGACCCCCAACATACAGGGTAACAGTATTCTATAATTGGGTGTTGCAGAAAAGAAGGTGCTTTCCTAGATCCTCCTACAGTGTATTGCTTTCACTGATGTGGACACAGAGGAGGCTCTTCTAGCAGATCTCGGTACTCAAGCTGACATATATAGGTAGAGGAGGTTCTTTGAGTGTCAAGGTCCCATTTAGGCCTTTAAGCATCATCACCAGCACCTTGAATTCAAACTGCAAGCCAGCACATTTCCTTTAAAATTGTTACGTGGTTTCTTTATGATGTTGTCTTCAACAGTCTAGCTTCAGCATTTTGCACTAGCTGAAGCTTCTGAGCTGCCTTCAGGGGCAGCCTCACATAGGCCTTTTCCGCACTACACTCTTATAGCGTGATGATTCCACTTTCAACATCCTATGGAATCCTGGGGTTTGCAGTTTCAGGAGGGGCCGGCTGGCCCCTCCTGAAACTGCAAACCCCAGGATTCCATAGGATGTTGAAAGTGGAATCATAGCACTATTAACAGTCTAGTGTGGAAATGGCTATAGAATACATTGCAGTATTCTAACTCGAAGCTTAACCAGTCCAGGAACTACTATGGCTAGGTTAGCTAGGCCATAGCTGGTAGACCAGTAAAAATGGCCCCTAGGACTCTGAGCCATGGGCCTCCAGTAACAAAGATGTATCTAAGAGTACCCCTAAGCTATGCACCTGCTCTCTCAGAGGGACTGCAATCGCATCTAGGAAAGGTTGCTGAGCCAGTTTCCCAGACTTGAGAACCACCAATCCATGAAGCCTCTGGCTGTGCAAGATTCAGCTTAGTATATTGGCCATCTGATAACAAGGGGAAGCAGAGCTGAGTGTCAGCAGCATACTGTTTGTATGAGCTCCCAAACTCATAATCACCTCACCCAGAGTCTCCATATAGATACTGATAAGCATGAGAGACAATATGGACTCCTGTGACACTCTATAGCACAATTTTCAGATAAATACATTTCATTATCTTGGAACTATGGTTCTGACAGGTACACACACTCAAACACTCTCTTTTATTATGGTAGATAAATATTATTATATAAAAGTCTACAAAATCTTGAAAATTATTTCTAACGGTATGCCTGTAGATGATATACCGCAAATTGCTTTTCAACAGATCTATATGGTTGTTGGGTGTTTTTTTTTAAATCATGACAGGACACAAGAATGTGAAAACTTGTCCAATGTTGCAAATAGCCAATTTTAAACTAAAATAGATGTTATTATGCACATATTCATGCTTTAAATAACAGCTTATTAGCCTGGTATGCTAATTAAATAAGAATTAGGCAAACCTAATTAACTAAACAATGAATATGGTGGGACACTAAGGTTAACAATCCATTTAAAAAATATTA
This sequence comes from Ctenosaura bakeri, assembly GCA_948474755.1. Taxonomy (NCBI): domain Eukaryota; kingdom Metazoa; phylum Chordata; class Lepidosauria; order Squamata; family Iguanidae; genus Ctenosaura; species Ctenosaura bakeri. The sequence goes on from CAOLHI010001691.1 coordinate 103,684, forward strand.
GAAACACATCACTACAAACAGCAACACACCCGTTCTTTTCATTTCTCAAGTTGTTAGTTCATTTTCTGACTGGTAAATTGCCATTTACCAGATGCACTGATTTGTAATTACACTGTCACATGAGAGACGGAGAACCACCATGGTGAAGTGGCTTGAGCATTGGACTGTGACTCTGGCGACCAGCGTTTGAATTCCAGCTTGTCCATGGAAACCACTGGATGACCTTGGGCAGGTCACATTCTCTCAGCCTCAGGGGAAAGCAAAGGCAAACTCAAACTCCCTCTGAACAAATCTTTCCAAGAAAACCCAGTCATAAGGCCATCTTACAGTTGTCATAAGTTGGAAATGACTTGAAGATGCAGAACAACAACAAGAGAGTAGCTCTCATTTAGCAGAATTGTCTTCCCCTTTCGTTCTTCTTAAACTATGACTACACAAAATTAAAAGGCTGAAGTCTGACTTTCAGAGGCCTTTTTTTTTCTTATCCAGGTGTCACTTCTGTGTTTAAAGAGGACTGCACTCTTAAAAGCTACAGTTCTGAACAGTTTTCTAGAAAGTAATTTCCACACTGCACTGTTATAGTGCTATTATTCCACTGTCAATGTCCTGTGGAATTCTGGGGTTTGTAGTTTACTGAAGCCAAAGAGATCTCTGGCTGAGAATTCTAAGGGCTCCTTCCTGCATACCCCAGGATTCCATGGGATATTGAAAGTGGAATAATAGCCTGATAACGCTGTAGTGTGGAAATGGCCTAAATATCACTGAATACGTTACGTATTACTTCTGAGTGACATGGTTAGGATTATGCTAAAAGACTCGTGATTCTGACAATTCATACACACAATACACATAGTTCTTATGCATAACATTTATGCGTAATAAATCATGCAGTAGGTTTGTGCTGGTTTCTTTTGTTGTTGTTGTGAGTGCCTCCATTTCCAGTGAACCCTAAGGTGACCTTATGATGGGTTTTCTCTGCAAAATTTGCTCAGGGTTTGGTGGAGTGGAGTTGCCATTTCCTTCCTCTAAAAGTGAGACTGTGTGACTTGTTCAAGTTCACCCTATGAGTTTCCACAACTAAGTGGGGGAAAAAACTGGTCTCCTAGCATCCTAATCCAACATTCAAACCACTACACTGCATAGACTCTCATTTCTTACATACTACAGTAAGCTTGTAGAAAACAGGATCATCAAAGCATGTGATTACATTTTTATCAGATTTCTATGAATATTATCACTACCATTGTGAGTTGCCTTAAAGCAAGATTTAGCCAGAGTCTTGGATGTGATAACCCAGGGTATGTGAGTTTTGTGTCTCCAGGGGAGCTAGTAATCATTAGGCTATTTTCTTTAGCCATTTTGAATGCTTGTGAAATACCTGGAAGAGAATATCTCCCTTCCTCTTCCCACACCCAAATGACATAATCTAATGCTGTGTACAAAGAGAAACAATAGGAACTATAGTTTGAATCAAAATTAAAAAGGCTAAGGGACTGTGATAAAGGCAGCAAATCACAGCCCTTGGAATGCTGTGGCCATTTCCGCACGAGCCTGTTAGAGAGCTATGATTCCACTTTCAGCCTCCTATGGAATCCTGGGGTTTGCAGTTTTGGGAGGGGCCAGCTGGCCCCTCCTGAAACTGCAAACCCCAGGATTCCATATAAGGCTGAAAGTGGAATCATAGCGCTCTAACAGGCTCGTGCGGAAATGGCCTGTGAGGAGGGGCCTATGGAGCAAAAGAATATAAAACCAGAGGTTTGTCTGTTAAAAGAGTTAGGCCCACATAGAAATAGAATAGGGATAGGGTAGATAGGAATGAATTAAATCTTGAGAAGATGAGATGATGTAGGACCAGTTGTTACTCCAGCTGTGGCACTGTTGGTGAGGACCCCAGATATCATTTGATATCAAACAATTCGGCCTTTGCTTGACCTTTCTCCAGCCACCTCACTCCACGTGTTTGGGAGGTTCTCCGGACAAGCACGGACAGGGTGCGGCCGCTAATGGTTTTACATTCCAGACCCTATTGAGGCCAGCAACTCAAGCCTCGCTCGTAGCTTCAGGGAACTTCCCACTGCAAATCTTACAATAGCTGCACGGCTCTCAGCTAAACCAGTCCTTTTAGACAGGACATTTACATACTGGCCAAACTATTGCCGTCGAGCGTTAAGCTCATCATGCAAACTTGACCTTTCCAAATCCTTTGTCTAGCTCTAAATTTCCTTTGTTCTCACCTGGCATGCCATAGCCGGTAGGCACAAACTCCCCTATAAAAACCCCTCATTTCCAAACGGTCTTTGGACTACTTTGGACTTCCATCCCACCTTGCCGCCGGTTGTCTAAGGAAACTCCCCTCAGCGAGCCCCGCTGAGCTCTCTTCCCCAGAACCCTGCTTCTCTCCAGGACTACGAGACCAGGTGTCGTATTGCCTCTCCCAAAAAGTTCCCCATTTCTATTTCTCAGCTAGTTAGTTTATGTCTTGTCTTGCGTGTTTCTTGTTGTTAATAAAATATTGTTTGTTACTTTAAAATCTTGTCCAGCCGCTCTCTGACCCGCCGCTGTATACATAGGGTTAAAGATCCTTGCTAACATTACCCTGCCTCTCTTTTAGCCGAGAGAGTGCTCAAGCTAATTCCCCCAACTTGTGTTTTTATTTATCCCCCAACATACAGGGTAACACTGTTAGGAATACAGAAATGGTAAGGTATAGGAGAGAGCCATGTGGTACAGTGGTTTGGGCATTTTACTTTTACTCTGGAGACTAGGGCCATTTCCACACTAGGCTGTTATAGTACTATGATTCCACTTTCAACATCCTATGGAATCCTGAGATTTGCAGTTTCAGAAGGGGCCAGGCGGCCCCTCCCTGAGCTGCAAACCCCAGGATTCTGTAGAATGTTGAAAGCGGAATCATAGCGCTATAACAGCCTACTGCGGAAATGGCTCAGGATTCAAATCCCTGCTCCTCCATGGAAACCGCTGGGTGACCTTAAGCAAGTCACACACTTTCGGTTTCAAAAGAAGGCAAAGGCAAATCCTCTCTGAACAAATCTTGCCAAGAAAACTCTGTGATAGGGTCACCTTAGGATCACCATAATTTGGAAATGACAGGAAGGCACACAACAACAAGAAGGTATAGGAAGAGATAGGAAAAGTAACTGAGAGAAGGAATTTTGGTTTGGAGGGAACTACGGTCGTAAGGGAAGTTTAGAGAAAAGTGCTAACTTTGTATTGACTGAGGTATTACATTGTGCCTCTTACGGAGCCCTCTAAGATTAGAAGCTGCCTAAATGCCCTAAAGGTACCAGATTGCATCTGATGTTAGAAACTAAGCAGCGTCAGCTCTGGTTAGTACTTAGATGTGAGATTACCAATGAATACCAGGTGTCACAAGCATGTTCCAGTGGATGGAACTGGCAAAACAGCCTCTGAGTATTCCCTGCCTAAGAAAATCCTTTGAAACCCATGGGGACACCATATGTTGACAGGTGACTTGAAGGTACCTACACACACATACAAACTAAGGCTAGAAGTTTAACTTACATGTGTGTATTACTTGCTGTGTAGTAAATATTTACTTTTGTTATTTTCTACATCTCTGTTTTAATTTAAGAATAGATAAGGAGGACTGGTCATGTATTACCAAACTGACCACAGTGCCCAACACATCTGCTTATCCATTTTAAGTGCCATATTGGAGCGTGACAACCACCACCAGGAAGAGGTTTTAAGGGTTAAAAGAGTCAGGAGAATGATAGGAGTCCAAGAACTGTAGCCAAAGGGGTAATCTGGACAGTGGATCTGTCACATATATTTGGTTCTGAGTGGAGGGATATTGTGAATACAGCTGCCCCTCCACTTTTATGAGGGTTAGGGGTGCAAAACCCTTGCAAAAGTTGAAAAACCATGAATAATTCCTCCCCACTCCCACTCTCTTTCAGGGTTCGGCCCTTCCCATTCCCATGTAAAAGGAAAAAGAATGGGAGGGGGCCTCACACAAGTCTTCCTTTCTCCCTCCGGTGTTCCCCCTGCTATTCTGCATTCTGCCCTGGTGTGGAGAACTCATGCAAGGCTTCCTCCCCCTCCCCATTCCTTTCCATTTTGCCTTGGCATGAGTTCTCAGCGCTGGGGCAAAATCCATAGGGATGGCAGGGGGAGCTCCAGAGGGAGGAAAGGAAAGCTCATGTGAGTCTTTCCTCATGCCCCCATTTCCTTCCGTTTTCAACAGGAAGGGAAAGCTCCAAAGCAGGGGAAAGAAAGCTCACACAAGTGTTTCCCTGCCCCCATTCCCTCCTGTTTTGCAGGAGGAAGGAGCTCTGGAGGGGGGAAAAGGAAGGCTCCAGGGAGCTTTCCCCCACCTCCTTTCTCTTCCATTTTGAAGGGGAAGAAGGAGAAGGAGAAGGAGAAGGAGAAGGGGGAGCTCTAGAGGAGGAAAGGAAGGCTTGTGGGAGTTTTCCCCTACCCTCTTTCCTTTCTGTTTTGCCTCGTGAGAGTTCTTCGGCTGGGGCAAAATGCATGCTTGTGAAAAATCAAAGTTGCAAATGTCAAGCCCACGAATATGAAGGGAGAACTGTAGACCTGTGTGGTTAAGCAAAAGCCAAAAAGCAGTTTTGAGAGTGCACAGCTGGCAGAGCTTCACCAAAGTGGTCTGTTGAAGGCAAGAGAAGTAAGAAAAAGGCAAAAGTGAAACATGAGAGAAAGGTTCATAGAATCACAGAACTGGAAGGGACTACAAGGGCCACCTAGTTCAACCCCTGCCATTCAGGAATATACAACTAAAGCACTCCTGAGAGGTGCCCACCCAACCTCTATTTAGAAATCTCCAAATGTGGTAAATCCACCACCCTCTAAGGCAATCTTTTGCCTTTTTTCTGAACTGATACTTTGTTTCTATTAACATTTTGCTTAGTTTAAACAGCTTGTAGTAGTGGCATGCCACTGGATTTTGGGGAAACGACTCCTTTAAGGCAAGCAAAATGCTGAATTTTGGCAGCAGAACAGTACTGGCTGGATGGGGAAGGGGAGATGGCCCAGAGCAGTTCCCAAGGGAGCAAAATAAACCCCGAGACCTACACCTTGTTCAAGTTTCACTCTCAACTGTTGTGCTAACTCTGACTCTACAAAATCCTGTGGCCCCTTGGACACCCTCCTAGGGATCACAGGATTGTGCCTATTCCTGAGCCCTAAAGATGAATGGACAATTAATTTTTTAATGCACAAATATCATAGCAATAACTAAGTACATAAATGACTAAAGACAAAAATTCTGTTCATTTTGTTGACCTCTGAAGAGAAGAGTTTAACAATGACATTCAAAGTAGGAAGCAAGAAAACAAACAACAATAACAAAAACACTGTCTGAAAAGGCATGCTGAATCTTTCTAAACAAATAACCATGATTGGTTTTTGGTTGCTTAGTATAATATTTCAGCAAAAATAAATATCTAGAAGGTAATTGGTATACATCAACAGTGAGATCTAATATTAAGAAAATGTAATAGTGGATTTACTATTCAAGAGCTTAGGTGTATTCAAGAGCTATGCTGTTGGTGATGTCAGCTCTTCTTCCTCTTCTTCCTCCTCCTCTTCTTCTTCTCCTCCTCCTCCTCCTCCTCCTCCTCCTCCTCCTCCTCCACTGCCACTGCCACCGCCACCTCCTAGAGAGCAGGGATGTGAATGAGGTAAAAAACAGTGGCCCTTTGGTGCTGCTGGTGTCACACGGAGATTGCATGAAAAGCCTCCTCCGGGAGGAAATCACGTCTCCTGCACTTCCCTCCACACCAGCTCCATGTTGGATGGAAGGAAGCACGATAGCTCTGCCTCTTCCTTCTGCAGCACAGCCAGGTACTTTCCCAGGGTCCACTGGGAGAGGAAGTGTGGCCATCATGCTTGCTGACGTCCCACACCCCACGTAAGTGGGGGAGGAATGCACAATCATGCATCATTTTCGGCAAAGAGCTGAAAATGATATAATGTGCAATTGCTGTGGGATTGCTATGGGAATGATGCATGATTGCAAGAACGTCATGCGGAGCTGTCCTTGCGATTCCGCATTACTTCTGTGGCCATTTCACATTTAAAGTCACATGCAAAAAGGGCCAGTGTATGCTCTGTCTTTTATGGGAACCAGAACATTGATCACTCAACTCTATCCTGATCTGCAGCCATTAGTGTGATGACAAATTGAAGCTGTTTTGTTTTTTACATATAAAAAGTATCACGCATTCCCTTAGAAAGCTGGATTTATTAGTTCAGCCAGGTCTGCTATAAAACAGTGCAAAAGAAAGTAATTCCTGAGGTAAACAGTAAGGAATTATTGAAAGAAAGTATATAGTAGTTTGGGAGTGTGACCTGAGGGAAAAAGGAGAATCCTTGAGATAAAAAGCTGGGATAAAACAGGGGATTAGAAAAGGCACTCAGTGGAAAACCACAGGCTGGCAGCAATCCTGATGTCAACACACCATAAACCGCCAGAGATTTTGTTCCAAAGTAAACAAACCTGTTGTATGTGCCTCTGGAACTTCTCACCACTTAAAAAGTGGAGTGACTGTGAACCATATAGTTTGAAGAAACTGGGTATGTTTAGATTTTGCTCATTTGCTTAATTTAGCTGTGCTTTGTTCTAGGTAATTACTTGGGGATAAAGTCAGGATGTTTGTGTTCCTGTATGACTTTTCTTACACTTTTATTGTTATGACATTTGTTCACCAGGATAACATATGTGGATGATCCGAAGCAGAATGCTTGCCATTTCGGCTAAGGAATTCTCCTGGAAATATGAAATAAAAATAATTGTTTCCTATTCCCCCATAGACTGGGGAAAGAAACCAGAACATGCACTGTTGCTTCTAAGAAGAATGAATATCATGACCCGGAGCATCATCCTGCCACTACTCAGTTATGAATGGCTTCAACAGGTCATTATAATAATTCTTTTTAAAAGCAACTTCCAGTTCTGAAAAAAATAACAAGAAGCACTGTTAGGGCCTTTCTAGACTGTTCCAGCATTCAACATGTGAAGAATGTGATCCCATTCCACCAGCCCGTCTACAGTGAATTTTATGTCTGGATTCTGTGTGTGAATGCACACAGATGCCATATACCAACTAAGCAGCATGTGTGCTCATCACAGTAAACAGTATCATGATTTCACCAATCCTCAATATTTTCCTCTTTGAGTACAATCCTACATTCTATACAGAATGTACAATGAGGAAGTCGTAGTATTGCCATCAGGGCAGAATCCTAAGTCCCGCTCAGAGTCCCAGACAGTCTGGGTGGAGAGTATGCAACAGTGTTACCTTGCCGCATTTTCAAGTACGAAGCAGGCTCCAGTTGCTTGCCCCTCCACCTAAGCAAACAGAGGAGACCCCTACCAGCCACACAAAAACTCTTAAGATTCCAGTTTCTTCTTCCTTGGATACCCCACTTCTCCAAATGACAGTAAGATTTGAGTTTCTTTCTTCCCTTAAAGCTTTGCTTTCTAAAGAAGCAAAGGAAACTCTTTCCTTTCAGCAACATGAAAACTGCTGTTCCTTTCTCCCTCCCTTGTCTTTGGCAGGTAATAGAATACCTGTCCAGTCACCTTTTCTTACCATTCAAAGCTCCTTGCCAAAACTCCAGTCTCAGGCCATTTTTGCACTAGACTGTTACAGCGCTGTCATTCCACTTTCAACATCCTATGAAATCCTGGGGTTTGCAGTTCAGGGAGGGGCCAGCCGGAGAATGTCTGGAGAAACATTTTAAATCTGAAATTGAAATTTCAAACAAATTGAGACCGAACATGTATCTTTTCGTACTGAAATAGACTAACTCAGCTATGTTCTTGAATAGTAGCTAAATTCATTGGTCATTATTATCAGTTGCTCTTCTTAATTATGATTATGATTAGGTAACCCCTGGTAAAAAAAAAAAAGCTTATATCATAACAAATTAATGAATCTTAATGAATCTTAATACCTTTGTAAGTATAAAAACTTCCACAAGGAGGCAGCACTTTCACAGTACATTAAACAAGTGTTGCTAGGCTGAAGGGGTGCTGATATGGAAGGGCATAAGTCAGCATTGGCTAAAATGTTTTCTAGGCACACTTCCTTTTTTTTTCTTCCTTTTTTCTTTTTTGAGAACTTCTGCTCTGCTAATATCTCCATGATAGTTTTGCAAAAGGAAAACTGGGAGTGTCTCTTTCTGTGCAGTGTTTAGGGAAGCATCATTACTTTACATGTAGCTTCAAGGGCTGTTGGAGGACCTCATCACAAGTCTTACTTTGTCCTTTCATTGTGGCATGGAAATGGCTCTGGGTGCTCAAAGACTACTCTAGTGAAGCATCAGCTCTATGAAGTTCTACCATGCTTTGGGTATGGCCTCAGGAAAGACTATCTGGGTCTAGCTTGCTATATGGATCTAGCTAAGTACAGAGGGGCTCATGAGGAGGAGGAGGAATACCAGGTGTCAAAGTTGTTATGGCAACAGTGGATGGAAAGCTGTGATCTGCATCAGTGTAGGGAATACCATTCCTTCTTTGAAAAGGCTTTCCGTTCTAGCAGCCTGGCAAAGAATTGGGGACCATGAATTTCCTGTCAACAGTAAGCATCTGGGTCCCTTTCAGACTACACAATTATAGCACTATAGTCCTTTCCACATGGCATTTGCCACATGGAAGGGCACCTGGAGCTTCGTGCAATTATGAGGAGTCATCTGCACGACGCACTCACAATTGCACGACACTCCAGGGGCCAGCAGGCGCTGATCGCGCACCTTTTCATTTTCGGCTGAAAGCCGAAAATGGTGCGTGATTGCGCATTGCTCCCGGGCCCCACATGCACTTACCTGGTGTGTGGAGCCTCCAGAGCCATGCTGGTCATGCTTCCTGCCCCAGTGCAGCCTGGGAAACTCCCAGGCTGCACTGTGGGAGGAAGAGGTGGTGCTCTCGTGCGAGCAGACAGCTTGTGTGGAGCTGAAGCAGCAGGGATACGAGAGCCTCTCGCCAGAGGCTGCTCGTGTGATCCCCGCACCCCAACGCCTGAAAAAGGTAAGGTGCGGAAAGGGCATATGATTCTACTTTAATTACTGTGGAAATTCTTCAGGAATTCTGAGGTGTGTGGATTGCTGAGGCACTAGAATGCTCTGGTTGAGAATTTGCCTAAACAGCAAATTATAAGATTCTATAGAATGTTGCCATGGATGTTAAAACAGAATTACAGAGCCAATAACTGTGGCATGAAAGGAGAAAAGGCAGGTACAGCTCCATCATGACTAGGATCTGAAGCAGATGAAAGGCCCTTCCTCCATCCCAGCTGCCACTGCCCTGGCCTTGGAGGGAGAAGAGAGGCACAGCTCCATCATTACTAGGCCCAGAAGAAGAGGAAAGGCCCTCCCTCCATCCCAACTGCTGCTGCCTTGGCCTCAGAGGGAGAGAAGAAGAGGCAGGGACAGCTAGCTCCATCATGACTAGGCCCAGAAACAGATAAAGCAGACTGCCCTGGCCTCGAAGGGAGAGAAGAACCAGCAGCAGCTTTTGGAGTTAATCCTCTCTCCCAATGCTATTCCCTTTTTCTTATTTGTCATTATGTTATTTAGATTGTAACCCTGCAGACAGGGAGCTGTCAAATTGAGAATTTTAAGCCACTCTGAGAGCCTTTGTGGTTGAAAAGTGGAGTATAAATAAACAAACAAAGTAATAAATAAATTCCTTCTTATGTCCTCTTCTTGAGGGGCTTTTTTTTTTTTATTTAGTAAGACACAAGCGGCCACCTTGTTTATCTGAAAAGTTGTTGGTTGTTATTTGGAAAGCTGTTATTTGAAGAGGACAACTGTCACTTTGAAGGCATTCTCCATCTGTAATACTATCTAGTCTGAGTTGGTTTGAAAATAAAAACCCAGAATCCAATATTGCTCCAGTGGGAGCAATACATTTTGTGAGAATGTGGGAAAGGGCCTTTAGCATTGAGATATCCGGGCTGTGGAATGTCCTCATGTAAGAGGCCTCAATGGCTCCAACAATGGCATCATTGTGGACTCAAGTTAAAACACAGCTTTTTACTAAAGCTTTTAAGATCTAATGACTTTATCCAGTCTGTACATGTGTGTGGTTTGAAGTTTTTTATATATTTTTTTAAAAAATGTGTTGGGGTAGTTTAATACATTGTAGACTATAAATTATTTTTTAAAAATTTACATTTTAAATTGATTAAATGGATCTTCCTTCCTTAATTAAGTAATTAATTGCTAATTGAAACAATTCCTTCAGTAGAATTTGTTGGGAGCAATTCTCCTTCTCCTCTATGGCTGTCCCATATGCCTCCCCATGTGCCTGTGGGAGAGAGGAGAGAGGGAGAAAATCTCATTGTACCCGAGGAAGGCTGGTGCTATACAGAGAGGAAAAAAGTCAAATAGTTCTGTGTGTAGATTCCTCTTTTGTCTACTAATGTTTGTTTTCAGCCTGAGCTTTGGATCATATTTTCCCTTTTCGGTTCTGGGGAAGGAAATAAACAACCAGATGTTGAAGATCTAAATATATCCCTCTATTAGTTGTGTGCCCTATGAACTCTCATAAAACAGGAACAATTAGATTTTCCCATTCAGTTATGATTTTTTTTCATTCTGCACTTTATTTCAGATAAATCAGAATGTCAACTGAAATGCCTTTTTGTGGAGTATGATGTATATTGCAATTCTACTTTGCTTTCTGAAGAATTGGGCAATATATTTACTCTGACCCGATACGTCCAGTGTACGGGTAAAATCAGCGCATAACATCAGTACATTCCAGTGATGTTATCACAGTCGGTGGTGGTGAACAATTGCATTGTTGCCACAAATGGCAAACAGATGAGCAGTTATTTAAAAAAAACCTCTTACATATAAAAACATCATACTATATTTGATGTACATAGCTTGAGTGAATATTTAATATATGTTTTAAAACACAGCTTGTATTAAAATGGCTTGGTTTAATTTGGTGTTTTGCCAATTACACACAGGCTTTGATTTAGTTGAAAAGTTTCTTAGGTTGTTTTGAATAACTTACCATCCAATCTTATGCATACCTTATCAAGAGTAGATCCCACTGAGTTCAGCTTACAGAATGAGAGGTAAATGTGTACAGCATTGCACTCTTAATGAAATATTCTTCTAAGTTAGCAGTTCTTAATCTGTGGTCCATGGACCGCAAGAGGGCCACAATGGCATCATGGGTGTCCATGAAGGCTTGAAGAAATGTTATGACCTTTTAGAGTTAAAAGAGAAAGGAAGACAGACAGACAGACAAGACAGACAAACCATATATTGATTTCAAAGGAAAGGAGTCTTTTGGTAATGACAGAACTCATTTATACAAAGTTTCATTACAATATCTCAAAACATTCAAAACTTAGGAAAATAACTGTTTGACAGCAAAAAATGTACTCAGCACTTGGTACTTTGGGATGCAGTGAGAATATGAAAGTGAAGGACACTGAGTGATTGAAAGACAGTACATAACCTTTCTTGCTACTGTGTTTTAAATCTTGAGTTAAGTCTTGGTGGTCCATGGCAATGAAAGGTATTTAAAGAGGGTCCATGGTAAAGAACTGCTTTTCTAATTCATATGCTGCTGCTGTTGTTGTTAACAGCTGTCAAGTCAAGTTTAACTGCTGTCAATTTCAACTTATGGCAACCTTATCAATGAGAGACCCCCAAGTCATTAAATCATGAAAAACCCTAGTTGGGTCTTGCAGACCCCAGACCATGGCTTCAGTAATTGTTCTTTGGTGCTCTCCTTCATCCAATGTATATTTGCAATATGATTGGTAGTGCCCCCTTCTTTACTGAACCCAGCATCTAGCATGTCTTGCTCCATATATGGTAAGTCTTTGTTGCAGAAGTTTGAGCATGACTTTGCTTCCATGGCACATAAGCGCCACAGTCCTGTGATTACTGCAATCCCTGGTATCCTATTTTCTTGGGGATTGCAATGTCTATTGAGCATTTCCAATCTGTGGCCCATTCTTTTGTTTTCCACATTTGTAGATTTTAGTTAGAATTAGAATAGATTCTGTCTCTGTAGCTTGAAGCAGCTCTATTGGTATGCCATTTGTTCCTAGTGATTTATTTCTCCCAAGTGCTCTGAATGCAGCTTCAACTTCCATTTTCTAAAACTGTAAGTTCATTTTCAAATGGTTCTTCCTTGAATGAATCTTTTATCCTTTCATCTCTGTTACATAGTTCTTCAGTGCATTGTTTCCATGAAATATTTATTTATACTTTGTCATGTAATGTCTTCCCATGCTGGTCTTATAGCATCCCCACTCTTGGTTTAAATATGCTGCTTTTTCATTTTTTTCAAATTGTGGAAGGGGTCTTTGCTCTTCCCTTTTTGTTATCAGCTTCTATTTCATTGCATTTGCAGAGAGAATGGAGCTTCTCCATCTTCTGCTTCCTATTATGTAGTCTAACTGATTCCTGTAAAGACTACCAGATGATGATACAGTTGCCTTTTTGATTGCTTGAAGTGTGTTTGCAGTGAAGAAAACTGTTGGACTCATAAAATTTGATCAGTCGGCCTCCATTTTTTGATCCTTGGCCATATTCTCCTACAATCTTTGATTCTCCTCTGTTTCCTACATTTGCATTCCAGTCACCTATGATTAGGAAGAGGTAATGTTCTTGTGTGTGGTGCATCCCCTCCTGGACTTCAACATAGACTCTTTAAATTTTTTTCATTTTGCCTTTGCAATTGAAACATAAACTAGTAATTTCATGTTTTCAAAATCATGAACAAGATTAATTTATTATTAAATAATTCTATATCTTCCCAATCCTGATCTGTTAGTTTTAACATTCAACCTAAACTTAAAGAGGTCTGCTTGATAGTCATGATATTGGGGTTTCCCACACTGCACTTTTATAGAGGTTATCCTACTTTCAACATCCTATGGGATCCTGGGTTTGCAGTTTAGAGGGGAGCCTTTAGAATTATCAGTCAGAGAGCTCTTTGGCCCGAGTAAACTACAAACTCCAGAATTCCACAGGATGTTGAAAGTGGAATAATAGCACTGTAACAGTGTAGTATGTAAAAGCCCATTGTGGTATGATTTCAGTAAGTGTGCTCCTACTTGTTGATATTGGATTCTGTATTAAAACTGTGTGTGTGTCAAGCAAAGCTTTTAAAAGTTACATTTTTGGCTTACAATTCCCAGAGTCTCCCAGCTGCCTGGCCAATAACATTTCTGAGCTTTCATATAAGGAGAACACATGCTTGCTAACTCTTACAGAAACAGTTCATGCTATTTGGCTTTCAGAATATGAAGCAGATGTTCAATTCTCAGTTGACCTGACTAAAAACATTGAAGCTGAAAGGCTGCTGCTCCAGAACATCAAGGAAAACCTACCTTCTTGGAATAATGTGCACAAGGGAGGGGGGAATAAGTGGAACTTAAATCTAGGCTCAAAATGTAGAACTACACTGTGGGACCCTGCAGAAGAACTGTAGCAATTTATGGTCGGCATCCTGTCAGTGACATACCCAAGAGTTAAGTCTACCTTATACTTGTATATTTTTGGGTCACTGCAGGGTATTCTCTGCCTTCTTCTGCAACATTCAAAGCTCTCCTCACCTCCAGGGACTCACTATTTTGTTGCAATAGCCTTCCCTCATGGGCATTCTAGTGGCTGGTGGAAAGCAGGAAGGACTTAAGAAGCATCTGGCTATGTTCGCATAGTCAGACACAGAATTATGACATCATTTACCAAGACCTACAGAGGACCCCACCAGAGATTTTTGAAAGATGTCCTTGATCTGCAGCTGGCTACGGAAGCAATTTATAATCTCACATAACCCCATGATTCCCATTCCTGATTTAAAAAAGCATCACATTTCCACAGGTGTGTGTTTTCTTTGAAACAAAGTATACGCTTCCCAGGTGCATTGTTTCATGCAATAATGTGCTTTATTAAAATCTGTATCTCATACCTTCCTCAGCTATAACAGGTCATGACAGTACACATTTGGAAGCTGCCTTCCCAAGGGAGGGGCATGTTGCATAAGGAGATACTGTGCACTTCCTTTCACGATGGCTGAGAAGTGAGATATGTGCGTATAACCACCAAGTTACACAAGCATATGTCAGAAGCAGGATTCCAGCCAACTTTTTTTTGGATTTACATTTTTCCAAACCACAAACATTCTGAATGTAATTTTTTTCTTTAGTACAGCTGACAGTAACTCAATTTATGACTCTTTACTGATATTAATAAAAATACTGATATGGGATCTATATCTATATATGGAGCCTCATATGTTATTTAACAGATATTAGTGAAATATATAGCTACATACAAGAGCATTTTAACTAATTTATGTTTTAACATATGACTTCAGTTCTTTGCTTCCCTGACACATCCTCCCCAAAGCCCCCACCACCACCACAAGTATTATAAATTTAGAATGCTTTGCTTTGTTGAGTGGTCACTAGAAAGTAAACACAGGCTTAATTTGCAAGTCTAATTGCTGAAGCAGACATGGGAGAAAAAAGAGATTTATCTCAGGGAATATACACTCTGTTAGTGTCACACTGTCTTAGGTAATTTCTGTACTACATTGTTATGGTGCTATTATTCCACTTTCAACATCCTATGGAATCCTGGGGTTTGCAGTTTAGGGAGGAACATTTAGAATTCTCAGCCAGAGAGATCTTTGGCCTCTATAAACTACAAACCCCAGAATTCCACAGGATGTTGAAAGTGGAATAATAGTACTATAACAGCGTAGTGAGGAAATGGCCTTAGTTTCACACTATAACTGGTCTATTTAACCATTCATGTATGCTTATATCCCAATCATTTCAAAAGGACTCAAGAAGAGAACATTCTCAGAACTGTCCATACTGAAAATTGGGAGTTTACAAACATTTTGGTGTCTTATGGATGTGTCTAACTCCTGAAATTGCACATAAATTCATCTGCTGAGAATACTTTTCATGAAAGAAAATATTGCAGTATTATATTTGCATTGTTATGATTTATCATACTTTAAACTTGTCTTTAAATTTTTGATTAGCAAGTTCTGCCTGTAATCATCTTCGCACTGAAAGTCAATTATATAGTAATGCAATTATTTCAACACATAAGAAATTGCTAATAATTTAGGTCATAACTTTGGATTTGAATTTCTGTTTGTTGAAGAGTTCTTTCAGTTGTTGCTCAGTTGTTGCTTCTTTCTGCTGTACCAGGTCAGCATCTCCTTTGGTCACTCCCCAGTCATCTGGTTTTGACAATGAAGGGCAATATGGGCGGCCTGAGGCAGGCAGCAGATTCTCCCAATACTCTTTCCTAGCCCTAGGTAGAAAGAAACAAATTCTATCATTAATTTACACAGTACACGATTATGTCAGTCAACAGATTGTCAGCATAAAATAATCTACCTAAAAGTGCAAAACTCTGTTTTGATTACTTGCTATAAGGCTCTCTAGGACACGGACAGACTATTATTTGAAATCACTTTTACAGCTGAAAACAATCATAAAGATGAAGCAAAAATACTCCTCAGCCTAAGGCCCTTTTCGCACTAGGCTTTTTGCGCGAGCGGGGGCGGGCGGCTTGCGGGAAAAGCCTAGTTCGGGAGCCTGCCGGTTCCCCGCTGGTTCCTTCCGCAGCCGAAGGAACCAGCTGGGAAACGGCACCATTCCGGAGGCGGCGGCGGCTCGCGAGTCCATCCCCCCCCGCGCGCGCAAGAAAGGAGCCCGTCGCTCCTGGCGCGCTCGGGGGGCGGGCGCGACTGTCGCTCGCTCCTGGCGCGCGCGCGGGGGCTGCTCGCGACAGCCTCCCGATCGCGCGCGCGCGCACGGGGGGCGGGCGCGACTGTCCCTCGCTCCTGGCGCGAGGGACAGTCGCACCCGCCCCCCCACGCGCGCCAGGAGCGAGCGACAGTCGCGCCCGCCCCCCCGCGCGCGCGAGCGGGAGGCTGTCGTGAGCAGCCCCCTGCCCGTGCGAAGCAGGGTGCCGTCGCATCCGCCGCGCTAGCTCCCCGCCCCGCCCCTTCCTTCCGCACGGGCGGAGGGAGGGAAGCGCGACCTGTCCGCCTCCCCGACGCACCGCACTACAGGTGAGTGCGTGTGGGCGCTGGGAGCGTTGCGCGAGCGCGGGTGATTTTCGCTTGAAAGCGAAAATCAAAACCCCGCGCCGCTGCAGCCCCGTGAGAGCGCCGGAAGTGGGAGTGCGTCGTGCGCAGCGGCGCTCCCACTCCCGCACGGCTCACGGGGCTCTTTCGCTTGGGAAAGCCCGTGCGAAAAGGTCCTAAGATAACTTAAAAGGTAAGTGTCATTCAGGCAATTCAGTGTTTCAATAGTTGGGTGGCAATATGACCATATTTAGGGCAAGTTGTATTTTGCGCCAGTCAAAGCCTAATCCTTGTTTAAAAACTGCATACTTTATTTTCTAATTATGCTTGTTCCTTGCAGTCAGTTTAAATGAGGTTTCAGGACCCCTGACAAGCTTCAAAACTACCTTCCATATCTGTGTAAATAACTACTATTAACCTGTGGCTTAGTTGCAACTAGGACAACAATAACACACAGTAAGTATAAAAAGAAAGCAATGAAGATTTATTATCAATTTAGACCAACTCCCCAACATGTTTTGAATGTAGATGTTCTTTTCTCAGGGAAACTACTTAGCATATAGATTAAGCAGTCAATATCCTGACTGAATTCAATTTGCCCAGATTTATTACACAAAAAACAGCTGCCAATCCAATATGGGAAGAGCAGCATGTCTACTGTCAGTAAATCTTAATGGGCTTTGTAATTGTACAACTGTTTGATAAAAGTTACCTTACAGTAAGCTGGAAGAGATTTAACTCAATTCAAACAGAATTGACTTAATCTGATCTTAATTTATGCTGGTTACTTAAATTATCCTAATTTATATGCTGAGAGAGGTCTCACATTCTTTGTTTCCACCTTGAAACTTACATCTGTAAATTTCTCCTACAAAACTCCCAGCGTACATAAGTTTGGTTTAATGACATAGAGTTCTACTACTTCTAAGTACTTTGCTATCTGAGGCAACAATTTCTAAGAAGGAAGTCTGTTTAGTAGGCTGTTTAAGTGCCAAAGTTAAAAATATATTTACCTTGCTCTGACCCATGGCTTGGTATGCATGCTCAAATCGCTCCCCCAGCTGCCATGTTTTTCAGAACCTTGTGGTAAGAAGCCTCTTTCAGGGGCCAGCTCCTCAGCAATTGCTCTGATGTGGTATGGTTCAAATCCACAGCACCCTCCAATATATCTGATTCCTAAGTTATATGCTTCCCTTGCATATTTGTGGACGTCCCATCTGGTTAGGATTCTTGGCTCCAAAGCTGTTGATGAATGCAATTGCTTTTATTAAATTATTACCTGAATATTCAGTTAATATTTTGCACAGATTTCATAAAACTGTCATTATTATAGTTGAGATATACAAAACATACCTGTTTTCTTTAAAACTGCCAACGTGGTTAACAAAACTGTATTTGACACTACTTTGAGACCTTTCGCACCTTACCTTTTCACGGAGATGGGGGGTGGCGCTCACGTAAGAAGCCTCAGCAGGAACGCTGCCGCTTCCCTGCTGCTTCAGTTCTGCAGCAGCTTCCTGGTCGCATGAGCGCCCCGTCCCTTCCTACCGCAGAGCAACCTGGGAATTGCAGGCTAGCACTGAGGCAGGAAGCGCGACCGGCCCAGCTCCCGATGCACCGCACACCAGGTAAGTGCGCACGGGCCCCAGGAGCATTGTGCGTGCGACCACACACCATTTTCAGCTTTAAGCCAAAAATGAAAAGGTGTGTGCGCGGTCCGTGTAAGGCCCTTGAGTGTCGCGTAAATGGGAGTGCGTCATGCAGACCGCTCCTCTCATTTACGTGACACTCAAGGGGCCCTCTCGCTTTAGAAACAGCATGCGAAAAGGGTTTTTCTAGTTTCTTGAAAGATTGCAGGCAATGAAACAAGTCAGACTATCTATGAAGTTTTTTGTCACATACCACAAAGCAGAACCAGTCTGGAGGATCACTCTTGGAAGAATAATCTCCAGTTTTAAGGAATTTGATTTTATAATGAAAATGGTAAAGACTAGGATCACATCTGCCGTACACTGTTATAGTACTTTCAACATTCTGTGGAATTCTGGGGTTTGTAGTTTACTGAGGTCAAAGAGCTCTCTGGCTGAGAATTCTAAATGCTCCTCCCTAAACTGGATGCAGGAGAGGAAACAACAATTACAAATCCTGAAATTCTGAAATAGAAAACCTGGACATTTAGCAGAACTACTGGGCAGTCTGAAGGAGCACTTTCAGTTTGCAAATAATTACTAAAGCAGGAAACATCCATATGTTAATATGAGTTGCAAAATAAACATTGTGTTGTCTTTTTGAGGAAGAAAATCCTAATTTTAGCTAAAGTTAACCAATATGAGTTGCTTTTACTTGAAATTTTAAGCACTACAAAATTGGTTCCATTCTTGATTCCACAATATGCATACTTTGACATCAGTCTTATGTCTACAATGAAATTAATTCCCATGGATATAAAAATACAGCTTCAATGGTATTTGACAAATTATACTAGTATTCTTTCAACTTGATATTTACCAAGAATAAAAACATTCAAATCTTACCAAAAGGAAATTCTGGTAGATCAATGAAACCCTGCTTTCCACAATCAGGAGTATGAAAAGCAAGTGGTTGTGACATCAAATGTGCTTTGAGTTTAGCAGCTGCCAAGCCTTCTTTCATGAGTTTCACAGTTTTGAGGGAAGTGAACGGATCAAAATGGCAGTTTACTCCAACAATAGAAGCACCTAAAGAATAAGAAGGAAATCTTCCATAGTGCCTAGATTCTTTCTTCAGGAATCTTAAGCTATTTCTTCTGTGCACACCAAAACACTTTGCCACTCCACAACTCATCTGCATAAGCCAACCAGAGTGGTAATTAATTCTTAGCTTAAACACTGGTGATAGGATAGAATCCTCCAATACCTCTGAGGCAGCAGGCTAGTTTAGCAGGCTTCGGACATATTGCCCAGAATCTTATTCTTATTCTTGGCTAGTGTAAACCCATTGTATCAATTGCACTTATTTCCATGTGGACTCACAACTCAAGTAATAGACTCAGTGAGTCTATTCTGGTCAAGACTAACCAACAGGATTCCAGCCATTGCATAGCACACGTATACCTGATGCCCAATGAAGTGAAACAGTTTGAAAAGTCAGGAAGAACAGCCAGGAGGTTGTCATAATACTTGGGGTAGTTGCCTCATCTGCCTAGTGGTAGGGCTGGCTCTAATATCTATACTTACAGATTATCTTACGATGTTAATATTTTTCACCATGTATTGATGGATAGGAGAAACAAAGTGTCTTACCAGCATTTACAAGTCGAACAGCACATTCTCCAGGTGATATACCATGCATGTCTCCTTCTGGACCAATACACAGAGTAGCTGCAATGGGCAGCCCAGATTCCTTTAAGGTTTTAACTGCCCACACAGCTTCCTCAACATGTTCAAAATACTTTAAAAAAAAAAAGGGGGGAGAATAGAATGTCAGAGATATAGATGAAAGGGGCAAAATAAAAAATCGTACCTAAAACCCCCCCCAAAAAACTAGTCTCTAAATATCTAAAACGTTCAAAACATTTCCTGAGGGAAAAGGTTTTCAATCTTATCCTTTGAGTAAGTCAAACATATGTTTAAACATGGATTGATTTCAATGATTTATAATAATTGAGAGTAAGTGTTGAATATACTGGTAACAAGCCAAAAATGAAGATACTGGGTTCAGTGTTCAGTACCCATGGCACTCAGCAAGGGGGCAGGGACCAGGGAGAGATAGTGGCCAAGTATATACTTGGAAAGGCCTTACAAGGCAAATGCAACCCAGACTTTTTGCAATGGAAGCTTGCTCATGCAGTCCCATGCAAACAATAAAAAAAAAATCCTTCTTCCTTTCAATTTTCACAGATTCCCATTTCCCCTACTCTCAATGCAGCCCTCTTATCACATTTTTCTAAAAATTCCTTGATCCTCAGAACATGCTTTACTGAAAATACAAGGTCCTGTAAACCACTGTGTGAACAATCTTCACTTTGCACAGAATTTGGTCTTAACTTCTTAACCTCTTAAAAATAACACCTGACAGTTAAAATGCTCAAAGCAGTTTCAAGGGCCAAATGCCATATGAAACAACTCAGTCACAGCTGTCCACCAGAAATTCAAAAAGGATGAAGCCAGTCTGACTTCCTTTGAGAGGGAATGAAGAGTTGGTACTTACATGAACAATCATTTTGGGATGACAGGAGGGGCAATCCACGATGCCTGGGTTTGATCCTCGTGCCAGCCTGACGCAGGAGCCGTCCTCGAGCTTTATGTTGACAACCGTTAAACCAACTCCTGTCCCTCTCCCAGCAGTTTTTTTCTGCAGCGTACCTACACTACCCTCTTAGTCCACCTATGCCTACTATTCTCCGTTTTAGTGGTGGTGTGGATTGCTCCTCCTGTCATCCCAGAATGATCGTTCACTCAAGTACCAACTCTTCATTCTCAGGCTGACAGGAGGATCAATCCACAACGCCTGGGATTTTCCCAAGCTGACACCTGGGCGGGATTTTAACTAAACCACAGCCAGCAGCACCTGATGGTCGAACGCCGCCTGGGCAGACCTATACTCGTCTAACTTGTAGTGTTTAATAAAGGTGGTAGCTTCTTTCCACCCAACCGCATTACACACATCCTCCAGTGATCATGCTGAATCATATGCCACTGACATGGCCATAGGCCGAGTTGAATGTGGCCACACATTAGCCGGTCTCGGATGTTTTGAGTAATCATAACATAAGAAAATGCAATTCCTTATCCATGCTGCGATGACTGTTTTGCTTGCATGCTGATCTAGCATTTTCGGTTGGTATGACAATAGCAAGGCTTCTGATTTTCTGAACTCCTTTGTTCTGCGTATGTAAGCCTTTACTGCCCTTCTAACATCTAATGTATGCCACTTCCTCTCTAGAGGATGGGTTGGCTTCGGGCAAAATGTTGGTAAATGAATAAGTTGCGTTTGTGAAAATGATGACAAACTCTTGGGTTTGAAGGAAGGGTCAAACCCCAGCGTCAACTTATCCTGGTCAAAAACGCACAGGTTTGCATTGATTGACAACGCAGCTAATTCTGATACTCTCCTAGCAGATGTAATAGCAAGGAGAAAGGCAGTCTTTAAAGATAACAGTCTCAACAATGTCTCTTTCAGAGGTTCAAATGGTGGGGCTGTTAGAGCACTTAGTACTAGATTCAAGTCCCAAGACAGGAACCTATGTACTGTTGGGAATGACGACAATGTCGCCCCTCTTAGGAAACGCTTAATATGCGGATGTCTCGTGAAGGATTCCCCGTCTTCCATTAGAATTGCTGACAACGCTGCCACTTGCCTCTTTAATGTATTTGGTCTAAGACCTTTATCCAGACCATCCTGTAGAAACTGTAACAGCTGTGTCACAGTCACTTCTGCCATATTAAAGCCTTTCTCTCCACACCATTTTCTGAAGGTATTTAATGTTCTATCATATATTTTCCGTGTTGACTCTCTACGGGAGCCCAGGATAGTTTTCACTACACTCTCCGTGTATCCATGTTGAGTCAGGAATCGCCTCTTAATCTCCAAGCTGCCAGATTCAACCACTTCGGGTCTGGATGATACACTGGCCCTTGGCTCAACAAATCTGATCTCAGAGGTAACCTCCACGGAGGACCCTGAGCTAACTGCAGAAGCAGAGGGAACCACGGTCTCCTTGGCCAGAATGGAGCTATCAATATCACTGAGGCCTTTTCCATTTGAATCTTTGAACAATTCGTATTGGTGGAAATGCGTAATGAGTCCCTGGGGGCCACGGCGCCAAAAGCGCATCGTACGCTTCGGCACCTCTGTCACCACACATAGAGAAATACCTTCTTAATTTTGCATTCTGTCCAGAAGCGAACAAGTCTACTAGTAAAGAACCAAAAAAGCTGTCTATTTGTTGGAACGCTTCCACGTTCAGGGACTATTCCCCCGGATGCAAAGCATGCTGGCTCAAATAGGTGTACCTTTTAGGTGTACCGCTGTTAGTGACAGCACATTCGCCTCGGCCCATTTGAACAAACGCATGGACTCCATCACAAGGGGAACCGAATGTAACCCCCCTTGCTTGCATATGTAGGCTTTTGCTGTCATGTTGTCGGTGAACACCTTTACATGCTTGCCCTTCACGTGGTGCATGCATTTCTGCAAGGCCAGGTGGACAGCCTTCAGCTCCAAGTAGTTGATGTTGAATCGTCTGTCGGCTGCAGACCACCGGCCCTGCACCGACTGCCCGCTGCAGTGGGCTCCCTAACCTAAAAAGCTTGCATCCATTGTTATGTGCACTGGATTTCAGATCTGGAATGGAACTCCTGAGGCCACGTTCCTCATTTGCAGCCACCAGGACGTGCCCGTTCGGATGTGCCGCGGGACTTCCACTTTCTAATGCTTTTTCCTTGCCGCTGCCAACTGATGACTCAATAGCAACCTCTGTAATGGTTTCAAATGAAAGCTGCTCCACTGGACCAACTGCGTTGCTGATACCAGTAGTCCCAGCACTTTTGCTAACTGCATTAAGTCCATGGAGCTGCTCTTCATTAACATGAGAACTGCTTGGCACACCTTCTCTACCCTTTCAGAGGAGAGGTACATCCTTCCCTTCACTGTATTTATTCGCGCCCCTAAATGATTCAAATTCAATGTTGGGCTCAACATACTATTTTCTAAGTTGAGCAGGAACCCATATTCTGGCAACACTTGTATAGTCATATTCAAGTCTTGCTCTAACTTGGCCTTCGAGTTTGCCTTTAACAGGATGTTGTCCAGGTACGGATACAATTGTACCCCTTGCAATCTCAGAAAGGCTATCAATGGCACCAGGACCTTCGTAAATACCCTTGGTGCTGACGTCAGTCCAAATGGCAAAGCCCTGAATTGGTAATGCTTGTCCTGGTAATTGAACCGCAAGTATCTCCTGTTGATCTCCCGCACAGGTATATGCAAATATGCTTCTTTTAAGTCTATCGATGCCATGTAATCTCCTAGCATCAGATTTTCTTTGATCACCTGTAATGTCTCCATTTTGAATTTTTGATACTTGACAAATTTGTTTAGATACTTGAGGTTCAACACCGGCCTGTGCTTGCCATTTGGCTTGGGAACTACAAAAAACACTGAGTATACTCCCATGTACCTCTGGACCTTTGGTACTTCCTCTATTGCTCCTGTGTGCAACAGATGTGTTATTTCTTGGAGTACCACCCGCCTTTTGGCTTGTTCTTCTGGCACTGGTGACGGAAGAAATCTGTTTTTAGGTGTCTCTCCAAATATTTTGTAACCTTGAGTAACCACATCCAATACCCAACGGTCTGTTGTCACTCGAGGCCATTTGAACTCGAAAGACAGAAGTCTTCTCCCCACCTTTTGATGGTCGTAGTCAATACTGTTGTTTGCCTTGCTTGGGATTATTCCCAAGCTTACCTTGTCCTGGTTTGTTGTATTGGTATTGTTTGGAGAACTGAGATCTAGGTCTGTTCCATTGACAACGACCTGTTCTGTATTCTGAATTCCTTCCTGCATAACCATAAGACCTGCCGCCACAAAAGGAATAGTTGAATTTCTGTAATTCCTCTTGTCTGCCCTCCTCTTCTGGAGAGTGGGCATAACTTGCTTTTTGTCTCTAGTTTCTACTAACACCTTTTCTAAGGCTTTTGCTCCAAACAGTAGGTCCCCCTGGAAAGGGACATGAGCCAAGTTGTTACGTGATTTCTGTTCCGTTTCCCAATGGCAGAGCCATAAAGACCGTCTCGCCACTGTCAGCAGATTTATATTCCTAGCTGTATAAGTTACCGCATCTAAGCCAGCATCTGCCACATATTTAAGTACCCTCTGAATCTGCTCCACTGCCTTCAATAGGTCTTGTGTGTCCAGATCCTGGGTCTCCAGAATGTCCTGAGACCATAGTACCACTGCCCTTGCGAACATGGAAGCGGCTGCAGATGCTTTAATAGTAGCGGATGCTGCTTCATGTGCTTTCCATAGGGAAGATTCTGCCCTATGCTCGTCCATCTCCTTCAGTTGGGTGTCCCCCTCTCTGGGGACAATGGCCCCCGAAACCGATCCCACAATTGGGGCGTCCACAGGTGGGACTTTTAAGAACTCAACTTCCTCTTTTAGGAAGGAGTACAACCTAGAATTGGATGACAACCTTTTACGTGCATTCCCTTGCACAGTCCACTCTGATGTAATAGCATCCTTAAATATGTCAGACAGAGGAAATTCCATATTTCTCGCCTCCTTTCTCCTAATTACCAAAGCTATTTTACATTCCCTATCTCCTTTCCCTATGGCTTCCTTATCACTGTCCAATCCTAACGTTTGAAGCACCCTTCTTAAAGTTCCTTTAAAGAAGTCGGCTTCAAACATCCTATCCGTCTCAGGTCTATCGTCTTCCTCCATATCTGAGAATTGACCTTCACTTCCTTCCATAATCATCAACTCGTCTTGATCTATTTCCCCCTCACTGATCTCTTCCTCCTCTATTATCAATTTTCCAGCCTCTATATGCTGTTGTGAAATGGCCTTTTTTGCTACTGATTTTCCATTAGAAGCCCCAGGCTTGTCTTTATGAATCCTGCCTAACCCACTACTTGTAGTTGGCCTGGCATCTTGTTCAATTCTCCTTGTCTTTGATTGTCTTTCTTGCCCTTCCATGCTCTCTGGGCCATCACTTGCTGCCTGTTTTCGTGGAATTTTTTGGTTATCTACTGATTGACTGTTATCTTGTCGTAGTAACTCATTCTGGCTCACAGAGTTCATCAGTCTGTGCATGGCCATTGGCTCAGATAAATCATTTGCCGTATAAGCTATTGGGAGACGCTGAGGCACCAGTACTGACTGGAGCTGCACTGCCACAGCTTCCTTCACCATCTGCTGTATATCAACTTTTAATTCTTCTAGAGTATTTTGCCTCTGCCTCCCCAGGTCACCCCTCCGTACCTCCATAGGGCTTTGTTGTGATCCTGGGCTAAGCTGCGGTGCACTAGCTAGCCAGCTTTGTAGAAATTGCCTCATTTCTACAGGGCAGGACATGTAATCATACCTCTGTAAAGGTAGTCCGGCTGCACTGCTCTCAGCTCCTGCCGCCATGTCGGTTGTACAATTGGCTGCAGCTAAGTTTGAGGCAGAGTTAGATGACACGCACGATGCCACACCCAACATGGCGTCACCTGTCTTTGAGGTGGAGTTAGAGGACACTTGCGATGCCACACCCAACATGGCATCGCCTGCCTTAGAGAGACTCATTGTTTCCCTCAGTGCCATCTTAGAATCCTTAATTCCAAGATGGTGCCCGGAACTCTTGTCGGTGAGTCCCTTCGCACCCACTTTCACCTTTGTGCTACTTTTCATTACTTTGTCCTCTCTTTCCGTCCTTTTCTCCACTCTCTTATCCTTCTTCAACTCTGAAGGCCCTTTAGTGGCAGTTATTTTTATTTCATCTGCCTCACTCTCACTGGAGGTCAGAAATATCTTATGGAGCTCTGCAGCACGTTCTCGTCAGAGGAGTGCTGCAAACCCGCTTTCTGCCCATTTGCTCCATTCACCTCGTCTGATAGCCGCCTTACAGCGATCTTCTGGACGGAATTTGTATTCATAGTGTCCGAGCCCAAGTCACTGAAGCTTCGGCACACTTCGTCTGCCAGGGCCATTTTTCTAGCCAGAGATCTCTCAGATGCCTTTTTTTTTTCTTTTTGCAGCAATCTCCTGTATTTCTTCACCTTCCAGCTAACAAGCTACCAGTATCTCTTTCTAATTTGGCGGAGAGGGAGCAAAATGCGTCTTACTGCACGCAGGAGAAATTTAAAAACTGCCGGGAGAGGGACAGGAGTCGGTTTAATGGTTGTCAACATAAAGCTCGAGGACGGCTTCTGCGTCAGGCTGGCATGAGGATCAAACCCAGGCGTCGTGGATTGATCCTCCTGTCAGCCCGAGAATTCCACAGTGAAGATCTGCAACAGAAAAAGCCATGTCATGTACACCCATAAATCTAGCCTTCTGGGGTGGCAGGAAATGCAACAGGGCCTGCCCTGACAACTGCAAATATTGGATAAGCTTATATGGGAGGAGGTGGTCTTTCAGATATCCTGGTCTTTGTAGGTCAAAATTGGAAGTCAGTCTAGTTCTTCTAAGACAAATGTTAAATGGTGTCTAATTTAATTTAATTAAATTAAAATTAAACACCATTTAAATTTAAATTAAATTAAATGGTTAAATGGTGGTATTGCAATAGCTCTAGCTTCCAAACACTTCTCAAGGACAGCACCAAATAGAATGTATTACTACGAGGTAATTAGGGCACAAACTACTGTGGTCTCCCTAGGAAAGACCATAGCTAGCACACCACTAAAGCTGGAAAAAGGTATTCTTGGTCACAGGAGTGACCTGGTCTTCCAGAGCAGTGCTAGGGAGCATCCTCAAGCTACAAATGTTCCTTCAGAGGGAGTGCAACTCCTTCTAGAAAGACTGTAATATCATCACCAAGTTAGGTTTGCTACTGACCAACTGAACTTCTGTCTTTTTTTGGATTGAGCCTCAATTTTTTCACTCATACCTAATCCTTCACTGCATCCAGACAATTTAGGACTTCCACAGCTTCCTTTGCGCCAGATGTAAAAGAGAAACAGAATGGGTGGCCTCAGTAGCTTGATGATATTCAACTCCAAAAGATAATGGACAGTATTGAGTACTGTGGAACCTCACAGGCTAGTTGGCTGGAGGATGAACAACAATTCCCACAGCATCACTTTTTAGGAACATTAAACTAGAAGGATACTAGGATGGTTATCAACACAAGAAGCAATATATAGAAGGGAAATGGGAAGCCTGAAAGTGTGGATTCAATATAGGGATTTACTAAAGAGAGAAAGAGAGGAGTGGGTAAAGATATACAAAGTTTAGAACAGGAGGGATGTAAAATGCAATGGTTAACATATCAATATCAATTAAGAGAGAAATATAAGGAAGATAAGATGAATTCTGGTTTTGAATTAGCAGACACGGAATTTGAGAAATTGATGTTAAGAGATGATTCCCATCTGATTGCTAAAATGTATACATTATTATTAAGATTTAACACTGAGGAACAACAAATCAAGGAGTCAATGATCTACTGGGCCCAGCAAATAGGTCACAATACAGATCTGGAACAATGGGAAAATGTTTGGGGGAGGGGGTTGAAATTTACCAGCTGTAACGACCTAAAAGAAGTTTTTTATAAAATGTTATATAAACGGCACCTTACACTTGAGAGACTAGTGAAGATATATAAAAACCTTAGAAATAAATGTTGGAAGTGTAAAAAACAAGTGGGAACTTATTACCATATATGGTGGCAGTGTAAAAAAAATGTAAAAATATTGGTTAAGGATAGGGGATTTTATACAGAAGATATTAAAAGTTAAAATAATATTAATACCAGAATTATGTTTATTAAATATGATAAACAAGAATATTAGAGAGGGGGGAAAGAACTTGATTAGATACACGATGACAGCAGCAAGGATGATTTATGCAAAACATTGGAAAAATAACAAGATACCAAAATTAAATGAATGGATAACTAAATGTATTGATTTGGCAGAGATGGATAGACTTACGACATTATTGAAAGGGGAAACAATAGATTCATTCTTGAATATCTGGAAATCTTTCACAGATTCCATAAGGAGTATAAATGGGGACTTAGTCATATCAGGTTTTGATATGTAAAATAGAATAGGTGTAACTTTGGTAGAGAGCAAAACGAACTGCAGATGTATTGAAGGAGATAAGGGAATAGATTTAAATTTGGAACTTACAGCAGAAGAGGACAGGAAGTTATTTTAGTATATCTGTATTGTTCTTTTTCTTTTTTTTTCCTTCTTGCTTTGTTTATTATTCAGCTTATATGTATGTTTGTAGAGAAGGGGTGAGGGGGAATAGAAAGATCCTTCTATGTTATATTTTTAAATTGAATTAAGTGTTTCTTGTTCCCTTTTTTTCTTTTTCTTTCTATCTATCTTTCTATCTTCTTTTTGTTCTACCTTTTTTTTCCTTACAGGGCGGTTCCTGGTAGTCGTCAGAATGCCTTGTTGCTTTTTTTTTCTCCTTTTCCCTCCCCCCCCGTTTTTTCTTTATTTTTCAGATGCTTTTACTTCTGTTATAATGTATGTTGTTATTTTTTTTTAATTTTAATTAATAAAGACTATATTTTTAAAAAAAAATGAGAAAAAAGTTACATATGAACCAAATGGCCTGGAAGGTTATTATAATCAACAGTATTAATTGCTGCCAAGAGATCCAGCAGAACCAAAAGGATGTATACTCCCTCTGTTACTTTTGGCATGGCTCCCCAAGGGGGGGACCCCAGATATCCTTTTGATATCTAACAATTCGGCCTTAGCTGGACCCACTCTCAGTCACCTCACTCCACGTGTTTGTAAGTTCTCCGGACAAGCACGGACATGAGTGCAGCCGCTAATTGATCTTATATTCCAACCTCTTTTGAGGCCAGCAAACTAAAACTCCACTCCCCGCTTCAGGGAACTTCCACGTGCACTTTACAATAGCTGCGTGGCTCGCAGCCGAGCCAGACCAGTAAACAAGTCGTTTACATACGAGCTACACCATTGTAATCAGGAGATAATCCCATCATGTTAAAGGTGGACCTCTCTCAATCTTTTGTCCAGCGGCAAAACTCCTTTTGTTCCTCACCTGGCTTGCCACAGCCAAAAGGCACAAACTTCCCTATAAAAACCCCAGATTTCTAAACAGTCTTCAGACTATTTGGGCTGCCATCCTGCCCTGCCGCTGGTTTGTCTAAAGAACTCCCCTCAGCCCACCACACTGAGCTTTCCTCTTTGGAACCTCATCTATCTTCCTCCAGGACAACGAGACTAGGTCATATTTCCCATCCTTACATTTTCCCCTTCTGCTTTCCAGTTAGAGTGTGTGTGTGTGTTTTTATTTGCTGTTTTCTTTCAATAAAATCGTTACTTGTTATTTTTAAAACCTTGTGTGCCTATTCTCTGACCCAAAGCCATAGACATTGGGTTAGAAGATCTCACTAAGTTACCCTGCCTCTCGCTAGCCAAAACAGTGCTCAAGCTAATTTCCCCCAATTTGGTATTTTTGGATTGGCAAATGGGCGCCCCTCAAGGGACCCCCTAAAACTCAGGGTAACACCTCTGTCCAGTTCCCACTATGTTACCCAATAAGGTTGCTTCTGAAGCCTGAACCCAGATTGGAATGGTAATCCATTTCAACCAAGAATGTCTGGAGCTGTGCTGCTACCACTCATTCTAAGACCATATTTTAATTAAAGGGCTGATAATTATCTAGAATGGTGGAGTCCACTGAAGGTTTCTGAAACAGGGGTCTTGCAATTGCTTGTTTTTATGGGGTTGAAATATAGCCCACTTTAAAAGTAGCATTTGGAACTTCCAACTCCCAACTGGCCAGCTTTTCTTTGGCAGCTCTACATAGGTCTGGATGGACATGGGTTTAGCAGACAAGTGGTTGCCTTCACTTCTCCAAATGTGTCCATATTACTGTATTGAGCACACCGAAACTTGTCTATCCAAACTGGACAGGTGCATGTCCCTTGCCCAACACTACCTTTAATGTGGAGTCCAAGTCAGAGTGGATCTGAGCAATATTTAGCAAATTCATCATAGCACATTTCTGAATTTTTGCTTGTGTATACATGCATTCACTACAGACAAACACACATATACATACACACACACACACACGCTTCTAGTAAAAAAACACTCCATACACCATAAGATTTTATGGCAAGTAGATTGCTTCTTTTTTCCTTTCTTCAAGAACACAGGTAATAACTGTTTCTGATGCACCAAAGCAGGGACACTTCATTATTCCATGGATTATACTTACCATTTCTTTCATTATTTAACTTACCTCTGCAATTAGGAAATCCACATTCTTTTTCATAAAAATATCTAGCTGCTTTCGAAATATTGCTTTAACTTCAGTTTCACTCTTGCTACTTAGATATGAAGGTGTTTGACTCACACCTCCAGCAACCAAAGCATCTCCTTCTTCAGCCACTTCTTTAGCAATATCACAAGCAGCTTCATTCACTTTCTGGCCCTAAAAGCAAGAAAATGGCATTAGTATAGCGTATGTTACTACACTGTTACTACAGAGGGAAAAAAGAATAAAATGTATATACTATTCAAACAATTTATTTCATTTTAAAAATTCAATCAAGAGAGAAATTCACAGCGTAAGTAATGATTTCCAATAATGAGCAGTGCAAGCTGCTTCACTGAGAAGGTTCCAATTTACCTTTGTAGGCAGAATAACACTCTGACAAACTTCAATCTCCACAGTCTAAGAATGCAGACTGAGTGCTGAGAGAAGCAGCCAGCCACTTTCACATCATGGCTAATAACATGTGGCCAAGAGGAACTGGCTAGGTAGGGCAACGAGATAGCAAATGCCCTTTTCAGAGAAATGATTGTTTTGGCCACTTTAAAGGAACTGATAGGGAGATAGCTTCTGGTTATTGGTGGGAGAGAGAGAGAGAACCATTCCTAGAACCAATTTCATCTAGTACTAACTAGTCACAAATACCTCATTTTGAGGCAAAGTGCTTGAACACATGGCAGCGCCACAGATTATTATCTGGAGCCATTTCATTCTGTCTTCTCTCATGAGTTCAGCAATGACTTTAGTCTCGTCAGTCTGACAACCAGAAAACTAGGACAGTGCAATCCTCTTAGTTTGTGAGTCCCAGTTTTGAGAGAAAGGCAGGATCATCATCATCATCCTGGTCTTCTCAGTGTATTGTGAATACCACTGACCAAAATAACATTCTTTCAGAACATCCATCTGGTATATGAACTAGAGGTTCATTTCCATTGGCATGAAGACTTCAGAAGGTGATCTTGAGAAACACCTGCTCCATCCATGACATTTATATTAAGGGGATGTGGCACAGTTCTGTCAACTACCATATTATTTAATGCCCACATATAATAGCTGAGAAAAGATTCAAAGACCTGATACGTGTTGTCCTCAGTATGTTGTTGATACGTGGTTCTATTTTTCCTTTGCTTTTAATCTATGTATGGCAGTGAGTGCTCTGACAGGTACTCTGAAACTAGCACAAGGATATATTCCTGATGGACATAAACTCTCCCTTAGGAATCTGATTTTCAACTCAGGAGTGCTAGTGGTTCTGCTTCTAGACTAAGAGCTGAAGAAGAAGGCATAAAGGTGCCAGAAATTATTTAGGTGGCCCTGTATATGATTCTATATAGAATCATATTGTATCAAAGCATGGAAGGAATCTACTTCAACCTACTGTTCAGTGCAACTATATCCCCTCCAGATGTATGTTCATCCAACTTCTGCACAAATACCTCCATTTAAGAAGTGTGCATCAACTCCCAAAGCAGTCTGTCCCAGTTTGTATAGCAGTTACCATTAGGTAAGTTCCCTAGTTCTTGGACAAATCTGTTTCATTGCAAGTAAAAAACTAATTCTAGTCTTGCTCATTTGTCATGTCTCAGGACCCCAACTGTTGTTTGTCCATAGACTGAAAGGATAAGGACCCATTAGAAGAAGAAGAAGAAGAAACTTGGTTTGGCTCCACCTGACAATCTTGGTACACCTGAGCTGGCCAGACTCAACACTTGTGAACCAGATGCCTCCATGATCATGACAATCTTGGCACCTTCTCTACCTGATCCTAGCAGTGGGATAGGCTGTTCTCTCCCAGAAGCTCCATGGTCTCAGAAGGCTGTGTGCTAATGTCAGCAAAAACCCCTGGAGGGGTGACTATAGAAAGTGACAACTCAATGGGAAAGGACAGATCCCTGTGGCTGGCCCCTCCTGAAACTGCAAACCCCAGGATTCTGTAGGATGTTGCAAGTGGAATAATAGCGCTATAACAGTCTCGTGTGGAAATGGCCATAGTTATTTACATGAATGGCTATTATGAATTTGCCTTCTTCTCTTAAGAAGCCCTCCTGGCTAGAGATGGAAAATGTTCTGCAAAGACTAGAGGGGAAAAAAACTTTCAGTATTGCCTTTGCAGCCTGGTAAGAGAGGTTGTAAACGCTGCCCAACACTGGGCATGATCTATTTTCACTGCAGAATGAGCAGGTTAATGCTGTGTGTCCTTCCTGTTGTACTAGCACTAATCTCAACTGTGAAGAAGTTGATAACCATATACAGTATTATCAAAAACCTGTGAATTCTGACACTGGCTTATTTTAAACATGAATAAAAGTCAGAAAAATTCCAGTGTAGAGGTCATTCTAATTTTGCTTTGGTGATGTTGATTTTGTATTGATGTTCTGGAGCAAGCCAAAACTGAGAGACATATACATATATTATGACAATTTTATCATAGAACTGTGAAGTATTTTAGTACAAAGATTCTGTGATTTCAGAAGCAGAGCTTTCATCTGAATAGACATACACAGATTTGCATATCAAATCATTGTGAGACTTGAGATACTTCTTGTAGATGAAGACAAAATATAGATGTAAATACACTTCTAAGAAGTCATATTTAATTATTTCTGATATATCATGATTTTGGATATATAGAAAGAATAGTGCTTGAAATTCTTAACACAGATAGAAGTAATTTCCAACCTCTAAGAGACAAACAAGGACTGAGAAAGAAGGGCTTCACAGAGTTGTAATAGTACAAATAAGATGCAAGGTTGCCTGTTTCTGTTTTGAGATCCAAAATATTTCATGCCAGTCACTGCATTAATCCTTTTTACCCCCAGCTGCTGTCCTTTTTCCCAGCCTGGTTCTGTTCTAGCACACGTTTCTGCTTTTTTATTGGTTTGGCCTTCTTCCCAGATCATACACTGATGTAATACCATGTAGTCAATCAGTTGCTTTGTCCCTCATAGCAAATATGAATTTTGAGGGAGGGCAATGCATTCAGGCTGGTCACACAAGTGTTTCAGCCAATTGCAGCCTGAAGCAAACCAGGTTTATAGACAGATACTTCAATTGCTTAAGTGGGGATTCCTAATAACCCCAAAGGGTTTCTCAAGGTTGATGAAAGTGTCTGCATCCTGCCTCACTTGGCTCAGTCTTAGTAAGAAGTTACTGATAGGTAAGCAGTTTTTATCCCTAAAACACACAATGCTACAGTAACTCTGAATCAGGACCAAAGGAGAAACTTTCTTCCAACTTTATTCTCTTGATGAAAAATAGTTGCTAGGTGTAATTCAATACTTTTACAATATTTCTGTTTTGCTTTCTATTAGCTGTTATTATTAAACAGCAAAAGAAGTTAATTCTTCATAAAGCAATACACACTGTACTTTTCACCAATAACTAATCAAATTAGCCTTTAGCAGCATCTCTTCTTCAATAATAATAAATAATTTGAAAGTGATTTTCAAGAAATAACTACAGTAAGATTAACCAGCATTTCGTTTTCATGGTTTTAAGATATCCCTGGATTTTTGAACTATAACCCATGCAGCAACCCTGTTGCACCACTGCAATATACTAAATCATGGTACATTTCATTTGAATCTTCATATCTATATTTTGAAATAAATGAGTTAGGGCTTATAAAGATAAACCATGTTTCTGTGCTGCAATCATGAATTTGCCTTCTTGTCAAAATATTAATGAAAAGTGGTTGAAACTACTCACAGAAATTTTATCAGCTACATAGTTCCCCCTGTTCTCTAATTTGTCATCACTGGCATAAAAGGTGAATGTCTGTAAAACATTTGCTCCAGCCCTTAGGAATTCTCGGTGCAGCTGACGAACTGCAAAATGTTTAAACAAAACGGAGAGTCAAATGTAGTGTTATCATTATGTCAGCAATTCCTTTTACATTGCATTTCCCTACTGTGGATACTGTTAACTACACAGCTGTCATTATTAACCTAATGTTGTACTGTTAAAAAAGAAACAGCACATTATTCTCTTTGCTTGAAAATGGCACATGACTAATACAAAAGTTATCTGAGACTGTTAAACTATTTGATATGTAGATCCATGCAGACAAGTCAAAGATGAATTTGAACCTGGAAGTTCCATGTTCCAAGTTTACTTCTACAAATTGGGGTGGCTTGGGCAAGCACAAATCTCCATCTATTTACATATACATTAATAGTGCTGTTTTGCTATGTTTTCACATATCGTTGTGAAAGCCTATGAACAAGTTTGATACAATGGTATGAAAAACCTCTGGTGAAACCCAATTTGTTTTCTGCTGATCATGACTTTTAATCTTGACTTTGAAATCCGTTGCATGGAGAACTTGATTTCTCCTTTCCATACTGCGCACTCAGCATACGTATAGCTTTTGCCAAATGATTTTGGGAAGGAAACTGCTATTAAAAATTGTATCAGAACACCTTGTAGTTGATGGCGTAAAAAGCAGAGAGTACCTAAGAGACTATGAGTTAAGTTAATATGAATGCTTTGTTGCTGTTACCATATCATTTGTTTCCTTCTCTTTGTAAAAGTAATGTCCATACGCTCACAGATTCCTTCACATATGGGACAAAAACCAATATACTTTAAGGTCTTATGTTAACTGGAAAAATGCAAAAGAAAATCATAGAAATTTAAAGGTAAAATAATACTTCTGTATAAACAGATTCATCTGAATGCAGACTCATTGAATCAGTGAAATCTACAAAACTTACCCAAGTTCCCATTCATTAAATGGGCCTACGCTAGTTGGGACTAGCTAATGGATTGAAGCCACCAGGTCTACCATTGAGCTAAAGTTAAGTGTGACCCACTGAAATAAATGAGACTTGAGATTTCAAGAAGATATAGGATTGTATTATATGTAGGTTCAATCAGAAGTAATCCCATTGTATTTAATGAAACTTTCATTTAATCAATTTGTTCAGGAATGTACTTTAAAAGTACCATCATATACATATCTTGTTGCGTGGCTCCAAGTAATTTCCAACTTATGGTGACCCTACTGTGAATTTATCATGGGATTTTCTGGGGCTGAAAGTGTGTGACATGCCTAAGGTTACCAAGTGGATTTCCATGGCTCAGCAGGAAATCAAAACCTGGTCTTCAGGGGTTGTAGTCCAATGCTCAAACCATTACACCATGCTGGATCACTCAGAAATAAACCTCTGCTAAGCTCAAATGAATTTATTCTCAGATCCAAGGAATATAAGATTATAGCCTTAATCAAGACTAACTTTAGTGGGATTGTGGTCAGTATGTTTATTCTCCAACTAGGTAATTCTTTGGAACTGACAACACATATATTGCAGATTAGACCAACCTGCTTCTGGGTGTTCTACTGTAGCTTCTGGAGTCCATGGTCCAGCTTTTACATAACCTCTCTTTTCAAGAGCAATGACAAATCCTCCGTCACCAATCACAACTTCTCCTGCATCTAAACGTTCTAGAATACCCTAAAAAAATAAGAGGAAAAATGTATAAATATTTGCTAAGAAATTATAGTGTAACTGCAATCTGAGACATAACCAAACAATAGCCTAAATACATTTTGCGAGTTTCAGCTACAGCAGACATATAGAACCAATGTGTACTTGGAAAATCAACACTTTGGTAAATTGTATTAAGCTACTAGGTCAACTATAGTTGAGAATCTTGGGACTAGCAAGATTGGTTGATTCAAACCATGTTATATTCAATTCATCTCTACCATTTTCACTATAAAACCAAATTCCTCAAAATCACACTTGTATTAGTGTCTACATGTTGTCTGTCATATGAATCCTGACAGTCATTACTAAACTGTAGCACAAAGTTTGTGTGCCATAACACAGTTAGCTCTATATCGCCTAAGAATTACAACATTATTATATAAGTTATCATCTTTGGAGTGCATAGACAACTTGCCTGGATAGAACAAGTCTTCCAGACAAAGTAAAAGTTGCTGTTGGCTGGGTCGTCCCAGACCATTCAGTGGCAATTCCCATCAGCAACATTTCATTCCCATGAGAGTGTTTTTTATACTGAGGGGGGGAGGAGGTGACAACCTTTAAGCTACGTGAAGTCAAAGCTTTCCAGCAGTAGGTTGACCCACGCTGTTTTGCTGATTCAAATCATAGGATTCCCCCCTCCACTCCCTATTCCATATACAAACATTAATCAGACTGCAGGTGAAATCTCTTTTCGACACTGGCAATAGGAAAGGATGCCTGAGGGCAGCAGACCAACTTTGATGACACAAGGCAGGTGGGCACTGCATACACGACTCTCCTCCAATATCCTACTACCCTTCCAAACTTTAACTGCCAAACAGCAGGGCTGGCACTGTCCAGTTTTCACCTAATATTCTGGCATGTCTTCACTTCTCACATAAATGTGTGTAACATAACCCTTACAATGGTCCTCTGCAGCTAGAGCGATATGACTGCCTCTCAAAAGTGCTGACTCTCTTTTTATGCCGGCCAGTTTTTAGTCCTCTACTTCTCTTTGCCATTTGCCTTCTATGAGGTTAACTTAGGCCACAATGATGGTGAATGTGGAGGGGGGATTTTTTGCCCCAGAACCTTCTGGAGGCTGTATGGATTGCTCCAAAAAGAAAAAAAAATCAAACCAAAAGATGCTGAACATCCACTTACACCGGATATCTTTTCTATTTTAAACAGCTTAATGGGCCTCTATGACCTATTTAAGAGGTGAATTATCACTCCTGAAGACTTATATCAGAGGCATTTACCTCTTCTTTTTCTTGTCAGAAAAGGGTAGACTGAAGGATGTTAGGAGTCAAAGGGACTTGAGTGCAGCCCCCAGGCCATACTTTGTCATCCTCAGTTTAAGCATGGTTCCCAGCAAAATTATTCCCCCACCATAAAACTCCCCAAAGTATCATATAAGAAATCAGAATAATCTATGATACACATTGCTTGTCCCTCTTACGCTTCCATTCATTCCCCATGCTTAATATGTAAAGGATCCAAGGATTCTGTGTTCTTGTTAAATACTTCCATTCCTCTTCCCACAACATTGCTGAAATTTACTTCTCTGAATTCACACCGAAAAATTCTGTGTAAAGAGTAGACTCTTGCCTACTATTGCTTTTTTTCACTTTGGCATTCCTGCACCTCTGTCTAACATCACAGACTATGTTATCTATCTTAACAAACATGTTTAATAAAACATACCTTGCCTGTTTTCTCCAATGACTTTTATTCAAATTTGCAATTTCACACATAGCAGCAACTATTACCAAAAATGTGTTATGTCCCTTCTCAAATGCATTGGTCTTATTTTAGGATCCATTTACTTCTGGTATTGTTATCATATGTCTTGGAAGATGATTTTGACTCGTGGGGGGTTTCTTAGCAAGATTTATTCAAAAGACCTTTGCCTGCTTTTGTCTCAGACTGAGAGAGTGTGACTTGCCTAAAGTCATCCAGTGGCTGAGCAGCACTTCGAACTCTGGTCTCCCAGAGTCCTAGTCCATCTTAAACCTCTATATCACACAAGGTTTCACCTATGAAATGGGGTTCCTTTTCATTAATGATCACTCAAAATAGTAGACTCATACTTACATATTTATTTCTAAAATAGTACACTGAATAATATTTGCTATCACGTTAGGACTTGCAAAAGTAGTTGCAAAGATTCTTCAGATGAACTTTCCTAATGCCAATGAAGATTCAAATGTGTGTTGTGTTTGCAAATCCACATTCTCCTGCACAGAACAGGGAATGCCTAATAGATGCTGCTGCCCGAATCCATGTTTACTCAGAATCTTAGATAATGATGAAGGTGCTTCAAAAATATACAAAGTATCTCACTCAAAGGCAGGGACAATCTTATGGGAGTCTGCTTTGTCCCAAATTAAATACAGTAATGTGCCAATTCCAATCTCAACCATCTGTTTTGCATACTACAAAATGAAAAAATTTGGAGCTAACAACAGTTTGTGAAAATGAGGTATGCTTTAGCGTGTGCCTCTTGTCTCCTTTTTCTCTAGAGGTCTGGCCCCAATGAAAGATTGACTAGAAAAACTTGGAGACAAGCCTGAGTGCCAATTTTTATGTCTTAAAAGACTGGCAGTGCAAAATTTCTCCTTCGGGCATTTTAATTCGCCACAACTTACACGGCTGGCTTAATTTCCTACAATCTACCCTAAGCAGTTCCTCCCTCCGCTTAAAAATATTTGTTCAGAACACGGTTTTCTTCTGTATGGCCTCCGGTCGCCCCTCGCAGGAGGGAGAAATGACCGCCTTTCTTCATGCCTGGCAGACCTGGGAGCTCCTACCCCGACCTTGCCCAGGAACTCCTGTTCCAAACAAAAGAAAAGCAAGGGAAAGTCCCAAACGGCCGGTTGCTTTACCTTCTTCGTTTTCGAGGTCCCTCCAAGAGGCGCCATGATCTACCGTATAGGCGCTGGTCGGCACGGCACTAGCCCTCCACTAGCCCCGAAGTTGGCAAACAGAAGCCCCCACACGAACAGAGCCAAAGCGGGCGCTCGCGCCTCTTATGTACAGACCGCCGAGGGGGTGGGGGGTCCTGAAATGGA
Source organism: Ctenosaura bakeri (assembly GCA_948474755.1). Classification (NCBI taxonomy): domain Eukaryota; kingdom Metazoa; phylum Chordata; class Lepidosauria; order Squamata; family Iguanidae; genus Ctenosaura; species Ctenosaura bakeri. The sequence continues at coordinate 142,284 of CAOLHI010001691.1, forward strand.
TGCCGATTGGAGGAACGGCTCTTTCGATTCGCAGCTCCCTGAACACAGGCGAGTCTGTCCGCGTGAGGTAAAATAACGGATTCTTGAGTGGGGCGCTGTTGGGCAAACGCTGGAGTTTTTTCCACTGGGGGGCTTACGGAGTCCTCTCTCAAGCGTATTTTAAATACATACATACATACAAACATACATACATGAGTATTAAGGAGTGGTTAAGGAATAGAGGAGGAGACTTCATGGGTGGAACGAACCTACAATTTCTGCTTTTTTCTCTCTCCGCCTAACTCCCTCAAAGCGCGTTGCCTTTTTTTAAAGAGACTTTTTAGATAGCCAGATACAAGGGCACTATATTAGTGTGGACTGGCCGGCCCCTCCCGAAACTGCAAACCCCAGGATTCCAGAGGGTGTTGAAAGTGGAATCATCCCGCTATAACAGCCTAGTGCGGAAATGGCCTAAGTGTGGACTAAGAAGCCAGTTCGCGAAATATTATTTAGCTCGAGTTCCCATGCTGCGGAAAACGACATAACAAGTTGTTTAACCTTTGAGGGGTGTCAAGTCTTTGGGTTGTCTTCGCTGCGGCAGGCTCCCGCACCTCCGGAAAATGACCCAGGAAGCCGAATGGATGGTTTTGGTCACTGGAGTCACCAAATAAAGTAGGTCTCTGTTCCTGGATTTAGGCCAGGGGACGGGAGCCTCGGAAGGTATTTTTAAAATACGTGCCGTTGTTGGCGAGGGTGTAAAATTCACCTGCAGTGCCGAAGGGACGACTGCCGTTTCCTCATCCCAACACGCCTGTTGACACACACACATTCGTATTCACTCCAGCCATGACGCCAACTCGCCACGATAGCCCTTCATCCCTAAATTCACCCCACCAACCCTATTTCTTTTAATCCAGATACCCATCCGCACTAGACTGTTATAGCGCTATTATTCCACTTGCAACATCCTGTGGAATCCTGGGGTTTGCAGTTTCGGCCCCTCCCGAAACTGCAAACCCCAGGATTCCACAGGATGTTGCAAGTGGAATAATAGCGCTATAACAGTCTCGTGCAGAAATGGCCGTGGCCTCCGGGAGCGGAACCGTGCTAAAAGGAGTTGAGGCACCTCAGAAAGTCACGTCCAGGTTCCCCCTTCCTTCACCACCAGGCATGAAGAAAAAGAGGGACATTAAACGTAGCCCCTCAGAGTTTGGAAAAGTTGCTGTTTTGGACTGCAGTGTATACACATCTCGTGGCCAGTACGTGAGGCTGTAGTCCAAGAAAGTAACTTCTCCGAGCTCTTTCTTTTCCTTCCGCCTCAGAAGGGGCGGAGCGGATCTCGCCCCCTGGGCTGCGGGGATTGGCCGGGGGACCTGCGGGGCTCGCGGTGCCCAAACTGGGAGAACCTGATTTTCGCCTCGAGGGCTGTATAGATCGGGGAGCCTCGTCCGCAGCTGGCGGCGTCGGCGAAGGAGAAGCCATGCTCCGGGGAGCTCTGAGGTGGTTTCCCTCAAAGCTGCGAGGCAGAGAGCCCGCCTTTTCGCCGCCCGCTCGGTCCTTTGCCTGCGGCCCGACCACTGAGAGGTGGTGAGTCCAGCCTCAGGCTCTGCGTCTGCCTAGCGTTGCTGGCTGTGTAGTCTTGAGACTGCTTTTCAGACACCCTGGGAGGATTACCTTTCGCTTCCACCCTCAGGAAAAAAATAGCTCTGGCCCGATGCTCGTCTGTGGTCAAGAGTGGAACTTGAATCCCAGATCAAACCCACAAGGGCAACTGCTCCTTTGGGGGTGCCAGTGAAACGAGGGGAGTGCCCAAATAGCCTAAAGTCACCAGATCCCGCCTGATCTTGAAAGCTGAGAAGGGTCAGCCCTGGTTAGTACTTGGACGGGAGTCCTCCAACGAATACCAGGTGCTGTCGGTGTATTTCAGAGGAAGACACTGGCAAACTACCTCTGCAAAACTACCTTGCCTAAGAAAATCTTATGCATTTCGTGGGGCTGCCCTAAGTCGACAGTTGACTTGAAGGCACATACACACACTTGCATGAAATGTAGGATGTTCCAGGGATTGGATTTTTAAATATCTATTTTTCTGTTTCATGAAACTGGTTTGAGAAGTTGTATAAACCAAGTGAATACAAGATTTGATTGAATTCAATTGTACCCAAGTACATTTAAAAGTTGAGAGCCAGCATGATGTGGTTTGAGTGTTGGACTACAATCCCGGAGAAGAGGGTTCAAAACCCTGCTTGGCCATGGAAGCCCCCTGGGCAACCTTAGGTGCATCACACACTCTCAGTCCTTAGAAAATCCCATGATACGGTCACCTTAGGATCACTAAAAGTCAGAAATGATTTGAAGGCACACAACAACATTTAAAGTTATTGTATAATATAGTCCATACCAAGGTGAAAGTATTAATTAATTTAGGGTTGCTTTTTTAAAATCCTACTCTTTCTCTAAAGGGTTCATTGTATCAAACTAGACATAGTTTCCCTTACTTAATTCTCACAACTGCGTTAGCAGGGCTTCTTAAACTATTTGGTGTGGGGATTGGCAACTCTCCCAGCACCTCCAGGACTGTACAATTGTGAGTGAGTTAAAGTCTTTTACCCACCGTATCCAAACAGGTTGGACACGGAGCTGCGATGAGTTCTGAAACCCAGTAGGAAGTGAGGCAGCCACACAGAATGCAAATGATGCAATACAATAAAACAAGAGTTTCTTTGGCCAAAGGATCCTGCTGATAAATCAGAACTGCATTCAGTCCAACATACTAGCAGTAGTGATCCAGAAGGATAACTTGATTCTTCAAGTTTCACATTTTTATACTGTTTTCTTGATTAGGAAAGCAAAATAAAACATATATCAGCAAGATTAGTATTTCACTTAAGACTGGCTACTTGTTATTTCTTCTCTAACTCTTCCTTCCGGAAGAACAGAGCAGTATGTAACTATCATAATATCAACTGAGCTTTGGGGAGAGGTGGGTAACAAAATATTATTATTATTATTATTATTATTATTATTATTATTATTATTATTCACAAACAAGTCTATCTGATGCAACAAATGTACTCCTGATTTCAGCAATAATAGCTTCATACAGAAGTTAACAAAACAGAGGTTATTAATTTGTATATGGAAGTAGTTAACCAATATTCTTGTTAATTATACTAACGAGAAAGCAACTGAGAATCTTCGAACATCCCTCATGTATATTTTAAGCCAATATCATATTTATGCCCATTAGCTGCAATTTTTTCCTTCCTTTCCTGGCCCAGCGCCAGATGGCTTAAGGACTGTCACCAGTCCACAGACCACTACTTCGGGTAGTAGTAGATTACAGTGTAAAAGTAGAGATATTTGGGGGAGGGCAGGAGACACACCAATCTGTTTTTCCTCTAATCAACTTTGCAGCTGGGTGATGATTTAAATCCAAGTTTAAATGGATCTAAGTCCAACATTCCTACATAATCAATTTCACTACATGCTGCTGCTATGAGCCCTTTCTTTGATCAGTGTTTATAAAAGCTACAGGCTGGAGCCTGTTACACAACATTAGTGCTAAATGGTGAGCAGCATGAAAGCAAGAGACATGTAGAAGTACAGAGCCTGTTCTTTGAAAGGTAACATATAGACTTTCCATCCCATTTCTGGTGCACATGTTTGGACATCTTATAGGATAGCATTCTCATAATCAATGTATGTAGGATTTAAAAGAGAAAATATTTTTAGGAAGCATATATACCGGTATGTGTGTAGATGAAACATCCTGGATCAAGGGATGTAACACCTACTGCTCCTCCCACACACCACATCCTTGCGTAATCCATAGCTAGTGCCATTCAGATATCCCTCTCTTTGCCCCATCCATGGTTTGGAGTTGAACACAAAGCGAAGAGAGGCCATTCAAGGTGTCCCTCTTTTGGCGTATTAATGCTACAGAATGAAATATGTAGACACCGTAAAGTATGTTAGACAGCATTAGATTAGACTTCATTATTATTATACCCTGCTTCAGTATGGGGGTTCCTAAGATGTAACCTGCAACTGGTTGTGAAGTGGTGAGAGAAAACCTAGTGATGCTAGAAATATTTTTAAAAATGAGAGTGAAATAAATTCTTTATACCAGTAATCATGAGCAAACAATGGTACAGTATGCAGAATGTTCTACTAAAGGTTAAACAGAGGCAAATATCTACTACTTGAGGTCAGTTGTGCCTTCTTTCACACTGCTAACTTGGGGAAGCTGAGCCAAACAGTTAATTTAAGAGCAAAACCTGCATGTATGCAAGTGTATATGTGCAGCTGAGTAGTGATTTAAATTAAAGTTTACTCAGTCTTGAGTTCCAACATTCTCATGTAATTGATGCTTATTAAGCCATGCTGCTGCTGCTATGAGCAGGATGACTAGTGCTGGTTGTGCTACTGTGGGCGTAAAATTAACTCAATGGATTGACTCCTTGTCTGTATGTAGAGATAATATTTGCTGCACAGAATGTTTGTGCTATTGAACAGCATTCAAAAGTCAAGCAGAGATGTGTCACTGAGGCAACCTGGTTGTGTGTGTATGATGGGGGGGGGCGCGGGAGAGAGAGACAGAGCTGTTGCTGATCGGACACCCACTCATTGTTTTTGCATTTCAGTGCATTTGTCCTGCCCTTAAAGAAGAAGAACAGGTTGCTTACCTGGAACTGTAGTTTTTTGAGTGGTCATCTGTGCCCTCACACACTAGGAGCTTTTGCGCGTGCACGGTAGCGTTCAGAAGATTCTAGAGCTTAGTAGCTTGACGGGAACCCCTCCCCCATGCCGGTACTATGCATACATCAGCAACAGGAACTAGGTCAAGGCTCCCAGCCTCAACAGAATGCTCAGGCAGTCCTGGTAAAACACGCTTATCGAGGAGCCCAGGGGAAGCCTCAGAAGAGGTGGGTTCTGGTTGTTGGGGACTCTTTGCTAAGAGGAACTGAAACAGCAATCTGCAAAACGGACAAGCTCAATCGAGAGGTCTGTTGTCTTCCTGGGGCCAGGATCAACCACGTAATGGAGAGGCTAACCAGGCTAGTCAAACCCACTGACTATAAGCCCCTCATTTTGGTTCATGTCGGAACCAATGACACTGCGAGGAGCAGCTTAAACCACATTGCAAAGGACTACAAACGTATGGGGACAAAGCTTAAGGACCTTGGTGTGCAGGTGGTCATTTCGTCTCTCCTCCCTGTTCAAGGATACGGCGCACGTAGGGAAAGGGCAATAGTAGAGGTCAACAACTGGCTCCGCACATGGTGCCGCCAACAACGGTTTGGGTTTTTGGAACATGGCCTGAATTTCCATGAACATGGGCTTCTGGCGAGGGATGGGCTGCACCTCACAAAACTTGGCAGGAATGTTTTTGCAAACAGTGTTGCAAGGAAGATTAAGAGGTCTTTAAACTAAGTTCCACTGGGGAGGGGGACAATATTATTCAGGGCAAGGACTCAGAGAACACAGGGGGAAAAGGCCCAAATGATACTGGACAAGTAGTACAAGTGGCCAATGGCGGGAGGAGTAGAATCAATAGTACAGGACTTGCAGGAAGGGCCCAGGGACTTAAGTGTCTCTACACTAATGCAAGGAGTATGGGAAACAAGCAGGATGAGCTTGTACTCCTAGTACAAGAAAATAAATACGATTTGATAGGCATCACTGAGACCTGGTGGGATGAGTCTCATGATTGGAATACAGGAATAGAGGGGTATAGCCTGTTTTGTAAAAACAGACCAAACAAGCAAGGAGGAGGAGTAGCCTTGTATGTCAAGGATGTTTTCACCTGTGAAGAGATCCAGGACTTAAACCCAGAAAGCCAGGTAGAGATCATTTGGGTAAGAATTAAGGCAGCGAGAAACAATAGGGATATTCTGGTGGGGGTTTACTACAGCCCTCCAGCCCAGGCTGAGGACTTGGATGACGCCTTCCTCAACCAAATGACTGCACATTCAAAGAGGAGGGATACAGTAATAATAGGAGATTTCAATTACCCGGATATATGCTGGCAGTCAAACTCTGCCAAGACAGCAAGGTCCAGCAAGTTTCTTGCTTGTCTTGCAGACAATTTCATGGTCCAGAAGGTGGAAGAGGCCACAAGGGGATCAAATATTCTAGATCTGGTCTTGACCAACAGGGATGACCTTGTGAATGAGGTAGAAGTGGTTGGATCTTTAGGGGGGAGTGACCATGCCCTGTTGGAATTTAGCATTAAGTGGGAAGGAGAAGATAAGGGTAGCCAGACACTCATCTTAGATTTTAAAAAAGCGGACTTCTGTAAACTTAGGGAGCTGCTGGCTGGAATTCCGTGGTCAGGAATAGTGAAAGGGAAAGGAGTTCAGGAGGCATGGGAGTTCCTTAAAAAGGGGATACTGAAGGCACAGTCTAAAACAGTGCCATTAAGGAGGAAAAATGGAAGGCATCTGAAGAAACCAGAATGGTTGACTAAAGAACTCTCAGCTGAGCTAAGAGTTAAGAGAAACATGTATAGGAAATGGAAGAAGGGGGAAACCACCGAAGAAGAATTTAAGCAAGTAGCTAGGAGACGTAGGGAGGAAGTCAGAAAAGCTAAAGCACAGAACGAGCTTAGGCTGGCCAGAGACATTAAAAACAATAAACAGGGTTTTTTTAAATATGTCCGCAGCAAAAGGAAAAAGAAGGAGACATTAGGGTCGCTGCACAGAGAAGATGGCGAATTACTCACAGGGGGGAGAGAAAAGGCAGAGCTACTTAACACCTTCTTTGCCTCCGTATTTTCCCAGAAGGATACAAGCACTCAACCTGGCGGTTGGGGAGCAGGGGAGGAAGCAGAGGAAATGAGGCACATAATAAGTAGAGAGGTGGTACAGGAATACCTGGCCGCATTGGATGAATTCAAGTCTCCAGGGCCAGATGAATTGCATCCTAGGATATTAAAAGAGCTGACAGAGGTCATTTCGGAACCGCTTGCTATAATTTTTGAGAAATCTTGGAGGACAGGAGAAGTTCCAGCAGATTGGAGGAGAGCAAATGTTATCCCCATCTTCAAGAAGGGAAAAAAGAGGACCCAAATAATTATCGGCCAGTCAGCCTGACATCAGTACCCGGAAAGATCCTGGAGCAGATCATTAAGCAGTCAGTTTCTAATCATTTAGAAAGCAATGCAGTAATCACGAGAAGTCAACATGGATTTCTCAAAAATAAGTCATGCCAGACTAATCTTATCTCTTTTTATGATAGAGTTACTAGCTTGATAGATGAAGGGAGTGCTGTGGATGTAGCATATCTCGATTTCAGTAAGGCCTTTGACAAAGTCCCCCATGACATTCTTGCAATGAAGCTAGTAAAATGTGGGCTGGACAGGGCTACCGATAGTTGGATTTGTAATTGGTTGACCGACCGAACCCAAAGGGTGATCACGAATGGCTGCTTTTCGTCCTGGAGAGAAGTGACTAGCGGGGTGCCACAGGGTTCTGTCCTAGGCCCAGTGCTGTTCAATATTTTTATCAATGACTTGGATGAAGGAATAGAGGGCATGCTGATCAAATTTGCAGATGACACCAAATTGGGAGGGGTTGCTAATACGCCAGAGGACAGGATCAAAATTCAAAATGACCTGGATAGATTGGAGAGCTGGGCCAGGGCGAACAAAATGAAATTCAACAGAGAGAAATGTAAGGTCCTACACTTAGGCAGAAATAATGGAATCCACAAATATAGGATGGGGGACACGTGGCTGGATAGCAGTACGTGTGAAAGGGATCTAGGAGTCTTCATAGACCACAAGCTGAACATGAGTCAGCAGTGTGATGCGGCAGCCAAGAAAGCCAATGCAATTCTTGGCTGCATCAATAGGAGTATGGTGTCTAGATCAAGGGAGGTACTGGTACCATTCTACTCTGCTTTGGTTAGACCCCATCTTGAATACTGTGTCCAGTTCTGGGCACCCCAATTCAAGAAGGATATTGACAAGCTGGAGCAAGTCCAGAGGAGGGCGACCAAAATGGTGAGAGGCCTGGAAGCCATGCCCTATGAGGATAGACTTAGAGAGCTGGGTATGTTTAGTCTGCAGAAGAGGAGGTTAAGAGGGGACATGATAGCCATGTTTAAATATTTGAAGGGATGCCACGTAGAAGAAGGAGGGGACTTGTTTTCTGCTGCTCCAGAGACCAGGACAAGGAGCAATGGATTCAAGCTGCAGGAAAGGAGATTCCACCTGAACCTCAGGAAGAACTTCCTGACAGTCAGGGCTGTCCGGCAGTGGAATCTGCTGCCTCGGAGTGTAGTGGAGTCTCCTTCCTTGGAGGTTTTTAAGCAGAGGCTTGATGGCCATCTGTCGGGATTGATTTGAGGGTGTTCCTGCATGGCAGGGGGTTGGACTGGATGGCCTGTGTGGTCTCTTCCAACTCTGAATTTCTATGATTCTATGATTCTATGCTCATCCCGCCAAGTAACAGTCACTCCTCAGTTCTGAAGTCCGCCGAAAAAAGGGGACCTGAAAAATAGGGGATGGTTGGGTGGGTGGGTGTGAGGGCACAGATGACCACTCGAAGAACTACAGTTACAGGTAAGCAACCTGTTCTTCTTCTCGTGGTCTCTGTGCCTCACACACTAGGAGACTGTGTAGCTTACCGGTAGGATGGTAGGTCAGGTCCTAGAGAACAGAAGCCAGCACAGCACGTCCAAAACGGGCATCTTGACGGGAACGGCAGTCCAGCCTGTAGTGGCGCATGAAGGTCGATGGTTGGGACCAGGTCGCCACACGGCAGAGTTCCTGCAGGTCGACTCCTTGCAGGAGGGCTGCAGATGTTGCCACAGCTCTGGTGGAATGAGCTCGGAGGGATGCTGGTGGAGGCTTCTTGGCAAGCTCATACGCCAGCAGGATTGTGCCAGCCACCCATTTTGAAAAGTGTTGGGTGGACACCTTGTGGCCTCTCTGACATCTGCCGTAGCACACAAAGAGGTGTGGAGTCTGTCGAAAAGAGGCAGTCCTGTCCGTGTAGAAGGCCAGGACCTGACGAACATCGAAGGAATGAAGGAATCATTCCAAAGGTGTAGTTGGGTCAGGATAGAAGGTTGGCAAGATGATGTCCTAACTGAGATGGAAGTTGGACACCACCTTCGGTAAGAATGAAATGTCAGGCCGGAGGACCACTTTGTCACTATGAAACACCAGGAAGGGCTCGTCAGATCTTATGGCTGTCAGCTCTCCCACTCGCCTGGCTGAGGTGACAGCCACCAGGAAGGCAGTTTTCATGGTGAGCAGCCTGTCATCGGCAGACGCCATGGGTTTGAAGGGCGGTCTCGTTAGCTGTGATAGCACCAGAGATAGGGACCACGGCGGTAGCGGCGGCGATACTGGTGGGTACAGGTGCTGCAGGCCCTTCATAAACTGCTTCACGGTACCGAAAAAGGGCCGCCGACAGGGATCGTGGAGGCTGGTATGCCACGATGGCAGCGAGGTAAACCTTCAAGGAAGGGAAGGCCAAGCCCTGCTGTCAAAGGTGTAAAAGGAAGTGGAGTATGGTAGGCAAGTTAACAGGTGATACCAGCTCCCGTCGTGCTTCAGCAAAGGTGAGGAACCACCACCACTTGTAATGGTAGTTGTGGTGTGTCAACTCCTTCCTGGCCGTGATCAAGACGTTACCGATGACGGGATTGTCTATGGTGATATCCTCCAGGCATGGAGGACCAGGAGCGGTAGGTCTGGGTGGACACGAGACTGTTGGAGTGGGACAGCAGGTCCGTTGTCGCCGGTAGCCTGAGTAGTCAATTGCGAGCGGCCTCGAGCAGGGGCCCGAACCAGTGCTGCCTCGGCCAGTACGGGGCTACAAGGACGACGTCGGCTTGGTCCGCAAGGATCTTCTATATCACCCGGCCCAGGAGGGGAAATGGAGGGAACGGGTAGAGAAGTTCCTCGTTCCACCTGAGCTGGAAGGCATTGCCGATGGAACCGCAATCGTGATCGGCCCTCAAACAGTACAAACAGCACTTCACATTCTGGCTGGTGGCGAAGAGGTCGATCGTCGGCTCACCCCACTGGTCTCAAATCATCTGGAACACCTTGTTGGAGAGGGACCACTCGTGGTGGCAAGAGGTGTCTCTGCTGAGGGCGTCTGCTGTGGTGTTCTCCTGCCCGGCCAGGTGAACTGCCATCAGATGGAGTCGAAGTGAGACGCACCAGTTCCAGAGATCAAGGGCTACATTGAGGAGGATGGTCAAATGGGTCCCTCCTTGCCTGTTGACATAACAGACCACCTTCGTGTTGTCCGTCAGGATCAGCACTGTGCAGCCAGTAACAAGGTGGCGAGAGGCCCTCAGAGCTTTCCAGATGGCGAGCAGCTCGAGGGCGTTGATGTGGAGGATGGTCTCATTGATGATCCACCGGCCTTGGACCCTGAGATCGCCACAGTGGGCTCCCCATCTGAAGAGGGAGGCGTCTGTCGTTACCATCACCTGCGGAGTCGATTCCCGGAAAGGCATGCCTGACAGCAAATGGTTGTAGGACTGCCACCATAGGAGGGAGGTGCGCACCTGCGGGGGCAGTCGAAGGAGACGTCTCTGGCCGTCCAGTAGCGGGTTGAAGACCCGGACGAACCAGTGCTGAAGAGGCCGTGCACCTGGATAGGTATGTCACGGCGGTGGTGGATGCCACGTATCCAAGGAGCTGTTGGATTCTCCTTGCCAATACCGTCAGGGCGTTGAAGACTGTCGACGCGTCCCGATGAAGTGTCCGTGCATGGTCGATCGGTAAGTAGGCTTTCACCGACACCGAGTCCAGGGTTGCCCCGATGAAGTCTAGCACTCTTGCGGGCTTGAGGTGGGACTTCTTCGGGTTGACCCGGAGACCTAGACGGGTCAGAAGTGTCAGTGTCCAGTGGATGTCTCTGTAGAGTTTTTGTCTGCAGGACGCCACCAACAGCCAGTCATCCAGGTAGGGGTAGATCGAGATGCCCTTCGTCCACAAGTATGATACCACTGAGGCCATGCATTTGGTGAAGACCCTGGGAGCGGTAGACAGTTCGAACGGTAGCACCTTGTATTGGTAACAGGTGCCATCGACCACGAACCGTAGGTATCGTCTGTGCTGTGGGCGAATGGCGATGTGAAAATAAGCATCCCGAAGATCGATGGAGGCGAACCAGTCCCCTCATCGAAGGAAAGGCAGGATCGAGGATAGCATGACCATCTTGAACCTCTTGGGGCGGATGTAGTCTTTCACCACTCTGAGGTCTAGGATAGGCCGCAGAGTTCTGTCCGTCTTCAGTACCGTGAAGTACCTGTAAAGAAGCCGGTGTTTTTGGCTGAGGATGGAAGTTCCTCAATCACCCCTTTCTGAAGTAGGGACTGGATCTCTTCCAGCAGAGCCGAGCTGGCTGGGGTGGAATAGTAGATGCCTCGCGGTGGAATATCTTGAAATTCTATGGCGTAGCCAAGATGGACGATGGAAAGAACCCAAGAGTCCATGACGCCACTCGGTGAGGTGTCTGGCCAAGCTTGGCTGGTCTTCGAAGGCTGCTGGCAGGCTGAAGGTTGGTTGAGGTGGTGACCTGCGAAGGCGGTCAAAACTGGGACTTCGTGTCGGACGAAGACTTCTTGGAAGACGAAGTTGGCCGTCTCCAGAACGGTCTTCAGGCTGCGGAAGCAGTCGATGGTCGGGACCGAGTGGATCAAGGCGATCACTGATAGGTGGAGGAGGAGGACCTGCGCCATGATGATCATGTGCGGAAGGACCGTCGAGGCTAAGGCGGTTGGTTTATGCCCATCTTCTTAGCGGTCAGACGCACCTTAACAAGATGGTCCATAGCCTTGTTGGTCGTGGCGTGAAAGAGCCCCTGACCGTCAAAGGGGAGGTCCTCAATCTGCCTTCGGCTGTCCTCCTGCAGTCCCGATGATCTCAGCCAGGCATAGCGACGGAGAGCGACGGAGCCCACCATCACCCTCGAGGCAACCTCCATGGTGTGCCTCGAGGAGAGGATCTGCTGGTTCGCCAGTGCCACTGCCTCGTTGAAAAACTGTGAGGCACCTGAGCGCCTCTCTTCTGGGAGGGTGTTGAGAAGAGGATCAAAGCAGTCCAGCAAATTCCTGAGGTAGGCCACGAGGCACGCCTGTGTGTTGGACACCCTGGCAATCAGCGAGGAGGTGGTGTAGAACCTCCTGCCAATGGTGTCCAGCCTACGGCCCTCATGGTCTGGCGGGGTGGTATGGGCCCTGTTGCCGCCTTTGGTTTGGGCAGACTCCACCACAATAGAGTTTGGCACCGGGTGGCTGAAGAGGAGCTCCGCGTTCTCCTTCTGCGTACGGTAGAGGTGCTCCAGCCAGTGTGGAATTGGCTGGGCAGAAGCCGGCTTGGCCCATGGATGCTTCAGGGCCTCCGTGAGCGCTGGCAGGAACGGCAACGGAGCGGTGGCCGGTGGCCAGGTGTCCATGTAGTGGAAGACTGGGTCGTCTATGGCTGGAGCCAGGTCCGCGACCTTCAAGCCGAGCGCCGTAGCCATGCGAAGGAGGATCGCAGAAAACTGTTTTACATCCTCCAGCGCAGACTTGGGTGCCAGGTCTCTGAAACCCAAGGGAGGTGACTCGTGGGATGTTGGTGTCGAGTCCTCTGATTCCGTATCTGAGTCGTACGATTGGGAGGAATGAGTCGGAGACCTGTCGCCAGACCTCTCCCTGGATGGTCTACAGGGAGGCAAGTCCAGGGTCACCATTGGTGCCGCTGTAGCTACCAGTACCGCAGACGATGTCGTGGTCGGAGCTGTAGTCCGAGGCGTCACTGTCGAAGCAACGGGCACTACCTGTCAGGGGCATGGGCCTGGCTGGGCCTGTCGCTGCCCCTGAGGCCGCTGTGGCTGAGGGGCCTTGTCTGGAGGCCGACGCGGCCAACGGCTTGGGTCTGGTGGCCGTGGGAGAGGCTGCCGGGCCTGGAGCCACCCACCTAGAGGCTGCAGGCCCCGGGCCTGCTCCCGGGGCTCCGCCCACTCGTGGCCCTGATCCGTGGGAGGCCTGGGAGTCTGCCTGCGGTCCCGATCCAGAGGAAGCGATAGGCAGAGAGCTCGCAGCTGTGAGGCACAGCCCAGCTGCGAGCCCTCAGCCACATGGCCACGCCTGATTGGTCGGCCCTTAGCCACATGGCCACACCTGATTGGTCGGCACCTGGCTTGGAGGGCTATTTGAGGCAGGCGCCGGGCTGTGGAAGGCATGGAGCAATAACTGTTGGTCAACTGTGGTCTTGCTGTCTGTGCCTTGTTCCTGCCCTTGCCTGAAACCAGTCCTCCTGTTCGCCTTAGTGAAGTAACCTGCCTTATGTACTTTAGCAGCCTGTGTTTACTTCTGTTAAGACTGCATTAAAGCCCTGCAACTCTAACGAGCTCCCCTGTCTCTGCCTGACCACCGCCTGGCACTGACACTACCACAGGACACACTTGCCGGACCACCTAGTGATTGCTGTGGTCGGCACTGTCGCCTGTGTCGAAGTGGCTTCTGACACCGGGTGGGTTGCAGTCGATGTCACCCTTAGAGGAGGAGACACAGCCCTATAGTGAGGTGTGAGCTCCCTGGATCTCCGGTGGTGAGGAGAGGGCGACTGGCTGGGTGGCCTCTGATACCGGGAATGGTGGCTTTCCCTTGGAGGCGAGCGGGATCGGTGATAAGGTGACCAAAACCGGGGGTCAGGGTGGTACCTATCCCTATAAGATGGAGAGTAGGATAGATATGATCCTGGATACTTGCGCCATTGGTATTCTCGGCCGTACCTTCCGAGATGGGAGGCGGAGGTGTACGGCGAGTCGGTAGAGGTGCGAGAGTGGTCCGTCTCATAGCACCGTCTTGGTGGAGGCCTGACTCTCTGCTCGGGAGAGCGGGATTCGCTCCTATCGGAGGCTGCCCGGTGCCTGGGCGAAGGCCTGTGTTGGGCCATAATCTCCTCCCGGCGGTCTACCAACCTGCGGTGACTCGGCGGGGATTCCGCAGCCATAATCTCCTCCTGGCGGTCCACCGACCTGCAGTGACTCGACAGGGGTTCCGCAACCCATTAAGACGGGCAGTTCAGAGGGCAAGACCTCCATAGTCTGCTCCTCATCCGACACCTCAAGGACCTCTTGTGGGTCCGACTGCTCGCCTGGATCCCCAGTGAGCTGAGTCGGTGGAGGTGTGGGGAGGCAGGCCTCCTTAGAAGGAGAGTGCCTCTTCTCCTTCCTTTTCTTTTTCTTCTCTTCTGCTTGCTGACGTCCTGGACAGCAGGGCGCTTCCGTTGAGCAGCAGTTGGAGGCCTGGTTGACGTAGAGTCCTGCGAGCCCGCAGGTGCCTCCTCAGTTGTTTTAGCAGCCGCTGACAACTTTGGGATCCTCGGTAACGAGGAGATGGACGGTCTCGATGTCGGTACCGAACCCGGTACCGACGAGGTGGATGGTGCGGCAGCCGCCAACACCGTCAATGGAATAGTCGCTGGACGTCCGGTGGTCGATTTCTCCAACATGACGATGCGGGCCTCAGGCTGTTCTTTTGCTCGTAAGGACTCCTTCCAACAATGCGACTTCAACCTTGACGAGCGGTTCCAGAGAGTTTGAGTGGTGAACTCTCGACAAATAGAACAGGCCCAGACATTGTGGGTTTCTCCCAAACAAAAGAGGCGCTCGCGGTGTTTGTCAGATAGAGTGACTTTCCGTCCACACGATACACACTTTTTGAAGAGGGCCGACATAGACTGAGAGTCTAGGTTGGGGCAAACAAACTTGAAGAAGGAGAAGAAGTCCAGAGAGGAAGAGAAGCGAAGGAAAAGAGAAGATAGGAGGGGGTTTGAAATACTAAATCAAGTCCGTAATCTGAAAGCTGTAGTCAAAGTCCGAAAAAACCGAGTCAAGCCAAGAAATCCAATGAAACAACGATAAAGCACAAGCCACTAGCGAGAACCTTCTGTACGCCGCAGGGGACAAGAAAGAACTGAGGAATGACCGTTACTCGGCGGGATGAGCATGCACAGTACCAGCATGGGGGAGGGGTTCCCGCCAAGCTACTAAGCTCTAGAATCTTCTGAACGCTACTGTGCATGCGCGAAAGCTCCTAGTGTGTGAGGCACAGAGACCACGAAGAAGAACCAGGATTAACAATGGTTCTGTTTTTAACCTTGCTGATTAGTGGTACTGACTAATGGATGGTGATGGGGAAACAGTGAAAATTAATTAGAAGGATGAAAATGAGTGGAAAAAAGAATTTTTGGAAAAGAAAATCTTGTGAGGGGAATGAATTTGGAAGACAAAAAAAAACCCACAAAAAAGCAAAGGGACAAAATTAATTTTATGGAGACCGAGAAAAAAAATGGGTATAATTAGGAATAATAAATCCAAAAAAGTGGAATTGATTTGGATGAGAAATTAACTTGGACAGGGAAATTATTTGAAGGGGGATTAATCTGGGTTACGCTTGTGTGTTGGAGGGGGGTTCTGTTAGAAAACATGTGTTTTGGGTAAGTCAATTTAATTAATTTAATTAAATTAAATTTGGAAGCCTGGATGGAAAATTAATTTTGTGTGTGAGATCTTGATAGAATGTGATCAAGCTTGGTCTGGAACTCTTAGGTGACCAATTGGTTACTGCTTCTGGCTTGTGACTTTCATATGCATGTAAGAATGTTGTGTTAACAGCTTAAAAGTAAAATATTAGCACTAAAATCCTACTTGTTCAACTATTAATGTGAAACATGGATAATGCAGTTTTATGGATAGTCCCTTCAAACATGAAGAATTAAGCATGCTATCTGATACATTTTTCCTAGGGAAGAAAAACAATTTTCTTTAGAAGCAAGATGGAAAGATACAGCAGAAACATTAATTATTGGAGGAGGTTGTATTGGTGTGAGTCTTGCTTATCACCTGGCCAAGGGTGGCATGAAGGATGTGCTTCTTTTGGAAAAATCTGAACTCACAGCTGGATCTACTTGGCATGCAGTAAGGAAATTTCTAATGTATTAAACTTGAAAATAAGACAATTATATATTTTGCTGCCTACATCACAATAGTCCAAAAAACATTTTATTGTTACTATGATATAAGTAGAAATAGACTTTAGGAAGTCAATTAAATTGTTTCTGTTCAATGCCATGGGAAATGCCATAAAAATGAAACATTAATTACTGATGCTTAATGGTAGAGAGCAACAGAACTGCTTGTCCACTGGAGCTGCTGCTGTGGCAACAAAATGCATGCTCAGCACCCCAGAGAGTGACTCTTGCAAATGTTACCATGAAAACCAAGCAAGCAGAAGTATTTTTCAATAATTAGCATGTTGCCTAGGAATTGTAGGACTCTGTACACTCTGAGAGGCAGAAACACTAACAGCATTAGAATCAAGTACAAGGCCTTCTAGAATATTTGCAAAGGATAAAAGGCTCCATCTTTGCATTTAAGTCAAAATGTTACCTCTCACGCTGGTGTAAGGAGAGCCTCAGTTTAGTAAGAGCTTCTGATTATACTGAACATAGCACTCACAGTAAAACAGTCTATTTATGTTTCAGTAGTTAGGCAAGATATTCTACTCTGGAACATCAGGAGGGGCTTACTAGATAGATCCGTGTTACACAAACTCTGGTGACATAGTCACCAAGAAGAGTTGTTTTCAGTGGCTTGTGGCACAGGATATACTAGGTATCAGATCATGTGTCATATCATGTATGCTAGATATCAGATCATGTGTCACTGAAGGTTGCTCTAGTAAAGCACATTAAATATAACTAATATGCACCATAACTTCTGAAGTGGAGTACATTTATCATAATCGTGTGCATTCCTTTATTTCTGTAAAATGGAATGGGTAACCACTGTGAGTCCAAGGGGCAATTTTCTGCTGTGGGACCCTCCAGAGACTGCCCAAAATGAAAATAAAACACAGAGAGAGAGAGAGAGAGAGAGAGAGAGGAGGGAGAGGCTGGAAGTCCATTTCTGGATTTGAAAATCAAAGATTTATAAAAATGTTAAAGGTATGCAGGGAGCAGACTACAAAAGGTTATTCGCCATTTTTTAGACAGAAAAAAGAATAATTAAGGGAATTTGGAGAAGTCAGGTGGCAAAAACAGCCCTAGGGGAAGTGCATGCTGATGGGGCTACAGTTTTGTCACTTGTGACATAAACAATCACAGCAGCACTCGATAATAAAATAAATAATGAATCTCCCATATATTTTGATAATTGTACTGCACAATGAGGGACAGCCTAACTCAGAGGTGTAAATACAGGAGAGAATGAGGGCATTGCCCCCCCGTATGAATTCTGTCTCTATAAATGAAATTTTCATTAATTCCTCAAATTTCTAGCATTGCAATACACTAAAACTTTAGTTGAGCATTAAGAAATAGACTTTAGGCACTCAAAGAAAGGGATCAAGCAAAATTACCAAGAGGATGTGAACACAGCAAATATTAGAGTTCTAAGTGTGAACAGTTTTAAGGCTCTCGCTTTCCACTGTACTAGACATTTGAGGACTGAAGGAAAATTTCCTGTGGGGGGTAGAAAAATTATTGGGGAGCAATTTTGCACCCCTCTTCCATTAGATTGAAGGTGGGCCTCCCTCAGGCCCAACTTCAATCTTCCATTTATGCTCTGGAGCTATTGGCTGCTTGAGCATTCTGTACTGTTCCAAGCATTTAGTCTTCATAACTTCTTAATGCACTCATGTTTAAACTTTTAGTCTGTGCTGGTATACACAAGTGATGGGAAACTTTTAATGCATGTGCCAAATTTGGCCTGCCACACAGCCCATCCAGTCCACTGGGCCTCAAGCGGAGAGCCTTTCCAGTCCCTGGGACCTATGCCCCTGCCAAGGTAGAGAAGTGGCCACAGACCAACTTCTTTGCTGTTCTCTTACCTTCCTCACATGGCTGAGTCCTCTTCCTGACTGGGTTGAGTCCTGCATCTCAGCTCCCGAAGTCCTGGCTGAGTGTGTTTCCTACATAGAAGCAAAGCTTGGAAAAGTTACCTTTTGAGGGCCAGATCTCCCAGAAACCCTCTGCTAGTTGGGAGATTCTGGGAGCTGTCACCCAAACTTTTCCAAGCTCTGTGTAGTGAGTGGTAGCACAAAAAATCATCTACTTTAAAATAATCGTGACACATGAATACAACTAATTTTAGTAGTAGTAGTTAGATTGAGACTTGGAAGAGGAGCAGGAAAATTAAAGAACATATCTCAAAATGTAATATATTTGTATCATCTTTTTATTTATATTATTCATTTTCTTTTTAAGGCAGGTTTGACAACATATTTCCATCCTGGAATAAACCTGAAGAAAATCCATTATTATAGCATCAAGCTTTATGAAAAGCTAGAAGAAGAAACTGGACAGGTAATAAGCTATATAAATTAAATTAAAGATCCTTATTAATAGTTTTGTGGATGCTTTGCAAGCCTGGCAATTTTAGACAGTGAATATATGTACATTTTTGGACCTGTCTTTGTTATCACCTTTCAACCAATCAGATAAAAATACATGAGAACATTCTTGAAAAATAGATTAAAATAATTATTTAAAAACATTTTTCAAAAGTAAATAATTAAAACAATCCTAAAAGCCAACTTTGGTTTTAAGGATAGAAGGGTATAGTGAACTATGCAGTCTTGGCTGCTTGCTAGAAGCTCAGTGGGGATTTATTTATTTATTTATACATACATGCATACCCCACTTTTCTTGCAGATAGGACTCAAAGCAGCTTATAACATAAACTAAAACAGAACATTTAAAACCTTGTGGAGTACAAATGTTAAAAAAAATAAAGTATACATTTAATTAAAATATTACTTTTGAAACATTAAAAATTAAAACAGAACACATTATACAAATTATATACTAAAAACAGCGCACCCAACAGCACATTACTCCACTCCAGTGGGTCAAAAGCTGAATGCCTGTTTAAGCACGAAGGTCTTTGCTTGCTGGCAAAAAGACAGCAGAAGAGAGAACAAGAGAGTAAACTGATCTTCCTGGAAGATCTCAGGAGGAAAGTTCATTGCCACTGTTATCACATTTTGTAAAGCGACATGAAAGACCAATGAGCTTTGACGTCACCAGAGGAACACTGATAATGATAGTGCAGTGTACTTTAGTTCATTGTTAATGGTTTGGCTGTTCCTCCAAAAAAGAGGAAAAGTAGGGAACACAGTTATCTATAAACATACAATATCAAACTGTGGGATGAAACACTTTTCTAAAATGAGAAAGTTCTCTAGTTATTTTATTTATTAATCCAGCTATCACATTTATAAATAATTGTAGGATTAACTATTATCCCAAACATTTTTAAAGAATTTTTAAACCAATGCTTTTCTGGTTTAAAAAGTATTCGCCCATCAAGGTCTGGTTTATGTTGTATCAATTAAAAGACCACTGATCATGTTGTAAACTCTCAAATAGCTGGCAGAAACAAAGGTGCAAATCAAAATACTAAATTCTGTCTTTGCAAAATAGGGCAAAAACACAGCTGAATTTAGAAGACATTTTCAATTATTAAGTATGCCAGCATTTTGAATGTTGTTTATATTTCTGTTCTATTTTGCATGAATGAAGCGTTATTAATTCTGTAGCCAATGTGTATTCATACTATATCCAATGAATACATGATGTCACGATCATCTAGTGCTTTAATGGACTTCACTTAAGTTTTCTGTATTTGAATCCTGATAAATCTTTCCCCTGACTCTCCCAATTAGGCTGTGGGTTTTCATCAGCCTGGAAGTATTAGACTTGCTACAACCCCAACAAGAGTGGATGAGTTTAAATACCAAATGACTCGGGCTGGTTGGCACCAAGCGGAACAATATCTTATTGAGCCAGAGAAAGTACAAGAATTATTCCCTTTATTAAACATGGAAAAGGTAAACAAAAACAGTATTTAAATATTTTAATATGTAATATTCATATTGTGTTTTCATATGTATCCCTTTTGTCCTTAATGGCCAGAATTCTAGAATTTTACACAGCTGCCCAGTGAAACATTAATATTTAGATCTTCCCTGTTTCTTAATTGTTGATTGAAACACTAATATAATTTAATTTTCTTTGATCTACTTAGATTTTAGCAGGTTTGTACAATCCTGGAGATGGCCATATTGATCCTTATTCACTCACTATGGCCTTGGCTGCAGGGGCCAGGAAATATGGTGCCCAGTTAAATTACCCGGTCCAAGTAACTAACCTAAAACCTCGAGCAGATGGGACATGGGAAGTTGAAACTCCACATGGAACAATTCAAGCAAACAGAATTGTGAATACAGCTGGTAAGAAATGCACCATATTGCAATGTCTTTTACAAAACACTAAATTATACAGGCTGAAATATCTGACACTAGATGCAGAGTACTAATGCTGTAATGAATAAACTAGCAGAAAGCAAATGATTTGTGGATTTGCATTAGTGATCTGATGACTTCGTGAAAAATATTTTGGCATGAAGCTATGAGTTTTTTTCATAGTTTTATTTTTATTGATGTTAATAGTTTATAGAGCACTAGAACAAGCAGCTTTCAGTGCTTAATGATTGGATAAGAAGCACATTATTAATATTAGTACTAGGTATTAGTACATAGATCAGCAGGTCTTGCTTCCATGCAAATTACTGTATAGCCACCAGGATATGAGACTACGGTAGTGTTTCCAAGTATACTTTAGCTTTTCACTTCAAGAGACCAAAGGGATGACAATACTGAGCAATTCTAATGTTCAGTGGTGTAGCTAGAGCTTTTGCTACACAGGGGCAGTCCCTGAATGTGCTGCCCCTCTCAGGGGAGGGAGGACCTATTCAAAACACTAAATAAAAGATGTTCCATTGGCATTGGGTGATTGAAACCTGGGCGTGTGCACTCAGAGGAGGTGCTCTGTATGTGCTCAGAGACATGTCGGCGTTCCTGCAGCAACGAAGGCCCTCTCTCTCCCCTTCCTTCCCTCCTCGTTGGCTTGGCTGGGCTGGGCTTATCCTTAGTCTCGGAGGTGGGGGGGGAAGGTGGGCACCTCTCCCCACCTATTTGAGGTTCTTCCTCTCCTTTCCTCTCCTCACCTCCTTTTCTTCCTCCCTCCTTCTCTGCTCAGTCTGGAGGTCTGCTGGCGTCAGCACTGCTGTTTGGCTGGAAACAGGTTTGACTCCAGATTGGGAGGGAGAAAGAGAGGGGAGGGGAGGGGAGGGGGGCATGGATGTCTCCCTTTCCAAGGTGGCATACTCCCTCCAGCAGACCTTTCCAGGAGGCTCCAGTACCCAACTAGGTGCTGGGCATGTGCCAGTGTGCAGAGGGCGGCACCCTCAAAAATGTGCAGCTGGGGGTGGACCACCCCCTCCACCCCCCACTACCTATGCCACTGCTAATGTTAAGATGTCCATGGATTGTACGGACACATACTTGCTGTGTGTTTCCTTTATCCATTGTAAATACTTATAAGGCATACTCACCCCACCACGCACATATACTCACTTTCTTTTTACCAGGAGATTAAGCTTTAATTTTAAAATTCAGTTAGTGTATACTCAACTCCCAGATGTTTCTCAGTGGATGTTTATGACAGTATTATTGTTTAATTTTTAAAGTATTTAAGACAAGTTCAGTTCTATCTGTTACTGCCTGAGTCCAAACATAATATCCTAAGAGGGATCCTTGGGGCCTCCTGTTTCCCAGTTTTCATTTCTTCAAAACCACTTGAATCTTGCCAGAAAGATAGTCCTCTCCTGTTTGCATGCCCCCCTTTCACCATCAGGAATCTTAGCAGCAGTAATTTAGCTTTCTCATGTTTTACTATTTTTCAAACATCACGATCTTACCAGCAATGCTTTAGAAAGCCTGCTCCTATTTACTAGCCCTGTAGAAAAATATTTCCTGATGAACTGTGTGTACACTGTGAAGGCTTCCTTTTTCTATTTCGAGGAAGTGCCCCTGAAAATAGGAATTTTGATTTGAAACTGATTGAAATTTTGATTTGAAACTGGTCACTTGAGTGACAGCAAAAATGCTCTGTCAAATTTTATGGGTTCTATCACAAAAAGCCACCAGATCTTGTGTTAAGCAGGGTTAGCCCCAATTAGTACTGAATGGGAGACTGCCAACCAATACCAGGTGCTGTAGGCTATATTGTGGAGGAAGCAACTGGCCAACCACCTCTGAGGATTCCTTGACTAAAAACTCTGTGAAATTGGTGTTACCATAAATCAACAGGTGACTTGGGCCCTTTCTGCACCTTACCTTTTTCTGGCGCTGGGGTGCAGGGATCGTGCGAGCAGCCTCCGCACAAGAGCCCTGCCTCTTTCTTCTGCAGTGCAGTCTGGGAGTTTCCCAGGCTGTGTTGGGGCAGGAAGCGTGACCGGCGCGGCTCTGGAGGCTCTGCATGCCAGGTAAGTGTGCGCAGGGCCTGGGAGCAATGCACGATCGTGCACCATTTTCAGCTTCCAGCCGAGAATGAAAAGGTATGCGATTGGTGCCTGCCGGCCCCTGGAGTGTTGCGCGATTGTGAGTGCGTCGTGCAGATCGCTCCTCACAATCGCGCAATGCTCCAGGCGCCCTTTCGCATGGCAAATGCCGTGCGGAAAGGGCCTTGAAGTCACCTCAAAATTCTTACCTGATGACTTATGGCTGCTCCCCTCTTTGCTTGTAAAGCCCCTCCACTTTGAATTTGAACTTTTCAGCTTGAAATTGGACACTACTAATTTTCAAGCTTCTGGTACGATTTTCTGATATGACTCGTCCCCATTTTGCTTCTAACAAGCACTGCATTTGGAATTTGAGTTTAAACTTGGCAGGACAAACCAAAAACACTGTCAAAGGTTTTAGACATCTAATACAATGTGTTGATAAGTTTGTTTGTTTGTTTATTATTAGATCATTTGTCTTTTTACCTAAGCTCTCAAAGTTTTTCACGCTTAGATAAAATCCAGTGAAATCACAACAAAACAAAACAAAATCAAAACATTCTTTAAAAATAGCCTAAAAGAGAAGAAAAAAGCCAAAGGCCAGGTAAGCAAACAAAACAAAACAAAACAAAAGCTCAACCAATTTGACTAATCTTGGCAGGGGGTTATGCAGTGAAGGTGCTCCTGTGAAAAAGGCCCTGCCTTATTACGCAGCAACCTAGAAATACATCATTTTGGGGTGAATAAAATAGTAAAGTAGTCTATAGTAAAAAATGCACAATAACTTTATGTATAGAATGCAATGATATTTCAGAGACCTCCTATTTAGATTTTCACATACGTGGAGAAGTTCCACTTTCCTTTCCCCTCAAAACTTGTTCACTATATAATTATTCTTGTCTTTTCATTTAATATTTTGGCCTTTTCCTTCGTGCCTTCTCCTGTTAGAGATATTTAAAGTAACTTAGCTTCAGATTTGTCCCCATGAACAGAAATGTTCCTTCTGCCATGCAAAGGGCTTCTCCCATTCACAGAGGGAATTCAGTGACCTTTCACACTCTACAAATATACCACTATGGTTATACTCTAACTGCCCTGACTGAATCCTATTGAATGCTGGTGTTTGTAGTATGCTGAGGCACTAGCTGTCTCAGGCTGAGAATTATAAATGCCTGTCCCTAGACTGCAAATCTCAGAATTCTAAAAGATGGAACCATGTTAGTTAAAGTGGATTCATAGTGTGAAATTTAGGTAGTGTAAAAGGGCCCTGAGACTCAGAGGGCCTTTCTGCACTAGTGCTATTATTCCACTTTCAACATTCTATGGAATCCTGGGGTTTGCAGTTTCGAGAGGGGCATTTAGAAGCCTCAGCCAGTGAGCTCTTTGGCCTCAGTAAACTACAAATCCCAGAATTCTACAGGATGTTGAAAGTGGAACAATGGCACTATAACAGTGTGGTGCGGAAAGGCCCAAAGATGGGTGAATTCCTCTTGTTCCCAGGTGCCTTTGCCATTAGTTCGCTGTAACATCCAAACTGCATACTCTCCAACATTCTACAGATGAAAACTGAGACACATATGGGCGAACAACGTCAGAGTGTGGACAAGATTGCAAAAGTTATTAATACTAAGAACAAACCAGCTAATAGAGGCTGTAGCAGTTTGCTTTTGCCCAAGTCTACAGGGAAAGGCAAGCATCTACCTCTTCTTCTCCTCTCCTTCCTGCTGTGTTAACTGAGTGCAAACTACTTTTGCACTTTGCAGTAGCTGAAGTAAGGTGAAGACAGGGGAATGTGGGAAGAATAAACAGAAACTGGGACATTTTAAAAGCAGCTGAAAAAGTGGAATGGCAGAGGATTAACTGGGTCAGTCCCTGTCAAATCAGAACAGTTGGAGGGTATGGAACTAGCAAGCAACAGATAGTGCCTTCTCTTCAAATAATGCTTTGCAACCACAGTCTGAGATGAGTTTACAAACTTGTTTGAAGATTAGCACAAATCATAATTAGTTGAACCAGGTATGAAGCTAGAAAAAGGAAGTGGGATCCTATATGTGATGAAGGTGGTAGATGATTGAGCATATGTACCATGGAATGTTCCTGAACTCCAAAGCATGAACTGAGCAATTGGATAAGGGGAAAAGGTAAGCTGCTCTTTAATAAATCCACAGTGCTTTGAGTTAGCAATACAGTTTGCACAGTAAGGCTAGCATGAAAACTCATGGTAAATTATTATTTGTTCTGGAGAGGAGGATATGAAAAGAAGGAAGAAGATTGGCTTAAGAGTACTGGTAACACACTCATCATAGTTGTATTTACCTTTTCTGACCTAGGTCATTAATCAGTACCAGATCTAAATGTTCCTTTTGGTTGAACATTGAAACTGACAAGTCTGACTCTCATTTAATAAGTAAACACAATAGTGAAGACACGTCAACAGTTTCACAACTCAATATTAAAATGCTGCTAAAAGTTGGTAAGAAAATGTACAAAATAGTAATAACAGACTACTGTCCCAACTGAGTCTGTGCTGTGTGCCCAGAAGAGCAAGAACTCCTGTTTAGAGACTTTAAATATGAGGTTGTGACAGTTCCCTGAAGGTTGAAGAGCGTTCCTATCATCCAGTAAGCTGCAGAGTGGAGCTATTGCTCCATGGCAGGACACATATTTTGCATGCAAAAAGTCCAAGGTTTAGTCCTTGGCATGTACATACAAGGAAGAACCCTTGCATGAAACATCAGAGAATTGCTACCTGTGATCATAAATGTTGCAGAGTATTCCTTTTTCCAGCAGTGGAGGGAGGCCATCCTCTTATGGTTGCTGCTTTCTTTTGAATGTGGTTGTCCTCCATCCACCAAAGAAATGAATGTAGCATGGTAAGATCAACCATTTTTTCCAGCATCAGAGGAAGGACATCCTCATGTGAAGAGAGGAGCAACCACACAAGGACATCCTTTGATGGAAATCAATGTATTATGTTAAGAACCAACATTCCTCACTGCAAGATTGATAGTATTGAGCTATATGTAGAAATGAGCTCATCTAGTATAAAGCAGATTGCTTCGTCCAAGAATCTACACATAATAATAATAATAATAATAATAATAATAATAATAATAATAATAATAATAATAATATTCTAATAATAATTATTAGTACATTAGAGCCAAGTTATTGACACAGATCTAGGAATCTAACTTTCAGTTCTTAAAAGCACCAAACACTGGCAGTTTGTAATTATTGTTGTTGCTGTGTGCCTTCAAGTTATTTCTGACTTACAGCCACCCCAGGGTGAAATATATCACAAGGTTTTCTTGGCAAGGTTTGTTCAGAGGAAGTTCGCCTTTGCCTTTCACTGAGGCTGAGAGAGTGTGACTTATCCAAGATCATGCCATGGTTTTCCGTGGCCAAGTAGGGATTCCAACCCTGGTGTCCAGGTTCGTAGTTCAACATTCAAACCATAGAATTGCTAGATTACAAATATGCTTTTAGAAAGGTTATCGTATTATTTTAATTAGTCCACTGTTAATTTGATGTTAGCTTGAAAATGTATTAATTTCTTCATTGTTAGTGAACTCACATAACTCTAAAACTTCCTCTGTGTGTGTGTGTGTGTGTGTGTGTGTGTTTGTGCGTATGCGTGCTATCAAGTCTCCTGTCAACTTACGATGACCCCATGAATTTCATAGGATTTTGTTAGGTAAGGAATACTCAGAAGTGGTTTTGCCAGTTCCTTCCCTTGAAAAAAAAGCACCTGGTATTCATTGACAGTCTCCCACCCAAGTAGTAACCAGGGCTGAGCATGTTTAGATTCCATGATCAGATAGGATCTAGTGCCTTTAGGGTATTTAGGCCTTCTAAAACTTATATCTAAGTAAAACATGCATAGTATTGTACAGCACCTATACTAAAACTTCCTAATACATAAAAAAATGAATGTTAAAGTGCTGTCCAAGCCTATGCATGTTTACTTAGAAATAAGTTCCATTATGTTCAGTGAGGCTTTATCTCTTTCATAGATGTGTTTTGGACTGTAGCCCTTAGTCTTAAACTGCATTAGAAAAGTATAAACTGTATTGCACAGTATCTTTGAATTAGGGATTTTGAAGCTACTTCATATGTTGCAGTTTTTACACAGAGATTGCTCTTTATACTATGGATAAAACTAATACACATTATGAACCATTCAGTTTTTCTGTCAGTCTTTCTGCAATAAACAAGCAGAATACAATAGGCTGGATCCAAACTTCTGCTCACATTTTCTGGGTTTTGCTTCAGGAGGTGAACATAATGGTGATTTCACTGACTTTTCCTTCTGCTGCCTCCTCACAGCCCTTCCATGTGCTGTTTCAGTTTCCATCTTATTTTAGAACAGTACACTATAGTGTTTACTCTGAAAAAGACTGTGCTTTTTATTTCCAAATATTCTGTTGCTGTTCTAATACTTGTAAAGCTGTACATTGTGTTTCCTAGGTTTCTGGGCTCGTGAAATAGGCAGAATGATTGGATTGCATCATCCACTGGTACCAGTTCACCATCAGTATGTCGTCACTGCAACGATCCCTGAAGTGAAAGTCCTGAAAAAGGAACTGCCTGTGCTTCGGGATTTAGAAGGTTCATATTACCTAAGACAAGAAAGAGATGGGCTTTTATTTGGCCCATATGAAAGCCAAGAAAAAATGAAACTACAGGAATCCTGGGTAACACATGGAGTGCCACCAGGTAATTTTACTTGAAAAGAAAAATCTTAAGACTGTAATTGTACGTGCTATTGTAAGGATTCCCAACCTTTTCCTTTATGTGGGTGACTACACTGTCATTGACAGCTTTTGCAGGACCACATAAGCAAGGCATTTTAATCACTTCTGATATTGCTTGGCCTACTTCTATGGACACATTCCTTTGAGATATTTTGCTTCTGTTGCCTCAAGAAACAACACTGAGACACACTGAACCTAGGAGTGAGAAAAATCAAGAGGCTGAAACCCTGGGTACAGAATGCAGCAGAGGGGAGGGAGGAAGAGGGCATTGGAAATGGCTATATCTCTGCTCATTTCTATTTCTTCCCTGCAGTCAGATTATGATTCTGAATGGAGCTGATTCTGATCATACAGGATGCTCAAGGCATTCAGCAGGCAGTATTGCCCTATCCTGTGGCTATTACTATAAGTAAACAACATGATCTAGATGGCATCTGATATTTAATACTCAGTATTTTTCAAGAAACAAATTACAGTTGACCCTTCACATTCACTAGTGTCAGGGCACAGGAACCTGCAAAACTGGAAAAACCACAAATATCAAAATGTGCATGTGTCTATGGGAAGAGGGCTAAGGCATGGTGGAGAAAGCAGGCACACAGGGTCCAAAGCAGGTCAGGGAAAGGAGAGGGAAAGGGGGTGGGGCAGCATAGTGACCATATACAGTACTTCCTCCTTCTCTCCCATTTCCTTCCTTGGGTGAGGGGAGGCATCGGGAGAGGGTTTGTGGCGCTGAGAAATCAGGCTGCTATCTGTCCTTAGCTATCCGAGCAGTTGTTGGAGGAGGAGGAGGAGGAGGAGGAGGACAGAGGCAAGTTTTTAAAGGGCTGCAAGGCCTGATTGAAGCCACCTAGAGAGTCAGATCCCCTGGAAAGGAAGTACTTGAGGTAGGGGTTAGGGGTTGGAGAAACTTGCAAATAAATCAAATCTGTGAAAATGAGAAACTTGCAAATAAATCAAATCTGTGAAAATGAGATCTGCGGAATTGGAGGGTTGACTATAAACAACTTCACTATGGAAACCTTTTCCCTGCATCTCTCTTGGTCTCTCTGGCCATTTCCGCATGAGATTGTTATAGTGCTATTATTCCACTTTCAACGTCCTGTGGAATCCTGGAGTTGGTGCAGCTTAGGGAGGGGAGCTCTTTGGCCTCAGTAAACTACAAACTCCAGAATACCACAGGATGTTGAAAGTGGAATAATTGCTCTACAACAGTGTAGTGCAGAAATTACCCTCTGTCTCTCTCTCTCATTTCCCCTCATTATTTCTCTCTGATTGGCCCATCAGTTTTACTGTCCTCTGTTGATCACTTAGTCCAGTGGTTCATTAATTACTGGCAGGGAACCGGTGTCCAATTGTTTTCCCTACTGGTTTGTATTTTTGAGTAACAACTATATATAGTCATCCCTCCTCATTTGCTGGGGTTAGCAGCACAGGACCCCCATGCAAGTAGAAAAACCACAAATAACTGTAGGGGCGCCCAAATCACACTTAACACACAAAAAAGGATGATCCGTGTATTCAACCCACTGTAGATATCTTCGAGGTGTCGAGGTTCCTTCACCAGGCAGAACTGGGTGGCTGGTGGGGCTTGCCACTACCTCCACTGCTGCTCTACACCATTTTTAATAGGGACTTACAAGCTTTGTTCACAGTATGTCTGTCTCACAAGGCTTGCAGTCCTTAATAAAAATGGCATAAGGCAACAGTGGAGGCAGCAGTGAATAATTCATGAGGCAATTGCATGTGGCTTACATACACATAGCCATAAAGATAGAAACCCCTTCTAGTATTTTGTTCACATTTCCTGTATAATCAGCTGCCTTCAATTTATGCTGTTACAATGGATAAATGGGTGTCTTCTGCATCTATATCCTGTAATAAAGATTTTGCTACCTATATGATCAGAGTAATCTGAGAGCATACTGTTATAAAAAGTCAAACATTTTTCTAGGTTTTGGCAAAGAGCTTTTTGAATCTGATTTGGACCGAATAATGGATCACGTTGAGGCAGCAATGGAAATGGTTCCAGTTCTAAAACAAGCAGACATAATCAATATAGTTGCTGGTCCTATAACGTATTCTCCAGATATTTTACCTATGGTGGGACCTCATCAGAGTGTTCAAAATTACTGGGTAGCTATTGGTTTGGGGTAAGTAAATCCTTGAGTAAGGTTTTTGTCTATCAATCATAAGATTATTAAAATTAAATTGATACTCATGTATGTGTCTCTTGACTGCGGAGGAGATTGGGCATAATCCTGTATTTGATCTGCTGTTGTTTTTTTCAGAAAGGTAGTCTGAATGGTTGAGGGAAATAATGGTGACAAAAGATTACATTATAATGTTAATTAAAAAATAATACATCACCATCTTTAGATGGTAAATACTGGAGACATGAAACTTGCCTCTGAGATTAACCTCCCTATTAAATGATTGATAAGTCCTGCACCAGTTTTCAAAAAGGGATCCAGGAGAAGGTAGATGTGGCTTAATGTCTGTTTTAGGTAAAATTGATAGGAAGCATTAGTAAAGAAGAAAAATTATCAAGCTTATATAACAGAGGTTGGCAAAGTATACTGTAGGAGTCCAGCCCCCCTCTCCTTTTGCAGCTTCAGAAACCCCGAATATTGTAGAGTAAAAGCAAAGTGATACTAAAATTTGGCAGCACAATCTTGCAGTTCTCTCTTTTGCCACTGAAACTCAGAAGGAAACTCCAACTGCAGTGGTTATTAACAAATTGGAGCGGAAAGCCTTTGAAGAAAATGGACATCTGTATGCCATGAGAGGCAGGCTCCACTCTTCCTGAAGATGGAGATGTCATGCATTGTTGTCAGCAGCTGAGTGCTATATAAAACTGGTGACTCCCTGAATGCCTGGGATTTCAGAGCCAGGTAGTGTGGGAAAGGCAAGACTAATTATAGTATAGAATAATTTGAAAAACTGGCAAAGATACCTTTAAGTATTTCTTGCCGAAAAAAATCCTATAAAATTAATGGGGTGACCATAAGTTGACAGGCACCTGGAAGGCATATACACACAGTACTTCTAAAGAATCATCATCATAGTTTCTGCAAACTGAGGTCTTGCCAAGAGATAGGTGGGTAGGATGATGTGCAAAAGGTTTCAAAGAAAAAAAAAACCTTTTAACAAAGTCCACAACCACAGGAATACCTATGAAGAGCAAGATATTGAAAGAACATGTCTGCATTTTTCATATGGTTATTGGGAGATGTGAACTATTTTGTTTATTGCACGTTAAAGAATTTTAAAAGTTTTGTTATAGTTGTTGTTAGGTGCCTTCAAGTCATTCCTGACTTGCGGCAACTCTAAGGCAACCCTATCATGGGGTTTTCTGGGCTGAGTGTGTGTGGTGCACCCAAGATTATGGGAGATGCTGAACTCTTCAAGAGATGGATGGATAAACCGGGTGCAGTGAACTGAATAAACATCTATTCTTGATGTCAAACCATAGTTTGGTGCCATGTGGGCAAGCTTTAGATTCTTACAGGCTTGCACAGTCCCTGATCCCTTTCTCACTCACATAGCAATGCTTCCTTCTCTTCTATCCTCAGTTTGCAATAAATGGCAGTTTAATTTGTGTTTGCCTTGCAACCCAGGCTTAGAAATTGGGATGGTACCATGTATTCTAATACGTAATTGTATGACAACCCCAAAATGTGAAACAGCAACCTATGGTTTGCCACAAGCCAGAGAGCAAGCAATTATCTTTACAAGGAATAGCCTGAGCTTCCTTTGGGCAATTAAAATAGGTTTACTAAAGCCACTAGTTTTTGAAACTAGTTTTCAAAAGGTTTTTAAAATTGACTAAAATTATTTAATCAGTTTTTAAGTAATGTTTTATATCTCTTGTTGGACATTACTTTGCAGCCTTTGATGGGCAGGAAAGTGAATAACAATTCCTTGTCCCCTTGTCTGCTGCAACGACCGCACACATAAAAATGTGAGGTCTCACAAAGCGTTGCATCCTGTCATAGCTAGTGGATGCAATGGGTGCATGCTTGTGCTGCTGCGGTTGTGCAAACATTGTATCCATTGACTACAATGGAACATGACACTTGTGTATTTTGTTTTGTCCTGGGACAGAACCCTCACATATATGGTGCATGCACTGTACAAACAAATAAGCTAATAAATAAAAACAGAAACAGTGCATGGAGTCTCAAGGATGTGATAACCTTATACACACAAAACCAGAGCTGGCAGACAGTTGAGGGAGTGTTAAAGGCCACAGCTTTGTGGTTTATTGGATGTAAACTTTGCATAGTATGAAGCATTGAACACAGGCATCAAGAAACTTGCTTGTGATCCATGGAACTCTGTCTGCTGGAGCACCATGAGATGATAGAAAATGAGATCCCACTTGAATGTATGCCATTATGTGGTTTCTCTGCCACCTTGGAGTCATTAAGTTCCAACTACATGTAAGCTGGGCATGTCTCTGTTCACCTCAAAATCCCTTAAGGGAATCCTTTGAATGGAGATGATAGACACAAAGAGGCCCTATCTCATTGGATCCAGGCTTATGTCAAGGTCACCACAAGAGGCAGATAGACAGGAGAAGCCTGAATGCAGCAGTGCATTAGAGGAATGGTTTTAAGTTCCCACAGAGAACCAGAGGCTTCCTCTCCAATATCCAGTTAGGAAAATCTGTCCCTGACTGACTGGTTGAGGAGGGGTTGAGCCCCTCCCCAGATGCAAAAAAATGGGAGCTCTTCATATCTCCACTACTATTTCAGGGCAGATATTTTGCAATGATTTGCTCCTATGAAATAATTATATGAAGCATACCATTCTTGTAAGTTCATAATAATGCTCTCTGAGATATTTTGACTATGTAGGTCGCATTTGTCACATTTGTTATTACTGAAAAGTTATTGAACAGCAACACAAAGTTAATGACTCTTATTCACAGCAATTATATAAGCTGACTGATTCTTCCATTTTATAGATGAAAGCTGATAAGGAAGACAATCCTTAGGGGCCGTGCTGTATAAAATGTTCTATACAAATGCATTTCCTATGTAGAAGCCATTTCTTTGAAGGAAACTGTATGTATCCAGCATGTCACATGTATGCAGATGTTTTCATAGTGTGTATACATAGTAGAGTTAGCAGCTTCCTATTGTATGAATACCTGGAACATGGACACATAGTTGTTTTGACTAATGTGACTAATAACAGCTATGACTTACAGTATTTCCTGTGTTGAAATTATGATGATTTTGTAGGACTTTGTCCTGTGTGAAACAGACCTGAACCATTATCTTGTTTGGGAATCATGCCTAGATTTTTTAAATCTAATTGTAGTTTTCTCAGATGACCTCTGCTGACGTGGCGAGCCATGCAGTGACCAAAAACCACTCTCCCTGAGTACTACGTATTTGATCAACCTAACATGCCAGTCATTAACAAAATTGGCAAACTCAATTTTGTGCTGAAATATTATCTGAAATAAATTCATGAGGAAAATATTTATTTTCCCCTTCCTCTCTCTTAGATATGGCATCATCCATGCAGGTGGCATAGGAAAATATCTCAGTGACTGGATACTCAGTGGTGAGCCTCCTTTTGATCTAATAGAATTAGATCCAAATAGATATGGAAAATGGACAACTGTGGAATACACAGCAGCAAAAGCAAGAGAATCTTATGGATTTAACAATGCTGGTAAGACAACTGCATATAATTCCTTGATTATTAAAAAATAAAATTAACATTCAGTCAAGGGTTCTTGTACTAGTTCTTGTCATCCTCTTTTCTTTTTCGAGATTAAATAAGAATAGAGTCTGGTTATTCCTAGCCCTGTCATTTGCTGATGCAACTTACATTGTTCATAGAATCATAGAAATGTAGAGTTGGAAGAAACCACAGGGGCCATCCAGTCCAACTCCCTGCCATGCAGGAACACCCTCAAAGCACTCCCAACAGATGGCCATCAAGCCTCTGCTTAAAAACTTCCAAGGAAGGAGACTCCACTACACTCCGAGGCAGCACATTCCACTGCCGGACAGCCCTGACTTTCAGGAAG
The DNA here is from genome assembly GCA_948474755.1 of Ctenosaura bakeri. NCBI lineage: Eukaryota > Metazoa > Chordata > Lepidosauria > Squamata > Iguanidae > Ctenosaura > Ctenosaura bakeri. The sequence goes on from CAOLHI010001691.1 coordinate 175,442, forward strand.
TTCTTCCTGAGGTTCAGGTAGAATCTCCTTTCCTGCAGCTTGAATCCATTGCTCCTTGTCCTGGTCTCTGGAGCAGCAGAAAACAAGCCCTCTCCTTCCTCTACATGGCATCCCTTCAAATATTTAAACATAGCTATCATGTCCCCTCTTAACCTTCTCTTCTGCAGACTAAACATACCCAGCTCTCTAATTCTATCCTCATAGGGCATGGCTTCCAGGCCTCTCACCATTTTGGTCACCCTCCTCTGGACTTGCTCCAGCTTGTCAATATCCTTCTTGAATTGGGGTGCCCAGAACTGGACACAGTATTCAAGATGAGGTCTAACCAAAGTAGAGTAGAGTGGTACCAGTACCTCCCTCGATCTAGACACCATATTCCTATTGATGCAGCCGAGAATTGCATTGGCTTTCTTGGCTGCCGCATCACACTGCTGACTCATGTTCAGCTTGTGGTCTATGAAGACTCCTAGATCCCTTTCACACGTACTGCTATCCAGCCACGTGTCCCCCATCCTATATTTCTGTATTCCATTTTTTCTACCTAAGTGTAGGACCTTACACTTCTCTCTGTTGAATTTCATTTTGTTAGCCTTGGCCCAGCTCTCCAATCTATCCAGGTCATTTTGAATTTTGATCCTGTCCTCTGGCGTATTAGCAACCCCTCCCAATTTGGTATCATCTGCAAATTTGATGAGCATGCCCTCTATTCTTTCATCCAAGTCATTGATAAAAATATTGAACAGCACTGGGCCCAGGACAGAACCCTGTGGCACCCTGCTAGTCACTTCTCTCCAGGATGAAAAGCAGCCATTCGTGATCACCCTTTGGGTTCGGTTGGTCAACCAATTACAAATTCAACTAACAGTAGCCCTGTCCAGCCCACATTTTACTAGCTTCATTGCAAGAATGTCATGGGGAACTTTGTCGAAGGCCTTACTGAAATCGAGATATGCTACATCCACAGCATTCCCTTCATCTATCAAGCTAGTAACTCTATCATAAAAAGAGATAAGATTAGTCTGGCAGTGCATAAAAAAAATGCCACTTTTCTTATTTTATACCCGGTGTGGAGGTGTTTCACAGCCTCCAAAGTTATACTATGCTATTTATATTATTTGGAGGCATATGAAAAATAATTTGGTGTATATGTCCAATAAATGATTTCTTTTCATATTCTTCTTTTCTTTTAACCTTTTGTAGTTGGCTATCCTAAAGAAGAAAGATTTGCTGGGAGACCTACAGAAAGAGTCAGTGGGCTTTATGAAGTCCTAAAGTCCAAATGTTCTATGGGATTCCATGCAGGATGGGAACAACCTCATTGGTTCTACAAACCAGGGGATGAGCCTGGATACAAGTAAATGCAAGTTAAAATTATTTTTCTATAGCACAGAGGGCTGTACTCTCTCTGAAAGAATGAGTTCCTAGTTTCCTGAGTACAGTGGGCCCTTGGTATCCACTAGAGTTTGGTTCCAGGACCCCCCATGGATACCAACATTCATGGATGCGCACATCCCATTATGTGCAATGGTGTGGCAAAATGGCATCCATTATATAAAATAGCAAAATCAAAGTTTGATTTTTGGAATTTTAAAAAATATTTTCAAGATGTGGTTGGTTCATTCTCGGGCTGACAGGAGGACAAATCCACAACGCCTGGGTTTTGGTCCTCTTGCCAGCTGACTCAGAAGTCGTCCTCAAGTTTAAAGTTCTGAGACCGTTAAACTGACTCCCTGTCCCTCTCCCCTCAGTTTTTCGTTTCTCCTGGCATGCAGTAGATGCATCAGGGTCCCTCTCCCACATTTTAGAGTAAAGTAGATTTAGAAAAACATTAGAACAGAAAAAAAAAAGGATTTAAAGGAGAGAAGATGGTGTCAGAGAAAACAATGTCTGGCAAAGCGAGCCAAGATGAAGAAGTGAACCGTAGCACTACTGAGGTGGGCTCGGTCACTCCAAAACAAGAATCCGTCCAGAAGACCGCCATAAGGCAGGCTTCGGACGAGGGGCTTGGCACAGCAGCACAGAAAAAACCGCAGCGACTCTCGGACGATGAGTGTGTGGCAGACCTACATAAAATATTTCTAGCCTCAAGCGAAAGTGAGGTAGAAGAGCTCAAAATGACGACTGGAAAATGACCACTAGAGGGTAAAAAACAACAACAGTCTGATAAAAAAATCAGACCAAAAAAAATTCACAAAATTCAAAAATAAGAACAATCAAGGGGCTAAAAAGACACCAGCAGCTACGAAGGTACTTACCAGTGAGAGTTCCGGCTGCCATCTTGGAAAAAAGGATTCCAAGATGGTGTCTGGAGAGGCAGTTAGTCTCTCAAGCTCTACGGTGGCCATGTTAAGTGTGGCTGCACACGTGGCTGGCAATAAGGCCCCAGAGGCGATGGCGTCAGCGGAGCTGCACAACACTACCGCACCTTTAATGGTGAATTACATTGCAGGTGACCAGCATGGTAGGCAATTTGACGATATGCCCTGGGGTGTGGAGATGAGGCAGTTTTTGGCCGGCTGGCTAACAAACACTCCTCAGAGAAGGCCAGACCCTCAACGTGAGAGTACTCAGGCACAGTGGGGTGGCCTAGGAGGACAAAGTCAATATGTGGCTGAGGCATTTTGTAGTGAAATGCAGGGTTTGGTAAGGGAGACTGTAACATCGCAGCTCCAAACGATATTTGCTGAGCAATTCGGCTCAAGGTATATACCACCAAATATTTCAGATGTAGAAATGTCAAGCCACAGAGCGATGAATTTGCCCCCAAACCCTGATTTACAGCCACAGCTGCTTAATACCACTCAAAGCAATGTAAATCTATTATCACCAGAAGGTGACGTGGAGCAACGGCAGCAATCAAAGAAAAGGAGGCTTGGATATGATGAGAGCACAGACATTTGAGCAGCAACAGTTAATAAGGGAAAACTGGCTGCTTCAAAAGAAAAGTCAGCTTCAAAAGGACCATCTTCTTCTCAGACAGGAATATGCAATAAAAGCATTTCAGAGGAGGAAAGATTGAGTGAGGAGGAGATGGATCTGGAAGAAGGGATGGAAGTGGAAGGGGATTATGAACAATACTCTGATAAAGATGAGGAAGATAAATCGGAGACAGACAGAATGTTTGAGTCGGATTTCTTTAAAAATACCTTGAAAAGGGTCCTTCAGACACTAGGCCTAGATGGTGATAAGGACGGTCGAGGGAAAGGAAGTAAAGACTGTAGGTTAGCATCAGTGATTAGGAAAAAAGAGTCTAGAAGCATGGAGTTCCCTCTGCCAGAACTATTTAAGGATGTGATTTTGGCAGAGTGGAATAATCAGGGAAATGCTAGAAAGAGTTTGTCATACAATCACAAGCTATACTCTTTCCTTAAAGAGGATGTGGAATTCCTAAAAGTGCACTCTGTGGATGCTCCGATTGTGGGATTAGTGTCGGGAGCTATTGTCCCCAGGGAGAATGACACACAGCTAAAGGAAATGGATGAACGCAGAGCGGAGTCTTCCTTGCGCAAGGCTCATGAGGCAGTGTCTGCGATAGTTAGGACTTCAGCTGCGGCATCGATGTTTGCAGGGGCAGCAGTCTTGTGCTCACAGGACGTCTTGGAGGACCCAGATCTTAGCATGCAAGAGATACTAAAAGCAGTTGAGAGGATCCAGAGGGTTCTAAAGTATGTAGCAGATGCAGGTTTGGATATTACCATCTATGGTGCCAGAAACATAAATATGTTAACAGTGGCGAGGCATTCACTGTGGTTGCGCCATTGGGAAGCTGACCAAAAATCGCGCAACAATTTGGCGTATGTCTCATTTCAGGGTGATCTACTCTTCAGCACTAAAGCCTTAGAAAAGGTCTTGGTGGAAACTAAAGATAAGAAGCAGGTCATGCCCACTCTTCAGAAGAGGAAGGTGGACAGGAGAGGCTTCAGAAACCAAAACTATTCCTTTTGAGGTGGTAGAGCTTATGGATATGAAGGAAGAGGCTCTGAATATAGAGCAGGGAGATTCCAGTGGGGTAGATCAAGAGCACGGAAGATCAGGACAGGCAACAGGTACTGTGCAGGGAAATAATACATCTGCTAAACTTTGGAGGCATAGAGAAAATTCAAGATGGAGACATTGATCAAGGAAATAGGGGACTATTTGGTATCTACAGACCTGAAAGAAGCGTATCACGTCCCAATGTGTGTGGAGGACAGAAGGTACCTGAGGTTCAACTACCAGGAAGACAATTATCAGTTCAAGGGTAAAGTTATTTCCCTATCTAGATGACATATTGCTGAAGGCACGAGCAGAGACGAGTTTGAGGCACGATTTGCACTTAACAATAAGGGTGCTCTCCAGTTATGGCTTCCTGCTCAATATAGAGAAGAGCATGTTGAAGCCAACAAGGGACTTAACTCATTTTGGAGCACGGATAGATACAAGGAGGGGCAGAATGTATCTGTCCATGGAGAGGTTACAGAAAGTACAACTAGTGACACAACTGTTATCGCAGAGCAGCGTGATGGACGTGATGCAGCTGGTGAAAATTCTAGGCACGTTGGTGTCAACAACCCAGTGGGTTCAATGGGGCAGTTTCCATCTGAAGCCTTTACAGAGGCTGATTATGAGGCATCAATTAGCCATTACAAGAAAGAAGCATTACAAAGTGGAGGTGCCTCGCCATATTCATTTGGGCATGCTCTGGTGGCTAAAGGGGTGGAATGTAGCTTCTGGCATACCTTTCCAGAACCAGGAGGTGGTGCATATAACAACAGATGCAAGCCTTTCTGGTTGGGGAGCTCACTGCCAAGGTCATTCGGTGCCTGGGCTGTGGTTGGCCGCGGACAAGCGTCACAATATCAACTTTCTGGAAATGAAGGCCATTCGTCTGGCAGTCCAGAGATGTCTGAACTTGGTGAAAAAACCGCCATGTCAAAGTGCTAACGGACAACATGACGGCCAAAGCTTATATATGCAAACAAGGAGGGCTACATTCGGTGCCTCTAGTTATGGAGTCAACTCGACTTCTCAGCTGGGCCAAATTACATGTCCACTCAATTACAGCAGTGCATTTAAAAGGGGACCAAAACATCAAGGCAGACTATTTGAGCAGGAACCAGTTACATCCAGGGGAATGGTCCCTCAATGTAGAGGTTTTCCAAAAGATAAACAGCATTTTTGGGCCTTTACAAGTAGATTTGTTTGCTACTGCAGAGAATACCAAGTTAAGAAGGTATTTCTCAATACATGGTGACAAAGATGCCGAAGCATGCAACGCGTTATCAGTACCGTGGCCACCAGGGACTCACTATGCGTTCCCACCTGTTTGAATTATGCAGTGTGTGCTGATGAAGGTACATTTGGAGAAGGCATCAGTGTTGCTGATAGCGTTGTATTGGCCGAGGAGGCCATGTTTCCCACTACTACTTCAATTGGCCCAGGGCCCACCTTGGAGGTTGCCTTGCAGGCAGGATTTGCTGAGCCAGGGTCCAGTGAGCCGCCCGGACCCCAAGTGGTTAAAGCTAGCAGCTTGGGGGTTGAGAGGCGAGAGGACGGGGCTTCATATACAACGCACCCTCACATAAAATGTTTTCTGAGAGAGGCAACATTGTCCTCTTTTCCAACAGTTCACAGGTTCCCATCCTGGGACTTGAACTTAGTATTGAACGCACTGACAGCACCACCTTTCGAACCAATGAAGGAATCATCGCTGCGACTCTTTATCTTTCAAAACAGCATTTCTTCTGGCAATTACATCGGCCAGGAGAGTATCGGAGTTAACGGCCTTGTCAGTGAATGAGAATTTGTATGAGTTTGACCACGACAAGTTGACCCTGGGGTTCGACCCTGCTTTCAAGCCCAAGTGCTTGTCCTCATTCACACAACCGCAACTAATTCATCTACCAACGTTTTGCCCAAAGCCTAAACACTCTTTAGAGAAAAAATGGCACACATTGGATGTGAGGCAGGAAGTGAAAGCATATGTTAAGAGAACAAGGGAGTTCCAGATATCAGAGGCACTGTTGGTGTTTTTCCAACCTAAGACACTTGGCCAGCGAGCGAGCAAGGCTGTAATTGCAGCGTGGATAAAACCTGAATTTTCATATGCTATGATTACTCTAAGCAGCCAAGACCAGTTAATGTGTGGCCACATGCAACTCGTTTGATGGCTACATCGGTAGCGTATGACTCCACATACTCGTTGGAAGATGTCTGTAGTGCGGCAGGGTGGAAGGAGGTATCCACCTTCATCAAGCACTATAAGTTGGACAAATACAAGTCATCCCAGGCAGCTTTTGGCTGCAGGGTACTGCAGGCGGTGCTGTAGAGAAAGTACCCACCCAGGGATTAGTTTGGGGAAATCCCAGGCGTTGTGGATTGGTCCTCCTGTCAGCCCGAGAATGAGGAGTTGTTACTTACGTGAACGATCATTCTGGGATGACAGGAGGAACAATCCACATCCACCACTTAGTGAGGATAAAAGATATTAGTCAGTTTGGTGGGGAACTACAGTACGCTAGAGAAGTAAACTGAAGGGAGAGGGACAGGGAGTCAGTTTAACGGTCTCAGAACTTTAAGCTCGAGGACGACTCCTGCGTCAGCTGGCACGAGGACCAAAACCCAGGTGTTGTGGTGCTAATGTTAGCATGATAGTTGATGAAACAATAAAAAAGAAAGAAAAACCACCGACCAATCAGGGGTGGTGGGGCAGGGACAGGGCGGGACCTGGGCGTGGCCCAGGATGCCGACATGCGGACAAGGCACCGGGTGGAGACTGGTGCTCTCTCGTGAATGCCCTACCGTGTGCAGACTGCAAGGGGCTCTCTACTGGGCTTCTTGCAATATTGGTAATATCTTGAGGGCTTTAGTTCATCGCGCTATCAAGGTAAGGTGCGAAAAGGGCCGTGCACTTGGCAATCCTGCAAAAATCATGGTCCCTAATCACACATACAAGCTTCCATTTTTACACTTTTATAGGTATTAGACATATTATAAATAATGACATGTGAACTGCTTGAAACTAATTGAAACTACTGGACACAGTGTGTTAGTTTTAAATGCATGTAACCATTCTTTTTCTAGGCCTAGTTTTCGACGCACAAACTGGTTTGAACCAGTGGGTCGTGAATATAAACAGGTGATGGAAAAAGTTGGTGTGATTGATCTTACTCCATTTGGCAAGCTTAGCATCAAAGGAAGTGATTCTATTAAACTTTTGGACCATCTATTTGCAAATGTGATCCCAAAGGTAATGTGAAACGTAATAATTACTTTAATCTAGGATCCTATTTCCTAAAGTCTAGATCATGTTTTCTAAAGTCTGGAACAGATTTCACACACATAGCTGTACTAACTCAGAAAATATATTGAATCTAAGAAGCAAACTAAACGAGTTGTCAATCATGAAATGAACAGCTGCATGGATGACTATTTAAAAATAAAATGTAGATGTGAGGCAATCTCTATTGGGTACCCTATACCTGCAATTTACTTTTTAGAAACTTAATCATTTGATTGTTGTCTTGCCTAGTATGACCTAAATTCTAGTCAGGAATCATATTCACCTTACTGCTAGGCAAATCTGGCCAACTCTTGGCACCATCTAATGCCCATACAATGGACATCATGTTGGATCAGGGTCTACACATCTACTTCTTGTTTGTTTTATGGGGTCTATATACCCTAGAACAGAGTAGAATAAAGATTGCATAGAGCCATTTTACATAAATCAGATGTTATACATACTGAGCTCATACAAACACATTACCTCCAGCTCATGATTGTGAATCATATCCAAATTAAATGGATAGATATGGGAATAATCCTTTACTCCCACTAAATATGGATGCTAATCACTTTGAAATTTGTATGAACCAGGGCAAAGTATAATATTTTGATCTATTATTTACTTCCTCAGGAAGACTGTATAAAAATTAATTGCCAGTGGCTACCTGAAGGAAATGTATTGATTCTGTGTAATAAATACTTCTATTAGAAAAATAGAACAAAAAAATCCATAGAAATTGGTTAGCTATAAGCATGCTCTTCTAACTCTCCTGGTTTCCAGTTTATATATGGTAGAAAGAACATTATTTGCATGACATATTTGCATGCTACTATGTGACAATTTTTTTATATTTTTTCCTCTATAGGTAGGTTTCACCAATATAAGTCATATGTTAACCCCAAGAGGCAGAGTCTATGCTGAGCTCACAGTCTCTCATCTGAAGCCAGGAGAATTTTTGTTAGTTACTGGTTCTGGATCAGAGCTTCATGACTTGAGGTCAGTATACATTTTAATTACTAAAATGTTTACTACGGATAGTGGAGGAACTAATATTCTGGAAACAGAAGCTTTGTAATCTGTATACTCTAAGGGCTTTACCCGAAAAAGTGGATAGAGAGCAAAAAAAGCAATGATAACAATTGGCACTGTTTTTCCATGGTGATGAGACTATGTGTTCCCATGACAGAAGAGGCTATGCTGACAGTGGCATTGCCATACTTGAAGAGTCTCCCAAGTTAGACAGGGTTTTGCTGAGAAGCCAGACTAAATGAGCCAAAGTCACATTAAATATGGTGCAGAAATCAAAAACAAGTATCATACTGGATCGGTTGTTAGGATAAACACACCAGATGTTGGATTTTCTGGACATCAGACAAAAAGTGGTCTACAGAAGTCAGTATCTTTTGCTAGGCAACTAGAGGAAAATAGTATGAAACTACTGGAAGGCTCACTAGAGTGGAAGAAACAGGCAGCAGCAGAAAACAGATTAATAATGAGATGCTATTATAAAGCAAATCCGTCAGTCTGAGCCCACTAAAAGAAAATGTCATCTGGAAAGAAATTTTCCCATACTCTAATGTGATAGAGCAGTGATTACACAATTAATACAACATATTTTTCATATCCAATATAGAACCTGAAAAACTGCAAAGAAAGATCTATATTACAAAGAAGAACAAACTGTTATAATGGAGGATGAACTGGTGGAGACTGCTAACTTAGAAAAGGAAGCATATGGACTACTAACTAAAAAAAATGAGATAGTAGTGGAAATTAAGAGGCTGAAAGAATTATTATGGAAATGTAGAAAGAAAGAAATACACATTTTTTACTGACTAACAAACTGAATTATAGATAAAATTAATGAAGTGAAATTAATGAAATTAATAATACTAAAAAATGTAAAAAGCACCAAAGAAAGAACTGAAACAAATTATTAGAGTTGTCAGCTGTAAAATTCTATTTGTTTATATTACATCTTTCTCCCAGTATAGCACCCAAAATTTTATATAATATAAGTTAAAACAGCTAAAACAATAGGAGGTACATAAGTTTTTAAAAAAGCTTTAAACAATCAAGAACAATAAAACATGCATTTAAAATAATTAATGAAACATTAAGCATGTGCACACATGCACATGCGCACACACATGCACACACATTTAAAAGCATACCTGTTGCATGTCCTTCTGCATCAAACATTTAAAGGCTGAAGGCCTGTTTGAATAAGAAGGTCTTTGCCTGCTGGCAAAAAGAAAGCCAATCGAGCTTCAGTGGGAAGAGAGTTCCATAGCCTAGGAGCAGCTGCTGAGATAGCAGTCTCCTTATGCCTATGATAAGAGTTGGGATCACTAGTGTGAGGGAGTGATGAAGGCAGTGCGCCTTGGGTGGCACTTTTTTTGGGGGTAGCACTGCTCCTTGCCTGCCCCCTGTGCACCATAGCCCCACCCACATATGCTGTAGCCCCATCCATGTGCAGTGTAGCCCTGCTCATGCTGGCCATAGCTTCACACATGTCCCTCCTTCCCTGCCCCTGCCCTGCTGGTGGAAAGCTCTGCCACTGGTTGGGATGAAGAGAAAGTCCTTGGGCAGGCTTATATGTCAATATACCAGTTTTTGGATAATAGGGACCCAAGCTGTGGAGGGCTTTAGAGGTTATTACCTGCACTCGAATTTTGCCAGAAATAGACCAGTACCTAGCAAAGCATTTTTAACAAAGGTGTCATTAGGCTCTCTATAACCAACATTGGTTAGCAGTCTAGCTGCAGCATTTTGGAACTACTGAATTGTCTGAATCATTTCTAAAGATAGCCTCCTGTAGAATGCCTGACAGTGATTCAAACAGGATGCAATCAAGGCAGGTTTTATCTCTAAGAATGAGTATAGGTGATGCATTAGTTCTAATTTTGCAGACACCTTCCTGGCCACTGTAAATACTTGGACTTCCAGGCTCAGGCTTGATACAAGAGTACACTCAAACTAGAAACCTGAAATTTTAGGAGGAATATAATTCCGTCAAGCACATATTGAATCCCTGTCCCCTGATCTATCTTGTGACTGAATGGGAACAATGTTACCGCTTTCAGTAATAATAAAGAAAAACGGTCAGGGATATGAAATACCAAAGCAAGCTAGGAAAAAAACAAACTATCTGTTCTATACGGGCAATTTAAAACTAAATCAAAAATCATCACCAGAAATTGAATCTTTATTGCATACTGTAAGAACATTTAGTCAAGATATCTCAGTGAAATTTGGAATTTGTAAATGAATTTGTAAAGAGGGGTAAAATTGGTGAATCAGAAGAAATAAAGGTCTTTGTTGAAAACATCATTAGAAACCTCAACCCTGTCAGAAATTACAAATATTTGAAAATCTATTAGCAGAGAGATATCCAAAGTAAGAATATATAAAAGAATTCACTAGTTTACTAGTACTGAGTATATAAAAAGAATATGGAAAGTCTTAAAATCAGTACTTAGAAGCAGAAGCATACCATAATTTTCTGTTATTCAATAACTAGACAGAAAATCTAAGGATATTATGAGAGCAAACAACAGTTTACATCCTCAAAGTTGTGTTGATCAACTGAATCTATTGCATAATATTGGAAACTGAAAGACATTACAGATAAAAAATGACTGAAGAAGAAGAAAGATCCTTGGATGAATAAAAATCAAAGAAAGCAAAGAAAAAATTAACAAATATAAAGAGAGGGAATTTAATGAACACCAAAGAAACAAAAGAAATATATAGATAGACAATCTTAAAAAAATGCCTCAAAGTCTGACAGAACAAATCACTACATGGTCAATACATTAAAAGCATAGAAGAAATAGTTGCGGAAGGGAACATCTGGAAATGTTTAAAGAACATGGCCGTGAAAAAAATTAATGGAAGGACTTACGTTTGTGGCTCAAGAACATGCACTTCAAATAAATAGCAATAAGGCAAAACCACGACGAAAAACAAATAGGGATAGTAAACATCTGTGTAAACAAACAAACCCGTTGATCTTCTCATTTGTTTGTACAGGCAGATCACACAGACTGAATATAAGAAATACCCTAGGAAAGCAGTTGCAATGAATCATTGGGAATCTGTACAAAAAATATGATTGACCACCTGCAAAGAACTGGTGGGAACATAAGCCTGAAAAAGTTGTTGAAAATAGTGAACTAAAAAAACTTTTATGCAGCTTTAAGATTCAAGCTGATAACAATTAGGGAAAAAATGCCAGACATAACAGTAATTAAGAAAAAGAAAATCTGGATTATAGATGTGAGCATCCCACGAGAAAGCAGAATTAAAGACAAAACTACTATGAAATATCAGTGCCTACAGATTGAGATTCAATTGCTCTGGGAAAAGAAAAACAAAGTTGTGATGCTCTGGGAGCAATTCCAAACAGATTGACAAAATATCTGAATGAAATTGCTATAGATATTATCACAACAGCTTAGTTCCAAAAAGTGACACATTATTCAATATATTATTATCCAATCCTCATATAGTCCTAGATTCTTGGTCAGAATCCAGATCACTGAGAATTCAGTGAAGGGAAGAAGGGAAGAACCAGGCAAATCTGGTTAGAGCCAGCTCAGAGAGTGCTGCGAACAGGGCCTACAGGGATTAAAAGATACAAAACTGAGGCTTGTCTCTTGCAGAAGGCAGATAGGGGAAAGCTGCAAATGGTTAAACAGGTTAATGTTAACTGTGTCTTTATATAGGGATAGTAAACGTCTGTGTAAACAAACAAACTTCTGTTTGTTCATTCTATTTTACAACTGTATTTGGCTGTTAATTTTAAGTTTTGAGATACAGTCTGCTCACTCTTACCACAGTGAATCCACTGAATAACACATCCACTGGTTCATATATGGATCACCTTTAGGTCCAAGTACCCAATGCAGGGAGGGATCTTGAGAGGAAAGGGGGCAAGGTGAGTGCCAGGAGCCCAAGGGTGTGGAACTGTGGGGCTAGCCTGGAGAGGGGATCCATCACACTTGGTAACACCTGGTAAATGGTAGAAAGTGACACAAGAAAGCCCGTATCTTTATGAGAACCATAACAATAGACCTCAGCAACAAATTAAATAAGTTTAAAAATTATGTTTCATTATTTAATTAAACATCTTAAATTGCATTTTTCTTGATTAAACTGGAAATGGAGGAATTGGTCAGGTAAAAGTTGCCAGAGGCCCAATAGTATTTTTCTTGAAGGCAATTGTTGCTTTGATTCTATCTGGTTGTCATACCTGTTAATCTAATCATGCTCTTATGCATTAACAGTTTGTGGGTTTGTTTCTAAAAAATAAAAGTACTGTCTTACGCATTTAGATGGATTGAAGAAGAGGCAGTTAGAGGGCACTACAATGTTGACATCAAAAACATTACAGATGAAATTGGAGTATTAGGTATAGCTGGTCCTTATGCCCGGGAAGTTCTCCAGAAGTTAACAACAGAAGACCTCAGTGATGCTGCATTTAATTTTCTACTATCCAGACATTTAAAAATTGCTGATATTCCAGTTACTGCAATTAGAATATCCTATACAGGTAAGTTAGAGAGGAATTATTGCTATTTTGAGTAAAATAACTGCTCTTTGATAACTGTTCTTGCTGTTGTTGATGTATGCCTTCAAGTCATTCCTGACTTATGCTGACCCTAAGGCAAACCTGTCACAGGATTTTCTTGTCATGATTTGTTCAGAGGTGGGCTGCCTTTGCCTTCATCTGAGGTTGAGACAGTGTGACATGCCCAAGGTCACCCAGTGGGTTTCTGTGGCCAGGTGAAAATTCAAATGCTGGTCTCTGGAGTTGTAGTCAGACACTCAAACCACTGGACCACAGTGGCTCTCACCTTGATAACTGCTTTCATGTAATCCAACTATAGGTGGGGTGTAATATTTGTTTTCATGTTCTACTTTTGAATTATTCTAGACTTGATTGATTCTACACTTAAGATGTTAATTTTGATTTCTAACAGGTGAACTGGGCTGGGAGTTGTATCACGAACGAAAGGATTCTGCAGCTTTATATTCTGCTATCATGGAAGCAGGCCATGAACAAGGAATTGACAACTTTGGACTATATGCAATGAATACGTTAAGGCTAGAAAAGGCTTTTCGAGCCTGGGGAGCAGAGGTTTGAAAGTATTTTTTTCCATATTTAATTTTTGATTTATTATATGGAACTGTGTATTAATTGCAAGGAGACCTATCAAATTATTGCCTGTTTTTCAGTTTTATGGTGTAAGTTTTTTAAAAAAAAGGTATTATCAAGATTTATTTAATTTATATTCTCCCTTTTTGTTAATGTAGGACCCAAAGTAGCTTACCAAATTGGTTAAAACAAAATACTGCTAAAACAATGTATAGTGTGAAAGCAGTGGCAGAGCTTGGAGTGTGTGGAGGGGGGCAGGAGGAGTATGTGGCTATGGCATGAGGGGCGTGGCCACTGTGTGCGGGTGTATGGCTGCAGTGCATGGGAGCATGGCCAGGGCATTCAGGGGTGTGGCCAGGGCATGCGGGAGTGTGGTTATGGGCCGGGACACCACAACAACATTGCCGCCTGGGGCGAATCACCTCTCCGTCCCCATGTCCTTACGTGACTGTGTGAAAGTTTTTTTAACAGTTTTTTAAAAAGCAATTAAATAAGCAATCTAATTTAATTTAAACAACATTTAAAACATATTAGTGTACAAAGGTAGAGCATATCCCATTAAATGACCTTTCTGCTACAGCCTGCCAGCAGCTGAAGACCTACATAAACAAAAAGACCAACCAAATAGCCTCCTAAAGAAGGGAGTTTCTTAGCCTGGGATCAGCCACTAATGCCATCTCCCTTGTCTGCACCAAACATGTCTGTAACAGTGGTGGGACCAGGATAACTCTCTCCCTGAGGATTTTAAAACTTAAGCAGGCTCATATAGGAAGATATAGTCTTTCAGACAGTCTAGGCCCAAGCCATATTACTGGGTTGCCAGGCTTCAAGGCACTGGCTGAAGTCTCATGGAACTGCTAGGCTTCCTTGGACCTCCCTGTGAACAGACAAATAGCATGAGTGGCACTGGAGGAGACAAAGGTTATTTTCAATCTGTGAGGATGCTTTAAAGTCTGGACACCCATTGCCACCCATTCCTAGCTTACTAGTTCAGTTGTTTGTATGTATGTTGCATGTGTGCACCGGTAAGCTAGGAGCAAGAGAAGATGACTGGGGAAATAATCAGTGGGTCCACATATTTGGATCCATCATGCCATTCAAAACCATGAGCTACCCACTCAAGCCTTATTGCCGCAGAAGCATTGGCAATAGCAGCACAGGGCCTAGAAAAGACACTGCAAGGTCTGGTAGTGACAGTGGTGAGTCTTGGGAAACTCTTTCTATATCCTGTATGCAGCAAGTAAAACTATGACAGACATGAGTCCTGGTTGAAATAGCAGCAACTGTTACAGCTACTAACTACATCCTGCCATCTGTTCAGGCACCAGAAGATATCCTTTCAATTCTGGGTTTGCCATTTAAACCTGGTCGGCTGGATTTTAAACCATATTCTGGGCCTATTTATACAGAGTGTGTTCATTCCCATTTCCACCTGATCTAGAAGCTTATCCCATCTGTCTCCCATTCCCCTGCCTCTGTGACATCAAATAGTATCACCTGGGCCCTTCACCTGATATCATAAGGATCTGCACCGCATATCACATTTGCGCCCTGAAATCACAGGGAATGGGCTGGTGCTGACTTGGTAATCCAAGCTACTATTACCCTAATTCTTTTGTTTTGCAGAAAACAGTATATTCCATTATATTAGTGGCAGTAAAGCTTCCTTTTTAATGCTTTGATGGTTCTGTTTCTTATGCATTACAAAATTGGGTTAACATCTCCTAGTAGAATGTTTGGGTGGAATTCGTCCCTAGAGCAAGTTTTGATAACGAAATTCTGTGCCTTTCAATATAAAGACTTTTCAGCTACAATGAAGCGCAGGGAAATTCTGCCCAAACTTCATTTTAGCAAACAACCTGGAGAGTTAAGAACTTATCTTCAGAAGAAACAACATGGTTAATGGAACACATGGACCTACTTTGGGACAGCTGAGTCCAGGATTGTTGTCTTTATTTTTAAAGCATTTCTAATTTGTTCCCATGCTATTCATTCCATTTATAAGGATTTTTTTTCATTTGTCTCAAGGTGTTTCTATTCTATCAGTTAAAATATGCACCAAATACAGTTTAGCCTGTATGTGACAGCCAAATTCTCTCTAAAGATATTATCATCATATCTCATTGTCAAAGAATAGATGGAAATAGCTGTTCTCCTTTTCTTTATTACTCTAATCGCCTAAATAAAATGTTGGATAAATGTACAGCTCATTGCATGCTCAAAAGAATTAAACTTCTGATACAGATAAAAGATAACAGCAGAAGAAGCTTGCAGGCTGGATAAGACACAAATATCCCAGGAATTCATCCAGGCTTCCTATTAGAGGTTCCTGCCCCTAATCTACTATATAAAAGTCAAAGTTTGTGAGTGTCCTTGTCTGTTTGACTGTGTCAGGAAGGCGCAGACCTCATATGATTGGCTGTGTGAGGCAAGAAGACTTCATATGATCGGCTGGCTGTGAAGATTCTATGGAATCCTGGGGTTGCCATTTCAGGGAGGGGCCTTCAGAATTCTCAGTCAGAATGCTCTGAATAGGCTGGTTGCTATGGAGATGAGGCCTAGCAGCAAGGCCCCTCAGGAGCCCAACTTCTGTATTTTAATGACTCTGAATACCAACTGGATTGGGGAAGATGGGCAAAAGTTCTTCTTCGTGGTCTCTGTGCCTTCATACACTAGGAACTTTAGCGCCTGCGCGGTAGCGTTCAGAAACTTCTAGAGCTTGTTAGCTTGGCGGGAACCCCTCCCCCACGCCGGTACTGCACATGCTCTTCCCGTCGAGCAACGGTCTCTCCTCAGTTCTTTCTCGTCCGCCGTCGCGTACGGAAGGTTCTTTGGCTTGTTCCTCGATTTCTCTTGCTTGGCCTTTGTCTTTCCGGATTTTTGACTACTTTCGGACTGTTTACTGACCTCTCTCTCAGACTCCCCCTCGGATTTGGTATATTTGGACTTTTTCTTCCTCCTTTTGTTGTTGCGTCGTCTTATGTCCGCGCTCTTTAAAAACTGCGTGTCCTGTGGGTATAAGGTTGCCTTTTCCGACGGCCACAAGGAGTGTCTCTTCTGCTTGGGCGAGTCCCACAACACCCGGACTTGCCCAATTTGTCGGGATTTTACTTCCCAGACTCTTCGTAACAGGGCCTCAAGGCTGAAATCCTTCTGCTGGGAGCAGTCTTTGAAGGCGATTGACGAGACCTCCTCTTCCAAGATGGCCAACAAGAAGATGACCACGCCATCAATGGTATCGGCGGCTGCCGTTCCGTCCACTTCGTCAGCATCGGGCTCGGTGCCGGCACCGAGAACGCCGATATCGGCGTTACCGAGGATCCCGAAGCTGTCGGCGGCTGCCAAGGCAGCTAAAGGTTCCTTGACGGCGAGGAAGACTGAGGCTCCGGCCAAGGAGACGCCTCATAAGAAACGCCCTGCTCTGGACGGAGACAAGGGTAAGGAGAAGGACAAGAAGAAGAAGAAGAAGGAGAAGAAGCGCTCCCTGGCTGGGGACGTTCAGCCTCCCACTCCTCCTCCAACTCTTGAGCCTTCGAGAGGGCGAGGCAAGCCTGTCGATCTGTCGGACGACGAGATCGAGGACGTTCCCCAACAACGTCCGGACTCGCCTGTGGAAGAACTTCCAACCCTGGTGGAGGGACAACACCACCGCCCTTCTGGCCATCGCGGGTCGGCTGACCTGCAGCAGAGACCGTCCCGAGAAGTCTCTGCTTCCCCGGAGCGGCGCTCAACCTCTGCTAGATCTCAGTCTCGCTCTTCGGAGCCGCCGCCTAGATCGCCGCCTCCTCGGGAAACGAGAGAGGAACAGCCTCGCTCGTCTGCCTCCAGATACATCTCGGCATCCTACGTGGCCAGGTATGCGAGGGAATCTGAGTGGAGAGAGCGCCCGGCTTCTTACCGGTCACATTCTCCATCGTACCGGGATCGGTACCACCGTGACCCGAGATGCTGGGAGACCTTCCGGAGGTCCTGGTCACCTCAACGGCAATGTCGGTCCCGCTCCCGCTCTCCAGAGAGGGAGGAACGTTGGTACCGTAGAGACGGAACCCGTTCGCCGTTGGATTGCCGCCGCTCCTTCACCCGCTCTCCCTCACCCCGATACCGTAGAGCGAGGGAGCCTTCACCTCGGTACCGAGCGGTATCGCTGCCTCCCAAGGTTACGGCTACGGCAACGCGCCCTGTGGAGTCCGTGGTGATGAAGCAGACTACCACCACTACGGCCTGCCAGACTACACCTGTCACCACCAAAAAGGTGAAGTCGGTTGTGGTCCAACCGAAATGAGACACTGCCACCGTCGCCGTTTCTACTGTGGACAAGCCTAAGAAGGCACAGTCCACGACTGCGGTGAAGGAGCCAGAGGCTGAGCGACGAGAAGACTCACCGAGCTCTGAGTCCTATGACTCCAGCACGGAGTCGGAGGCCTCGGATGTAGCCTCTCAGGAGTCTCCTCCTCTGGGATTCGGGGAGCCGGTCCCAGATTCAGCTCCGGAGGACGTCCACCAGTTCTCCGCGATGCTGCTCCGAATGGCCACTACCCTTGGCCTCAAGATCGCAGACGCAGAGCCGGAGAATGATGACCCGGTCTTCTCGATGGTCGAGGGTAGACAACCCGCCACCGCCCCGCTGCCTCTCCTGCCATGGATTGCGAAGGTTGTCAAGTCCGCGTGGGACAGGCCGGCCTCGGCGCAGCCGATACCACAGTGGTTGGAGCACCTGTATAGGGTGCAAAAGGAGGACGCTTCCTACCTCTTCAACCACCCTGTACCCAACTCTGTGGTCGTCGAGTCAGCGCAGACAAAGGGCAGCGGCAGACAGCACACCACACCACCGGACAAGGAAGGCCGCAAGTTAGACGCCTATGCAAGAAGGTTTTACTCCGCCGCCTCCCTGCATATTCGGCTGTCTAACACGCAGGCTTGCCTAGCGCCATACCTGCGTAAAGTCCTGGACCGCCTGCAACTGGCCATAGAAGCAGTACCGGACGACATCCGCCAGGCCACCTCGATCATCTTCAACGAGGCTATGGCTATCTCCCGACAGCAAATCATCTCCACTCGGCACGCGGTGGAGATCGCCTCTTGGGTCATGGCGGGATCCGTCGGCTTGCGTCGCCATGCCTGGTTGAGACCGGCGGATATCCAGGAGGACACCCGAAGGAGGATCGAAGACCTTCCCTTCGATGGCGAGGGACTGTTCAACGCATCGACAGATGAATCGTTGGACAACCTCGTCAAGGCGAGACTGATGGCCAAGAAGATCGGCCTCCATCCAGCCTCGCAGGCCCGCAGGCCGCCTGCTTTCCGCCAATCGTGGAGGAAGTCATCGACCTCGTCCTTCCAGAGGTTGGCCCAGTCTGGTCCCTCGAGGCCCTCTTCGGGATCGTCTGCTAGACGGTCGTTCAGGCGGCGCCCGGCATCCTCCAAGAAGTCCTCCTCGGATGCGAAGTCCAGGTTTTGACCTGCTTCGCAGGACGTCCCAACATCCTCTCTTCAGCCTTCCACCAGCCCTCGGAGACCGACCGACCTTAGCTCGACATCTGTTGGAGTGGGAATATGTCACTACGGACTCTTGGGTCCTTTCCATCGTCCGTCTTGGCTACGCCATCGAGTTTCAAGATATTCCGCCTCGAGGCGTTTACTACTCCACCCCGTCGAGCTCGGCTCTCCTGGAAGAGATCCAATCCCTCCTCCAGAAAGGAGCAATCGAACAGCTCCCTTCGAAAGCCAAAACCACCAGCTTCTTCTCCCATTACTTCACGGTACCGAAGGCCGACGGTACCCTCCGACCGATCCTCGACCTCAGAGGGGTGAACTACTACATCCGCCCCAAGAGGTTCAAGATGGTCACGCTACCGTCGATCTTGCCGTTTCTCCATCGAGGGGACTGGTTCGCCTCCATCGATCTCCGAGACACCTACTTCCACATCACCATTCGCCCGCAACACAGACGGTACCTCCGCTTCGCAGTCGACGACATCTGCTACCAGTACATGATGCTGCCATTCAGACTCTCGACTGCCCCCAGGGTCTTTACCAAATGCATGGCCCCGGTGGTATCGTTCCTGCGGACGAAGGGTGCCTCGGTCTACCCATACCTAGACGATTGGCTGTTGGTGGCGTCCTGCAAGCAAAGACTTTACCACGACGTCCACATGACGTTGACACTCCTTACCCGTCTCGGACTACAGGTCAACCCGAAGAAGTCCCACCTCGAGCCGGCGAGGACACTGGACTTCATCAGCGCCACTCTGGACTCCATGTCCGCCAGGGCGTACCTGCCAGAGACTCAGGCGCAGACCTTGATCCAAGCCGCCGTCCACGCACACACGGCTCCCACTCTGTCCGCGAGGAGGATCCAGCAGCTGCTGGGCTACATGGCCTCGACGACTGCGGTCACTTACCTCTCCAGGCTGAGGGCAAGACCCCTTCAACACTGGTTCGTCCGCATATTCGACCCCCTGCGAGACGAACAGACTATTCGATTGCAGCTGCCAGAAGGAGTCTGCTCATCCCTCCGATGGTGGCAATCACGGGACAACCTGCTGTCAGGAATGCCCTTCCAACAGCCGACACCGAGGGTGACGGTAATGACCGACGCCTCCCTCTACGGGTGGGGTGCCCACTGCGGCGATCTCAAAGTCCGCGACAGATGGAACGACGACGAGACGGCTCTTCACATCAACACCCTCGAGCTGCTTGCCATCTCGAAAGCTCTACGGGCATTCCATCACGTCGTCGCCGGCCGCACAGTCCTGATCCTGACAGACAACACCAGTGCCGTCTGTTATGTGAACAGACAAGGAGGGACTCACTCCACGACTCTGCTGAACATCGCCCTCGATCTGTGGGACTGGTGCGTTCGCCTACAAATACACCCAGTGGCTGTTCACCTGGCCGGGCAGGAGAACACCACAGTAGACGCCCTCAGCAGGGACACCTCATCCCACCACGAATGGTCTCTCTCCGGAGAGGCGTTCGGACTGATTTGGGACCGCTGGGGCGAATCGTCAATCGACCTCTTCACGACCAGGGAAAACGCGGAGTGCAGCCGATTCTGTTCGAGAGCGGCCCACAATCGCGCCTCCATCAGGGACGCTTTCCAGTTTCCGTGGACAGGGGAACTCCTGTACGCATTCCCTCCGTTCCCGCTGCTCGGTCGGACGATATCGAAGATTCTAGCCGACCGAGCCGATGTGATCCTGGTGGCCCCGTACTGGCCGAGGCAGCACTGGTTCACACCCCTGCTATGAGCCACGCGAGGCGACCTCCTTCGGCTACCATCGACACCGGTCCTGCTCTCCCACTCCGGCGGCCGCGTCCTCCATCCGGACCTGCCACGCCTGGCCCTCCATGCCTGGAGGATATCGCACTAGACGATCCCGTGCTCGGTAACGTCCTCATCGCGGCCAGGAAAGAATCCACCCGTCGCAACTACGAGTACAAGTGGCGACGTTTCCTGGCCTTTGCTGAAGAGAGGCGTGAGCCGATATCGCCTGCCAGGCTCCCCACCGTCCTCCACTTTCTTCTTCATCTCCGACAGCAGGGCCTGGCGTTCCCATCCCTGAGGGTGTACCTCTCCGCGATCGTGGCATACCAACCGCCACGATCCTCGGCATCAGCCTTCTTCAGGGACGATACCGTTAAGCGGTTCCTGAAGGGATTACAACATCTCTACCCACCGGTATCGCCGCTGCTACCGCCGTGGTCCCTGTCGTTGGTGCTATCGCAGCTCACGAAGCCACCCTTTGAACCTATGGTGACATCAGATGACAGGATGCTTACTTTGAAAACTGCTTTTCTCGTGGCTGTTACCTCAGCGAGATGAGCGGGCAAGCTTACTGCCCTTCGAGTGGATGAGCCCTTCCTCGTCTTCCATAGAGACAAGGTGGTCCTCAGACCTGACATTTCCTTCCTGCCAAAGGTGGTGTCCAGCTTCCATCTCAACCAGGACATCATCCTGCCTGCTTTCTTTCTGGACCCGACGACACCGTTGGAGCGGTCTCTTCACTCCCTGGATGTCCGTCGGGGCCTTGCTTTTTACAAGGACAGGACTGGTCCTTCCGACAGACACCGCATCTCTTCGTTTGCTATGGACGACGTCGGAAGGGCCACAAGGTGTCCACCCAGCGCTTCTCCAAGTGGGTGGTTCAGACTGTTCAGCTGGCGTACGAGCTCACGAGAAAGCCTCCGCCAGCCCTGCTTCGAGCCCACTCCACTAGAGCTGTGGCAACTTCTGCGGTCCTCCTGAGAGGAGTGGACCTGCACGAACTCTGCCGTGTGGCGACCTGGTCCCAGCCATCGACCTTCGTTCGCCACTACAGGCTCGACTGCTGGTCGCACAGAGATGCTCGGTTCGGACGTGAGGTGCTGGCTTCCGTGCTGTAGGACCTGACCTGCCATCCGACCGGTAAGCTACACAGTCTCCTAGTGTATGAAGGCACAGAGACCACGAAGAAGAAGAACAGGTTGCTTACCTGTAACTGTGGTTCTTCGAGTGGTCATCTGTGCCATCATACACACCCGCCCTTCCTTCCCCTCTTCTCAGGTCCCTGTAGGTTCTACGGCGGACGACAGAACTGAGGAGAGACCGTTGCTCGGTAGGAGGAGCATGCGCAGTACCGGCGTGGGGGAGGGGTTCTCGCCAAGCTAACAAGCTCTAGAAGTTTCCGAACGCTACTGTGCAGGCGCTAAAGCTCCTAGTGTATGATGGCACAGATGACCACTCGAAGAACCACAGTTACAGGTAAGCAACCTGTTCTTACTTGTACTGAACAACACAGTTTGGGTAATTAGAGACACAGGATCTCAAATCTGTGTATTTCAACCACATCTAGTTCCTAAGGTAAAGTAAGATAATTCCAAAGGTATTTCTAACAAGTGTTACCTATGAGAAAATAAAATCCTGGGCAATGCTGGATAAATACGCTGGTGTAGCTAGACGACTTGAATAAGAGGGAGCTTCCCATGTTCCTACTTTTTCTAGCAAAAAAGAATGCTAATATTATTCTAACTATTGCACTTGCAAAATGCAGTGACTACAATCCAGCAGCTAGTGATGTTTGTGCAGATTATTTTTGTCCATACATGCAAAAAACTTCTGTGGTCACCAGATCTCTAGCCACCCAGAAGGTACACACTCCAAAAATAATGCTAGCTGAAAATAGAGGGGACAATTACATAGTCCATTCTTCTGCTGATCATCTTTTTTACAATGACATGAAGATTAGGGAGGAAGATTTGTAAGAAAATAATCTCTCAATCAATTCATCAAAAATTCTTGTCTCTTCCAGTGGTCCATGATTTTATTTTATTTTTTGCAAGATAGACACATCTCATTTTTATGTCAAATGTGGATACTGAAGGAATAATGTGTATTGTTAGGGGGGTGGTTAGTGTCCTAGAAATGTCACTAGGACATTTGACAAACATGTTTTACTCACTGGATTATAAGGCATTATTAGAGAAGTGATATGCCACCTACTGGCTATCCTAGTTATTAGATATAACATTGCTTTCTCTCTTTTTCTTTTAAACAGATGAATTGTGACACCAATCCTCTGGAAGCTGGACTGCAATATTTTATAAAATTAAGTAAGGTTAGTCCTAAACATTTTCAGAGCTCTATCATTACTTTTGAACATTTTCTTATGTATGCAAATAAATGTACATTATCTCTGCATAACAAATCTAGATTGCTCTGAACACTGTTTCTTGGTGTGTATTAAAGGAATTCTTTCAGTGTACAAAGTTTCTAAATAGGTAGCTTGATCCTCAACAAGTTCAATTAATTAATTTCTCCTTTGACATCTGCCAAATAATTTGAGGCTCAAAATTGGTTCCTTTCCACAACCTCCTATGGAACAGAAATGCATTTTGTTCTTGTATAGAGTTGGCTTAATTGTTAACTATCTTCATTTTGTTTCTGTTGAATTATTATTTATATGCCAGATCAGGTAGCTGCAAGTTTAATGGTGAATTCATTACTTGTGAAATTTTAAAATATGAAGAATTGCATTTTTAGTTGGTTTACATATAAAAGATTCTTTTTTTGTATTTAATTCAGCAATGCTGCATATCAATGTACTACTGTGAGTTCCTATAGCATTCTGAAATCAATCCAGACTTAGACATGCCCACAGTGGATCAGAATTCAGGTCTTAGAATCTTTAGCCAATAAGGCCAGTTTCTGTCTTGGCTGGAGCATTCTGGGAGATGGACTCCAAAAAATATTATGCCAAAGTCTCATTAGATCTACCAAAATAAATGGGACTTGACTTAATCTAGATCCAACTGTCTCATAGCAGCCAGTCAGATACCCCTAAGAATCTTAATACAGACAGACCTTCCTTCATCTGAAATGCTTGGGGCCAGAAGTGTTATGTATTTTGGATTTATTTTTTTTTAATGTTGGAATATTTCCATATACATAATGAGAGATCTTGGAGATAGTACCCAAGTCAAAACACAGTATTTATTTTTGTTTCATATATAACTTAAATTTTATATTGTTGCAAATTATATACTGTTGTATATTGTTGTCATATATACCCATTGTATAACTGTTGTAAATTATACAAGGGTGTGCTCTTTTGTCACCTCTCCTCTTGCTTACTTCCTGCAGCGAACATGAGGGAGTTACAGAGGCTTACTTGGGACTGCATGCATGGCCTGCTTGCAAAGTCTTTCAGTTGCCTTGCTGCCTTTCCCCCCACCCCTCTCTTAGCTCGCTTGGGACTGCACATTATGTGCGGGTGGTCCCAAGCAAGCCTCCATAATTCCCTCATGTTCTGAACATGAAGAAGACTGGGTTCCACTTTCCAAAAGTTTTGGCTTTTGGAGGTTTTTTGGACTTCAGATTTCTGGAAAAAGAGATTCAATCTGTAAAGATAAAAGTGCATGATGTAATCAAAATGAAAGTAAAGTGTATTTTATTCTGTTGATCATGTTAGTTTTTTGCTTGCTTTTTTTTGTGTGTGTGTGATGTGTATATGTGTGTATTTCAGTAAAACCAGTGTGCCAGTTTCAATAAAACTTGCTTCTAAATAATGCATTCTAGTTGGGAGGAGAAGGAATGGAGTTTTCCAAAATGTCATGCAGTGATTTTGATGCAGTGATGCAATGTCATGCAGTGATTGCCAGTCCCAAGCTCAAGACAGGGATTGACACATGGACTGAGTAGTATTGCAGAAGACATTTTTCAGCTTCATTCTGTAATGATTTTAGTAAACGCTTTTAACTCAGATGGCAAATTAACATAAATGCAACAGTTAGGTTTTCCCTTTTCTAATGTAAAAGAGGTTGAATTAGATGTTTTAGCTTATTAATTATTATCTACTATTATTATCCCTTCTTTTCTTTTTTGGTGACCAATGAAATTTTTAATTTAGCTTTAAATCTTGATTCAGTTATTCTGAAAGTAAATCCAAGATAATGGAAATAGCTTTTAAGAAAACAGTAATCAAGAACAAAATTGTCACTTTCCAATCTAAAATGCAAACAAGAATCACAGTGCATTTCTTTATTGTCCAGAGGTTAAAGAGGAAACCATACAGAAAGGCAGAATGTAAGTTCTCTTAAACAAATAAAAAATAAGGTGAACCCTCTCTGCCAGAAGTCACATATATAGACCAATCTCAAACCAAATGAATGACTAGTTGCATTCCTAGTAATATACTGGTGCCCAGCTATGAGGATATTATAGTGCTCTGACAAATAACTTCAAATTTCACAGGAGAGAACACAAATATGCTGAAACTCTCCCTTTCTCTCTCTCTCTTTCTCTGTGATTAATATTTTGAAATAAACGAGCAGTAGCCATACAATAGATATGTTCAAAACCTGAGATTTAATTATGGCAATCCTGCATATTTCAGAACTTTCCCCTATAATGATGTAGATTAGAGATTTAGGGCAAGATTCTGCATCATCACATGATGGGGCTCCCTCATTGTAGCTAGGTCTGACAGTGTTACTCACCCGCAACCTTCATTTTCAGTCAGACCAAATGGTTTTTGAGACAGTGCAGACTGGGATACTAGGACCTGGGGTATTGCCACAGTTGTTTCTCTCAATGCATCCTATGACCACGAGAGCACTGCAGAATCACTTCCAAGTGCCCTAATCTGCAGTGACTCAGACACTCTTCAGCTGAGCTGCTAAATGACGGAAAAAGTAGGTTTGGGGAGTCACGTTTAGTTGTTAGCAACTGTAAAGGTAAATCCCCAAAGTTACAGGATACTAAGTCCAGTTTATGATCTTGTAACTATCGAACAAGATCCAAGCTTTAGAATTACAGAAGGAAAGCTGAAGTGATGGACATTCATAGCTGAGACCATGATTTTTTCCTTCTATGTCCCTTCGCCATCTAAGTATGTACAATAAGATGCTATTACTGTGTTTTGCTTATACTCTGTTCTTCCTGCCAAGAACTAAGAGACATTTCCAAATGTTATGCATATGTTATGCATATTTCCATATGTTATGCAGCGGTCCACCAAGACCTCTTACAGAGCAAAGACCTGCTTAGAAATGACCAGCATAATGCTACAATTTTGGGCTCAGTACTTTATCCAAGTCAAATGAAAACAATATTTTAGTTTGCTTTGTTTGACTTGTTCTGAACTCATTTGCTTGTGATGATTCAGCACTCTGCACTATCAATAAAACTACAACCTTATTCCAGCCAGAGATTCCTAGTGTAAATTCATAACATTCTCACTCACCATCTAGAACAGAGAGAGAGGAAAAAACAAAGAAAGCATGCTTCCTTTGCCACCTTTTTGAAGCTTTAATTTCTATTGATTTCCAGTAAAAACAAGTGAAATGACAAATGCTAAAACAAGAAGAAAACATAAAGACAAATCAATAACCACATAAAACGAAAACTAAGAAGCCAAAATATGATTAATGGGTTACAGTATAAGGCAGATTACAAAATGTTAGCCCTTTTCAGATGTTTTCTCCACACTGAAACTATGTGGAAAGGAAAAAGGAGTGATACTGTGCCAAATGTTCTCTCTCCAGTTCTTGTCCAGCAAAATATGAAGAAAGCATTTGTACGTGTATACAACTGAATATGTATAGTGTCTTCCATATAATCAAGAACCAATTATACGCAATTATTCTAGTTTTATACCTTCCACCTCATGGGCAGATGCCAAGGAGAAGGATGAGGAATTGGATCAGACCATTTTGTATATTTGTAGTTAACATTTTGTATTTCTCAGAGCTGACACAAATATTTCGCAGTCAAGATGAAAGACAGGATAGTCAATCAATCTACAGAAGCTAATTTCCTGGCAACTGAATCTTTTTTCAACACCAGTGATAGGTTGGCATATTCCTGAAGGCAGTAGGCTAGTTTAGGAGGCAAAGGAGAGGCTATGTGACCCCTAGTTCTGCCTCTTACATCTCAAAG
The DNA here is from genome assembly GCA_948474755.1 of Ctenosaura bakeri. Lineage (NCBI taxonomy): Eukaryota > Metazoa > Chordata > Lepidosauria > Squamata > Iguanidae > Ctenosaura > Ctenosaura bakeri. The sequence continues at coordinate 202,289 of CAOLHI010001691.1, forward strand.
CACCTCCTGTAACCAGCAGCTTGAGGCAGCTCCTTCACTCTGCTTAATGGTAGGGCTTAGAATAATTAAAACAGATACCAATAAAAGCTCAGATCACTAAAAACATATATAATACAGGTAATATAATAGAAATGTAATGCATCTATCCATAGAATTAGAAGTAATTTAAAAACTTGCATTTTCTAAACCATCTCGTATGAACATTCTTCCATGTCCCTGAATTAATTATGGCTTAGCATGCCTTGAATGATGTGATGCACTAGACTTGATTAATTAAATTGCTGTTAATTAACAACTAACTCAAATAAAAGTGCCTTTTGTGTAGGATTAACTCGAAACTCCCACAAACATTATAAACATATGGCTGCCCACTGCATGCATAGGGAGCAAAAAAGCAAAAAACAAAAACCAGAGCAAAACACATATATATTAGCTATATTGTAATCTGAATACAAGGTTCATTTTGATTCCTATGTGGAATTACAATAATCTGTTATTTTCATTTCGCTTATTCTTTGTGCAGAGAGGTATCCCAATTTTGTACTAATTTTGTCAGTGATGTTGGTTGTGTTGCTCAGTTGACAGCCCTCTAGCAACACAAAATGGCCTAGTTCAGACAAGCAGCTAAATTCAGGTCTGATCAGCATCCAGCTGTGAGCTTTGAGTTCACGTATTCCCTCTCCATTCTGTCCCTCCTTTCCATACAAGAGAATGAAAGCTGACACTTCGAGAATGTACTAAAGTAACGTGTTAAATTAAAATTCAACGGGCAGTTACTGCAGGCTTTTAACACATGCCAGGATCAAAACATCATTTTAGATCTTGGTTTGTTAACTAACTTTGGCTGACTCTGGCTCATTCCCAGTCTGTATCAAGCTGAAGTGCATTTTGGCAGCTCAGCTCCAATATATGTCAGATCCTGCTACAGAAAACTGTATTGTCACCCAAAGATTCAATAAAAATTGGCTGGCTGCAGGAAAAAAAAATGGAAGGCATTCAGGGACAGCTGAAGTCTCCATTATTTGTCTACTTCAAGAGAAGAAAGGAATTCACAGATGAATCCAAACACATTTTCTTCTTGACTGTATCTTGTTACAAAAATAATGTATTCAGAACAGCAAATCTTTCCTATATTGGTTGCCTCTGGAACACAAAGACTCTTCTATCTTTATCTGCCAAGGGAATATGATTTTGAAACCCGTCCTGAAATTGCTCAAGAATGGCCAATGAAGAATAATTAATTTCAAAATATTGTATGGGCATGGCCTCTTGAGTGTTATAAGGTGATTGTTAAAGCAGATTGCAGCAGATGTTCCTGCTCCCTTTATTCACTTGACTAGCTTTGTGTATATAATTTGGATCCATTCCAGCATTCATAAGGTATTTACCAAATAAATTGCCCAATTAAAAGATGTAGGCATGTCTTCTTGACAGCCATTTTGCATATTGAATTATAATATTTCTGTTTCTAGGGACTCAAGCATCATTGTCCTTAATTGCCTCCCTTTATTTTTCTGACCAGATAAGAAAACAAACCCATAATTTGGGATTTTCTGTCTACACACCACTCCATGCATTTCAATTTTTTTTAAAAAAAAAAAACAGAACTACTACTGAAAATGACTCTTTTTATTGTCTCTGAAAGCAAAACAGTACATAGAAGAGTATACTTTCTGTTAAAATTCTGGTGGGCAGTTATGCCAGTCACAGTTTGATCCATGAATGTTCAAATTAATCCTCTATATTACAGTCATGATATGAAACGAAAACACTTGATATTGTTTAGTTCCAATTTCTTAAAAACAAAACAAAATACAGGCTAATAACTTTTTCCTGTGAATCATTATATAATCATATCCCTGTTACTCATTCTATAATCATTATATATTTGTTAAGGGTCTGAAAAACAGAACCTATACAAATTCCTCACAAAGGAAGCTATGGTTCATAATTCTCATCCCACTGTGATTAAATGTATGCATGGCATGGGTGGGTGGGTGTGGGTGTGGCCACGCGTACAGTATATGTTAGTCTTCATTAGCTTTAAGCCTAGACTAGAAGCCTAAAAGTCAATCCCTTTTCTTCTTTTCTAAAAATAAAGCAATAATTTTAGCTCAGCAACTTTAAACAGGTGTGAGGCAGCAGTTTCTGCTACAGCACAAGCTAGAGGAACCAAACTGTATTTCTGTTATTGCCATGATGCTTCTGCTTTTCAAAAGCAAAAGTCTGATACTCTGTGTAGGCAAGGAAACACTAGGAAACAGCCTTGCTTTGACAGTTTATCCATGTGTGAAATTGTAATAAAGGACAGCTGTTTGAAGCACTCATGGCCATGGTCATGTAAGTATGAAAGAGCTCTTGTCAGGATTTTACAGCTCACCTGAACAGGTAGAAACAATGGCTGAAGGACTGCCTGGTCCATGAGCTTTTACACAATACAGAAGTATTATGTGGCTTTCTAAAGGAGAACCTTAAACTGCACAGTAGAAAGTGATTGCAATATGTGTACACAGTGCACATGTCTAAACACTCCTTTGCAAGTTCCTCCTTTGTGTGCACTTATTATGTACCTTGCTGCTTAAAGCCATATTTTGTGACATTTAGAACCATAAACAGAAGGCAGAAAATCTTCAGAATTTGACATCACTAACACAGTTGAATTTTATATTTAAATTTCTCATAAGAGGCAGTAGAGACTTCAATAAAAGAAAAGTTTGGAAGGGAAATTATAGCCATTTCCAACTCAAGTTTTCATCAGAAAAGACTGATGTGCATAACCTTTGAAAAACAAAGTATTAATACCTCCTTTAAAAGTTGAGTGCTTGGTTTTTATTTTGGCTTTTACACTTTTAATGCAACTCTTAATTTTATAATGGAAAATTCAGTTCACCTTAAATCACTGGTAAAACTATTTCAGGGGCTACGTGGCCAGAGAAAAGCCAGAGGTGAAGATAAATAGAAATCATGCCTTTGTTTTTCAAAGGTTATGCACATCCGTCTTTTCTCTTAGAAACCCTTTTTTTATTCCTCTGAGCAGGACTGAAGACAATCACCACCCTCACTCTTTTTCTCATACACAGAGGCAAAGCCATCCCAGCTTTTTCTCTGTCCCAGTTGTGTGTACACACATACACATGTACACACCTCTACACCTCTTTTATTCCACTGACACAATCCCACTCTTGACACACATTCACACACATCTCATCTTCTCATTGAAATCCACGCATTGGCACTCATGTTGACGCATACATCCATTTACACACATTCTATGAAGGAACACCTTTCCTCAAATTCCCCTGCCTCCAGTTTTCCTGATGGAAGGGAAAGGTAGGAATTTTTGAAAGGTGGTACTTTAAGATACCTTTAGGGGTAGCTTTCACTGAGTGTGCTTTCCTGTCTCCACCTTTCCTTCAAGAAATGGCAAGGAAAAAGAAGTATGAGAATACATTTCAAAGAGCTTCAGATGTTCTGGGCAGAACTTCTTCCACCTCTCATCTTTGCATTACAATTTATCAAGGGCAGCAACAGATAGCCAGGTGGGAAAAGGAAGGAAAAGGGGAAGCAAGGATGAAATATGAAGGAAAGTGACCAGATTTAAAGGCTTTTCTGGACCAGTCTGCTCAGGGGCCAGTGATTCCTTACCTCTGTACTAGGCGATACTTTAATTGTTTATCTTTCCCTACAACTACATTGCCTACCTTTGTCTCCATTAACTTTGCTGAAATCAAGCTTGAATGGAATTTTTATTGTAACAAGCTACCTTGAACAACTAACAGAATTTTCCTCTTGGAAAGTCATTATTGAATCACCAGGCATGGGTGACATGAATCACTTCCCCATACCATCATTTTAGTTCTGTATGCAAAATTTAAATGATTAAATAATTGAAATGTTATTTCTTTTAATGAATCAATTACAATATGATATTTTGTAAATGTAGAATTATATCTAATTAGCCTCCTTTGCTGACTGAACTAGTTATGTGATTGGCATAGAGAAGGCAGAATTCCCCTTCCTCCTGCAATCCACTTCTTGCACCCTGAAAATCTGCTCCAGTTTTTTTGAAGACCCACTGGAACAAATGCGGGGGGAGGGGGGGCAGGGAACAGGAAGACAATCAAAGGGCTACTTGCATGGTATTTGACTTCACTCATAGTTTAAATGGTCCTTTTGTTTATTTTTAAAGACTGTGTGAAATTTTCTAGTACAAATTAATTTGTGACAATTTTTAAAAGGCTAAGGCAAATCAAAATTACTTTGGCTGTCTCCCTGTTTATATATTCACAAGAGCTAACTGCCTTCTATGCAATTAATCTAGAAGTGACCCACTAAAGCAATTCACATCTGTTGCCAGGTCATACTCAAGGCTCCAATTAGGACTGCTGCATTAACCTTCATGCAGACTGTGTTTTCCATTTTTTAAATGATGGATTTATGAAAGTCAAATGAATGATTTTGAAGAGTAAGCACCGGGGAGCTTAGTAGTATTTAAATACAACTGCTTCTTTTATAGGCAAAGTTTCATTAGAGCTTGTAAAGGCACACTGCAGAATTACTGCCTCAAGAACAGCCTTGCTAATGTGGCACATTTAGACTCTGCTAACTTAAGTGTGACATTCTGTCCATGACTTCTCTCCTTCCCAGCAAAACTCCTGAAAATTTCTGTAGTCAACTAAAAACAATAATTTATTCATCTTATGACATCTGGCTTACTGTCCTTTTAAAAGTGACAACCAGATTGCTATTTTCTATAAAGGTATGCCACTGCACCACAATTTATCTGGTGCTTGTGGTTTATCTTGTGTTACATTCTGTGGTTTTATATTTTAGGTGCATACCTACTATATCTCTCTTTGTATACTTACTGTATGTGGAAAGGAAAGAGCAGTTGTTAAACAAATTGAGGACAAAAAGTAAATCGCATGCATTGAAGTAGCAGACTGACCGTGGCCAAGGCAGCACATGGATTAAAGTGGCACGGTATTCTGGCTAATTCCAGCGTTTCACAGGCAGGTAGAGGTGTTACTGTGTTGGTTTAAAGCAACTTGCACATAAACTTCCCTGAGAGTTTGAAGGATACTGTTGGAAAATTAATATTCCTTAATGAGTTCTTACAGACTTTCCTAAGAGAAACTGAACCTAAGAGGAAGATCAGTTGTCTAAGTATGTTCTGGAAATTCATGACATGTGTTTTAAATACTCATAATGTGCAGACATGTTTTCAGTGACAACAGCAAGAGTTATAGATTACAATATTTCCCTTTTTACATGGGACAAAATCAATTTGTAGTAATGTGCCCAATGTGAAAAGAGCATATTGACTGACTGACTGACTGATTAATTAATTAATTGAATTCATAGCCCACCTTTCTCCAGGGATGGGATTTAAGGTGAAAACCTATCTTTGGATTCCTGTTATCTTGTTAAAATTTAGAAGTCCAACAGGAAAAAAATGGATTGCTTGGATTCTGCTTGAAAAGTACAGTGTTAACTGACTCTTATTGTCCAGCTTTTTAGTTAACAAGACAGGAAGGGTACTGCTTGGCAGTTACTTCAGCGACAGATGCCAGGAGATGAAACAAGGAGAGACCTGTGTGGCAAGTGACTTGCCTTGTGTCCTCTAAACTAGTCTGTTATCTTCAGGTTTCATGGAAAATATTATCTCATTGCTACTTGAAAAAATATTTGGCTGCCAGTCCAGCTGGCTTTTTGTACATGGAATTAGACACTAGGAGACCAGGGTTTGAATCCCTGCTCAGACTTGGAAACCCACAAGGTGACCTTGGGCAAGTTACACTCTCTCAGCCTCAGAGGAAGGCAAGGGCAAAACCCCTCTGAACAATTTCTACCAAGAAAATTATGTGATAGGATTGCCATAAGGTTGCCATAAGTCAGAAATGACCTGAAGCACACAACAACAACAAACATCTTGTTTTTTTATCACAGGAAGCAGTATTTCTTGGGCCACCCCTGGGTCTAGGCACTAAAGGCAAGGTCAGAGTCTAAAGCATTATTTCCATAGTTGAATCCAAGGGATGTTAGGGAAACTAAGGCAAAGGGTTGACTAGGACCACTGTTCATAGCAAGAAGTTATTCAGAATGATGGCCAGTCTACAAAACAGAAGTTTATGTCCCAAGTGAGTAGGAATTTGCTGTAAGGACAGATGACAGTTACTGCAGGTACATATGATGTTGTTACTGCAAAGTAGAGGGCATCCTTGCACTGCAAAACCTGGCCAAGTTTGCAAGAGCAACAGAACACTGCTGGTGTAGGAGACAAAGCATAAATCTTAGCAACTCGTGTCCCAGCTCAAGACACATCATGGGACTTTACAATTTCTCAGTCCTCTACTAATAATTCTTTTTGTTAGTTCATTAATTTAAAAGATTTTTCTGCATCCTTAAAATTAACATCAATTTTAATATTTTCAGGTCTAGGAGCACAGGGCATAACTAGCCCAAGCCATATAATATTGTTTTCACTATCCATTATCAATGAATTGCCTGTCCAGGGTTTTTGAAACTGCAGAATGAACTAGCTTAAATGAATAGAGAAAGAGGAAAAAAACAGGTTTCAGGAAACAAACCGTTAAAGAGTCATGCAACAGTCCTTCCTTTTCACAGCATTTTCCTATGGAAAGGCAAGAAACCATGAACAAACTGGCTGTCCCTTGAGCTGCAGGATGTGCTATTCATACGCATCCACACAGAAGAAGAAAAGACCTTCACCAACCAGAACTGGAAAAGACTATGTAAAATTAGTGTCTCATCTTTGTGAGACTCTGTGTCATCTCCTTATGGACCATGGAGATGATGATCAGTTTCTGTGACATTTCGCAGTGGGATTCTGGCAGTAGCCACTTCTCTTGAAAACTTAAAATATACAAATTGCAACACATGAAGCAGAAGCATAGGCATTCATCCTTGCCCTATTCAGATAACTAGTGGATGTTCTATGCCATTTCCTGATTTGTTGACTTGTTCAATTCTATATGCCAAAGGTCCCTTTCATAACAAATTCTCATAGAGTCAGTTCTGTCACTAGGCAGAAAGAAGCAGTTGCTTCAGGTGGCAGGTGCTAAGGGGTAGGAGATAGCTATATGGGTCATGGGGTATGCCCTATGACTCCCAGGCTGGCCTGTGAAAGCAGGCTCTGGGCACTCCGATTTTTTAAGGCATGTCTAGCAGCAGGCCACAAAGCCCTCTCCATCAAATGATGGAGACCTAAGCACTGGCAGATAGAGACTGAAACATCAGAGATCATGATATTATGTAATACAGTCAGCCATCCATATTTGCAGGTTAAGCATTTGCAGATATGATTGTTCACAGATTATTTGGGGAAATGGGATGGAATGGGAGGAAGAAGGATATGCATATTCATTCACTCACTCATTCAGGTGGGAGGAAGGAAGGAGATCGGATAGGAGGAGGGCACATGTTTGTGTTTGCTCTCATGCATGTGGAAGGGGGGATGAGACAGGACAGGAGGAGGGTGTGTGTGTTTGCTCATTTTCATGGAGGGAAGGGGATTGGATGGGAGGAAGGCACGTGTGCATGCATGTTTGCTCACTTCCTCCTGTAGGCAAAAGACAGGGAAGGGTATGGGAGGGCACACACATGTGTTCACTCACTTGCTCACTCACGCGGGTGAGAGGGAGGAAGGAGAAGGGATAGAAAAAGGGATGGCATGTGCTTTCAATAACTTGCACAGGCAAGAAGGAAATAGGACGGGTGTCCCCCCTTCTCATATGAGTGAGGGAATGCACTTGTGGCCAGGCCCAGTCTCTCTGTTAGTACAAGTACTTCTTTGTATGTGCTAAATATGGTTTGGAGCACTTAAGATATTCATGATTTTTCCACTTTCACAGGGGTCCTGTGCCCCTAGCTCCCGTGAAATTGGAGGGCTGACCGTATTTTTTATTTCATTTGAAAAGCTTATATCCTACCTATTTCCCTGAAAATGAACTATAGATAGTGAACAAACAATTCAACAGTGGCTAAGATCAGCCTGTAGTGCTGTAATTCTAAGGGTATCTCCTCAAGGAAAGTCCCTTTTAACTAGCAAGGCTCTCCGCTTACTCTGCTTTTTACAAGGTATGCTTGTTTCTTTTGCTTGCCTCAAGAAGCAGTTTGGAATCTCAGGACATTCTGTTCTAAAGCCAGGACATGCTGAAGCAGTTTGCTCTCACTTGAGCCTACTGAGCAGGGCATGATATGCCCCTCCACTCGATCCTGTTGTCTTAATTTAGTCCAAATTGTTTTTGCCCTGTGAACTCAGTTGCAGCGACTAAAATAAATCAAGGACAACAGGGAAAAGTGGGAGGCAGAAAAAGTAGCTGGGACATTTTAAAAACAACTGAGAAACTAGGATGGCAGATTAACTAGGACCATCTCTGCCAACTGGGACAGTTGGAGGTTATAGAATCTCTAAACTGGGGCAAATACCAAAAATTGCTGCAGTTAAGACAAGAAGACATTTTACTTCCTTACTCACTTCCCGCAGCTCAGAAATTTGAGATAGCACCCCAGATGGTAATCAGAGCATGTGAAAAGGAATGTATTAGAAAGAAAGCTCAAAATATTTTGTTGCCTGAAGGAAATAGGATGACCCCTAAGTACAAAATCTGTGTATAAAATCCAGCTGGATTGGTAGCTCCATCTCTTCACCATCTTAACACTGGTAATAAGGGCAGTTTCCTTCACTGTATTCAGAGGCAGCTGTCTATTTTATCTTCATCATCTGCTATCTGAAGCGAGGGCTTTATTCTTTCTAATTATATGGCCAGTCCGGCAGTCCTCCCAAGCTCTTTAGATTCTATACAGCTTTCACAGCTCATACTCACTGCGAGACATATCCTTCATGAATTTATTTACTAAAGCTGTCTAGCCAGCAGAGATGTCCTATCTTACAGCAATAAGGACTTGCCTTTGTCAGATCATTTTGGTCCATTCAGTTCATTACTCTCCTCTCCAACAGACAACAGTTCTCCATGGATTCAAGACAGCTATTTTCCTGTCACTTTCTGAGATCCTTTTAAATCAAGCTTGTGAATTGTGTTGGACTGAAATAGTTCAACACCATCTGGAGTCCCTTCCAACTCTAGGGGAGATACCAATGGCAAAACTTGAGAATTTCAGTGTGCAACACTGCCCACTAGTTCCTCTCATTTGTTGCAATGGTTTTGGTCTGCACAAAAGAGCTGACTAGGGAAAATCTGCTAACCCTATCATTTGAGGAAATTTTTAAAGGAAGTAGAAGTTGGTTTTCTTTCAACAGTTTTGTCTGATTGGCTCTGCAGCCACTTCTCCAAATAAAGAGCTAAGAAAACGCTGCAGAACTCTTTTCAGTATAATCTGTTTTTTAAAATGACAATTGAAATTTATAACTCTCAATGGTCACAAATGTAGAAGTGCGTGAGGTGAGCTAACTGAATATGCTCACTTTGTGGACAAGATGGAATAACATTCATGAAACCCAGAGGCTTGATTTAATTTGTACTTTTATCTAAAGCTTAATTAACGGGGCAATAAGTGAAGGCACATTTAAATTCCTGCCTCCATAACCTTGTCACAGAGTCACTAATCATTTATCATTGTTACCTTTTTTCCTTTTCCCAGCCAGCAGACTTTATAGGAAAGCAAGCACTGAAGCAGATTAAAGAAAAAGGGCTTGAACGGAAACTTGTGTATCTCACCTTGAAAACAGATCATGTTGATCCAGAGGGAAATGAAAGTGTCTGGTATAACAACAAGGCAAGTAGCACAGATTTTATTTCAAATAACTGAAGAAATTGGAGAGGGGTGGGGCAGGGGAGGAAGCACATTCCATCTTCTCCTCAACCCAGGATGATTTAGATATGATTTTAAATAGTTGGACATGGTTGCTAACATAAATGTGTTTGCACAAGTAAAGGTAAAAAGGGCTCTGCGTACAGTGGGCTAAACCCACTTTTAGTCCCACCAAGGGCAGACCCGCTGAAATGAAAGGGACACATTAGGGCTTATCCAGAAAGGAAAAAAAAGTCCCTGTAAGTATTGAGAATTTCCAACTCCTTTTGTTTTGAATTTACCTTTACATTCATGGATGCCCCTTCACATTCATGGGCATCCAAACTTTTTCTTAAAATATCCCAGGTATCTCTTACTTTCCTTTCCCTTATGTTCCTCCTTCCTTTTCCACTGATCACGTGTCACATCTAGACTCAAGCAACATTTCCTTTCGCTAATTTCCACTGAGCCCTTTTTAATTATTATTCAGGAATCTTAGTCAAAGTGTTAAAGTGCATTATTGATATTACATTATTTAATCATTAGGATCATTCTCTGGCTGACAGGAGGATCAATCCACAACGCATGGGTTGATCCTCGCGCCAGCTAGCATACTCAGGAGTCGTCCTCGAGCTTGATGCAAAACAACCGTTAAACCGACTCCTGTCCCTCTCCAGCCAGTTTAAAAATTCTCCTGCGTGTCAGCAGACGCAAGTTGGTCCCTCTCCGGCAAAACAATTTAATTTTAGAGTTAGAAAGAGAGAGACACACACAGGATTGTAAGAAAAACATAGAAAAGATGTCTTCTGAAAGAAATGATGATCGGAAAGGAAATGGCAAGGCGCTGCCTGAGGAGGTGATCCGGAGCACCACAGAAATGTTGGGCTCGGACACACTGAGAGTGGCTCCCGTCCAGAAAACCGCCAGTAGGCGGGTCACGGACGAGGAAAGCGGAGCTAAGGGCCATAAAAATAAAACGCAGAGGATCGCGGAGGACGATCGAACTGCGGAGCTCCGAAAGATATTTTTGACTTCCAGCGAAAGTGAACCGGAAGCCATGGTGGTAAAGGTGTCAGAGAGAAAGTTAGGGGGAGAAAAACCAGATAAAAAGGTAAAACGACCGGAGAAGTCCGGTGGTAAGCAAACCTCTAAGCAGCTGGCCGGCAGTCAGAAACTCGTTGTGGAGTCTTCGGGACGTCATCTTGGAAAGAAGGATTCCAAGATGGTGTCATGGGAGAAGGCCACTCCCCCAGGAGGTTCAGCCGCCATTTTAGGTGTGGTGACACAAGAGATAGCCACTCCCTCAGCAGAGGCCGCGGCCATATTGGGAGTGGCGGCGCGAGGTAACAGTGACTCGCTGACAGAGCTTAACACGATGGCTGACGCGAGACTGACAGCTGCGTCTGTTACACCCAAACAACGTTCAGGGGAGCAGGGCTTTCAGAGAATGGAACACATAGGCTTGCCTCCTGAGTTTAATCAGTTCTTGCCAGGCTGGATGGCAAATGCCCCACAGCAAAGGCAAGAAGTACAAGAGCCTTTAGAGGCTTTGCAGAGGCAGCACTCGCTGGGAAACTGGCGAAGTGAGATACAGCTCATGATTAAGGAGGCAGTGGCAAATCAGTTTCAAACAGTGATTGCCACTCAGAGGTCACCAATGATTTTACAAACACAGGAATATATGGATCAGTTAGCACTGATCAATATGATGAATTTGAACAAGCAGCTGCTTAATAATACTCAGTTTATAAATAATCCAATAATTCCACAACAACAACACAGTCATAATATAGACCACCAAGATATACATAAGACAAGGGAAACAATACAGATTCTCCCAGATGAACCACATCAGGCAAAGAAAAGGAGGTTGGCCCAGGTAGAAGGGCCAAGTACAAGTAAAAAGAGGAGCTATTCAAAAGAAATATCTACACCACCTAGGGAGTCAGTACAAACAGAGGACCTAGCTCTATCTGATGAGGAACTGGGTCAGGAAGAAGAATCTGAGTGGGTGGATAAAGAAGATCACTCTTCAGAGGAGGAAGCGGATGATAAACCAGAAAATGATAGAATGTTTGAGCCACAGTTTTTCAGGAGTACTTTGAAACGGGTGCTACAAACATTAGGTTTAGTGGGTGACAATGGGTCACAGGAAGAAGATAATATTGAGTGTAAGTTAGCGTCGGTAATTAGAAAGAAGGAGAAGAGAAATATGGACATTCCGATGCCAGATTTATTTAAGGAAGAGATTATGGCAGAGTGGTCTGCTCAAGGAAATAATAGGAGGAATTGGTCATCAGGCCAAAAGTTGTATTCTTTTGTACAGAAGGATGCGGAGTTCCTTAAAGTGCCCCCCGTGGATGCTCCGATTGCGGGGTTAGTTTCGGGGGCCATTGTCCCCAGGGAGGGGGACACCCAGTTAAAGGAGGTAGATGAGCAAAGAGCAGAGACATCACTTAGGAAAGCTCATGAAGCAGTGGCTGTGACAATTAAAGCATCTACAGCTGCATCAATGTTTGCGAGAGCAGGGGTTCTGTGGGCTCAGGACATATTGGAGACGCAGGACCTGAGCATGCAGGAATTGAGGAAGGCAGTGGATAGGATACAGAGAGTGTTAAAATATGTGGCTGACACGGGTCTGAATGCAGCCACATATGCTGCAAAGAACATTAATTGGCTAACGGTAGCAAGGCGCTCCTTGTGGCTGCGTCACTGGGAGGCAGACCAAAAGTCTCGGAATAACTTGGCTTTCGTTCCGTTCCAAGGAGAGTTACTCTTTGGTACGAAGGCTTTAGAGAAGGTTTTAGTAGAAACCAAAGAAAAAAAGCAGGTGATGCCCACACTTCAAAAGAAAAAAGCAGAAAGGAGACCTTTTCGAAACTCCAGTTACTCCTTTCGTGGAGGAAGATCGTATGGATTTGCAGGTAGAGGCTCAGAATATAGGACTGGAAGGTACCAATGGAATAGACAAAGACCACAATTTACAAAGCAATACCAATATAATAGACAAGGACAAGGGAAGCTTGGGAGCAATCCCAAGCGAGGTAAAACCCAATATTGACAACCAACACCAAAAAGTGGGGGAAGACTTCTGGCCTATGGTCACAGATGGTCTCGGATAACTTCGGACCAATGGGTCCTGCAGGTGGTAACACAAGGTTATCACGTGTACTTACATACAAGACCAGAGGACAGATTTCTTCCCTCTCCAGTTCCAAAAGAAAAAGGCAAACAACAGGTGATATGTCAAGAAATACAGCATTTACTGATGATAGGGGCAATAGAAGAGGTTCCCTTACATCAGAGGCACACAGGGGTGTACTCAGTTTTCTTTGTAGTGCCAAAACCAAATGACAAATACAGGCCAGTATTGAATCTTCGGTATCTCAACCGGTTCGTAGAACATCGGAAATTCAAAATGGAAACATTGCAAACCATAAAAGAAAATCTGCTAGTTGGGGACTACATGGCATCAATAGACCTCAGGGAGGCATACCTGCATGTCCCCATGTGCTTAGACGACCGGAGATACCTAAGATTCAATTACAAGGATGGTCACTACCAATTCAAGGCCTTACCTTTTGGTCTGGCTTCAGCACCGCGGGTCTTCACCAAGGTGTTGGTTCCACTAATAGCCTTCCTGCAGCTACAGGGGGTAAATCTTTACCCATACTTAGACGACATTCTGCTGAAGGCACATTCGCAGGACAGATTACGCAAGGATTTGGATTTAGCAATACAAACTTTGACAGATTATGGCTTCCTGCTAAACTGCGAGAAAAGCATGTTGACACCAACAAGAGTACTAACGCATTTAGGAGCAATTATAGACACATCAAAAGGGAGATTGTTCCTTTTGGAGGAGACGTTAAAAAATTTACAGCAGGCAGCTCGCAGTTTGAGTCGCAGCAAGTCTGCAGACTTAATGAAGTTAGCAAAGGTGTTAGGACTCCTAGTTTCTGCCACACAGTTAGTGGAATGGGGGAGTTTCCACTTGAAGCCACTACAGAGACTCCTGATGGGACATCAGATGTCAATAGCTGCCAGAAGGCATTACAAGATAGAAGTGCCACGTCATGTCAGGATCAAAATGAATTGGTGGCTGCAGCAGAGGAATGTGAATATGGGAGTTCCTTTCCAGAAACAGGACATGATACATATCACAACAGATACAAGCCTTTCTGGTTGGGGTGCCCATTGCGAAAGGTATGCGGTACAGGGATGTTGGACGGCCTTAGACAGACGCTTCAACATCAATTACCTGGAGATGAAGGCAGTCCGTCTAGCTCTACAGAAATGCTGTCACTTAGTAAAGGATCGTCATGTGAAAGTCTTTATGGACAACATGACGGTAAAGGCATACATTTGCAAGCAGGGCGGTTTACACTCGACACCCTTGGTGTTGGAGTCGACGCGCCTGTTCCGATGGGCCAAACGGAATGTGGCATCAATTACGGCAGTACATCTGAAAGGGGACTTAAATGTGCAGGCGGACTACCTGAGCAGGAATTGGCTACATCCAGGAGAATGGTCCCTGAACGACGCGGTATTTCAGGACATAAAAAGACTTTTTGGGCCTTTACAAGTCGACTTGTTTGCCACTGGAGAAAATGCCAAACTAAAAAGATATTTTTCAATTACTGGAGAAGGCGGAGCAGAGGCACACGATGCACTGTCTGTAAAGTGGCCTCAGGGGACACACTATGCTTTTCTGCCAATTCGAATCATACAGAGAGTGTTATTAAAGGTCCGGATGGAGAAAGCATCGGTGGTGCTTGTGGCTCCATACTGGCCACGGAGACCATGGTTCCCGTTGCTGCTGGAATTGGCACAGGGACCTCCGTGGAGGTTACCCATGAGACCGGATCTATTAACTCAGGGTCCAGTGAGTCATCCGGACCCAGAATGGCTGAAATTGGCTGCATGGAGATTGAAAGGCAGTGCTTAACGCAGCAGGGATATACAGAGAATGTGGTTAAAACTATGTTAGGTTCACGTAGAGAATCAACTAGAAAGATTTATGAAAGAACATGGAAAATATTCAGAAAATGGTGTGAAAAGAATAACATTCCACCTTCAGAGGCAAGTGTGCCACAGATACTACAGTTTCTACAGGATGGATTGGAGAAAGGATATCGCCCTAATACCTTAAAAAGACAAGTGGCAGCATTATCATCAGTTCTGTCAGATGACAGGGACTCATTAACTAAGCATCCTCATATCAAACGTTTTCTCAGAGGAGCTACACTATCCTCTTTTCCAACTGTGCACAGGTTTCCGTCATGGGACTTAAACCTGGTGTTGAACGCCTTGACAGAACCACCGTTTGAGCCTTTGAAAGAGGCTTCGTTGAGACTACTATCATTCAAAACTGCTTTCCTCCTGGCTATAACTTCAGCAAGACGGGTGTCAGAGTTAGCAGCTTTGTCAATAAATGAAAGCTTATGCAAGTTTGAAAGGGATAAACTCACTCTGACATTGGATCCCTCTTTTTTGCCTAAATGCTTACAGTCAGCATATAAACAACAAACAATACATTTACCTACTTTTTGCCCAAAGCCGTCACATCCATTGGAAAAAAGATGGCACAAGTTAGATGTCAGGAGAGCTGTAAAGGCATATATAAAAAGAACCTCTGATTTCCGTCACTCTGAGGCGCTGCTGTTGTCGTTTCAGCCAAAGACATTGGGTCAAAGGGCAAGTAAGGCAGTTATTGCAGCATGGATAAAGACTTGCATATTTATATGCTATGACTATGCAAAACAGCCACGGCCTGAGAATGTGTGGCCTCATTCTACTAGGTCAATGGCAACATCGGTGGCTTACAGTTCCTCCTTTTCTTTGGAGGATGTATGCAGTGCAGCTGGATGGAAGGAGGCAACAACTTTCATCAAGCATTACAAACTGGACAAATACAGTTCTGCCCAGGCAGCTTTTGGGTGCCGGGTTCTTCAAGCAGTGGTGTAAATATCCCACCCATGAGTAAGCTTGGGAAGATCCCATGCGTTGTGGATTGATCCTCCTGTCAGCCAGAGAATGAGGAGTTGGTACTTACGTGAACAATCATTCTTGGATGACAAGAGGAGCAATCCATGCCCGCCACTAAAAAAAAAAGGAAAAAAAAAAAAGAAAAGAAAAGAAATACACAGATAATATGGTGGAGAAGGTTAGGTATTCCAATAGGTACGCTAGAGAAAAGAAACTGGCTGGAGAGGGACAGGAGTCGGTTTAATGGTCGTTTTGCATCAAGCTCGAGGACGACTCCTGAGTATGCTAGCTGGCGCGAGGATCAACCCATGCGTTGTGGATTGCTCCTCCTGTCATCCAAGAATGATTGTTCACGTAAGTACCAACTCCTCATTTTCTTTTATTGGTATCATTCCTCTTTTCCTCATTTGATCTCTGCTGAATCTGGGTCCTGGAAAAAAAAATTGCTCTTTTTCTTGGTGGCAGCCATCTCAATAAATTGTGATATAGCACAAACAACGGTGCAGAGGTGCATTTCATTTTGGAAAATAGTGGGTTATTTAAACTGAGCTGGGAATGGGAATGAAAAGTCCTTGATAAAGATGGGAGATCTCTGGGCATACTTTGGGGAAAACATCTTGAAGGCCTTCAAGGTAAAATCAGTTTGTACAAGAGCAAAACCTGGGACTTTTAGAAAAAGAAAATTATTATCTAGAAAGGCTGTTCCTTAGTCACTACTTATTTAAGTCCCACTGATTTTAACGGGTGTTCTCTAGTTGGGACTAAAATTAGATGTATTTCTCCATTTGTTGCAACAGGTTAAAAAGACTACCCCTCTGGAATTTGCATTAGCAATTTCTCATATATTCCTCTGTTGGCCCTCATAGGATAAAAGGTCCCACATTGATTTGCATTCCATGTCTTGGTTTCTTTGTGCAAATCAAGTACATGTACAGACAAATCGTACAAGGGGTTTTTCCTGGCTACTTCAAATCAATGTGCACATATCAAAATTAATAATTTTCAATCACACTCTAAGGAGAGTGCTCTATATATGGAGAGGGGACATTTCTAAAAGCTGTATCTAGCAATTAGGGAATGTGATACTTCTTCCATATATGTTTGTAAGATAGGTTATTGCATGACAGTCAGACTTAGTTGGTCCTCAAGTATGGAAGATACACGTGCCATGTCTTTTCTGGGGCACAAGCTGATGCAGTGGGGGGAAAATGACATCATCTATTTTCTGTGTAGAGATATTCCTGTCCTTTCCTAATACAGCTAAAACATACTAAGGTAAATTTTGCTACACAGTCATATATTCAATTTTATTTGAGGTTATATATTTATTGCCACAAATTGCACTGGTTGTATAGGCTTTCATGCACTAAAAAGTTTTGATATTTGCATAATTTTTCAGGTCATTGGCAACACCACATCTGGATGTTTCAGCTATAGCACTCAGCAAAGTTTGGCTTTTGCGTATGTCCCTGTGGAACTCAGCAAAGTTGGGCAGAAACTGGAAGTTGAACTGTTAGGGGAAAAATATCCAGCCACTGTTATCCAAGAACCACTGGTAATGACTGAGCCAACAAGAATGCGGCTTCAGAAGTCAACATTCAATTAACAACTGTGTCAGACTTTTGTATAAGCTAAGCTTAGGGCCTGAGCTGAAGAGTTGCTTCTCTATAAAGAAAGACAACAAAAATTATATTAGAACAATAGGGAAAAAATGGTTAGAAATCATATAGTGCCTTTTAAACTTGATATATCTCGGCACCTCAGCATGTATTAAACAGGATCTTTATACATATGACTTGACATTAAGCCCTGTCCAGGTGTTCACCCTCAACACAATGATAATCATGTGAACAGGAGAACAGGAGCTTGGTTCTTGACCTCTTCCCACTCCCTTCTGTCATCTCCTACATAGGCAAAAGCTTGATCCTCTATTTGGGTGGGCTTCCCACATGATTTAGAACTTCTCATAATCAGAACTGTAAACTGCACACGGAGTCTACATCAGAACAGATTCTTTATAGCAAAAGTCATTCATCAAAAGCACAAACAGAGCAAGAGGAACCAATGAAGGGCATGACATTTCTAACTGTGGGTGTAATTGATTATAAGTTGATTACAAACTGCACATGAAATATAAAACTGCATATGAAATATGCTGTAATAAAATATTTTACATTTACTGATTAAGAAACCATTGTAACTTTTATGTGAGTTGTTACTCTTTGATATTAGATTATGATGTGGAAACCCCTCCTACAGCTAAATAGATAGCTTGTTTGTTAGAGTGAGGCTGGTGTGAACTGCAGGGTGCCACCATTTTTTCTCTGAGTGCAGCCAATCAGTGGCCAACAGGAGTGGGCTTTCATCTCAGTAAATAGTAGGAAGTGTAGGCTTCCTCGGTCTGAGGAGGATAGAAAATCTCCTGGCACTCCTCTGGCATTCAGTATATTTGATCAGCATCTCACCAACCTTATGTTTCACATTTGTTTTACTGTCATGTTTTAAAAGTTCTACTCAATATGCAAAAAGTCTGATTTGTTAGCTGCTTATATGTTAGCAGTGTGGCATATGGCCAGACCTAATTCTGGGGGACGGGGCCTGCATTCTGTTGCTGTGTGCCTTCAAGTCATTTTCTGACTTATAGCAACCTTAGGGTGAACCTATCATGAGGTTTTCTGGGGGCTGAGAGTGTGTGTTGTGCCCAAGGTCACCCAATGGGTTTCCATGGCTGAGTGGGGAATCAAATCCTGATCTCTAGTGTCATAGTCCAACACTCAAACAACTATACCATGGTAGCTCACTGTATCTTGACCTCTCCCCTCTTGGGGGAAGGGTCCCCCTTAAGCGACCTTGGGGATTCAAACTACCAGGGTCAGGGCCAGCTCAGGGGATGTTGGACTTAACCTCAAATGGCAAGAAAGCTGCATAACAGCAGGCACCAATATGGATTTCACAGGTATAACTCCAGAATCACCACCTGGCAGGCATGCAAAGGGTCTAGGCCTATCAGATAATCTCAGATAATAGGTGAGTTCTCTGATATCTGGTCCTATTGCTTCACGCCAGAAGAAACCCATACAGATATAATTAATAAAGCTGTGGCCATGTTTTCACAAAAAGCTACAACATGTTCATGTATTCGCTCCCCTGTGCTTTTGCTTGCCAGTCATGGCTAGACCCATAATTTATGCTGTTGGAGTGAGCATAATGGGAGGATAGCTCTAGTAAAGAGAATGAACTGATTCAAATAAAAGTAATTCACCAAGAATTCACACACACACAAAAGTTAAATTACTGGTTTAAATCAGACTTCACATTTTGAAATTCATATAATCCTGAGCCAATATGCACGCTAACTAGATGTTCAAACAATAAGAACAATAAAAATTTGCAACTAAATACAGCCTTTATGTCATCTGATTGTATACGTCAAAATCTTTGGGCGTGCAGCCCACGTCTTTTATTCTGCATCCCTATATGCAAAGGATACTTCTTAATATCACACTTCAAAGCTAAGGTTCTCATCATTGGTATCCCTGTGTAGAAATAAACCCTACTTAACAAAGTGGGACTTACTTCCGATTAAATATACTGTGTTCACTTCAACTGCTATGTTCGCTGAGAACAAAAGAGGAAGGGATGCACAAACTGACCAAATTGTTCATGTAAACACAGCTATTGTTAACTTCTTGCAGAAAAAAAGGCCTCCCATCTAACATATCTGATAATGAAAAGATGTTTAATGTATTCCTCAACAGACACTTGCTCCAAAGATTACCATAGTAGAATAGGGATGATGACTTCATTATACCCTAGATCCAACTGGCTGTTGGTATGACTTCAGTTTCTCTAGGGCACTCAGAGTCCTGTATCTCAAAAGTTCACTGTTGCATCTTGCAGAATCATATTTTTGCCATATGTCTTTTAATGCCAACAACAAAGACCTATAATTTTATAAGTCCCTTGATTTAGTTTTATTGTAGTGCTTTACAGGTTGTGTGTTTTTCCCTTCTGGCACCTCCTGATTTTTTAAAACAACGGTGAGGAGTAGTGAATTGTAGCATGTCATAGATAAAAACCAGGACAAATATGCTTGGGCAACATCAGAGTGTGGTTAAGATGGCAAAAGTTACTAATGAGGAAGAACACACAAGATAGGGGAAGCTGCAGCAATGTGGTTTTGCCTGAGGGCAAGCCTTGGTCCTCTCCTCTTCTCTTCTCTCCTCTCCTTTCGAGTGAACTGAGCACAATCTACTTCTGCATTTTGAACTCTGTTTGTAGCAATTGATGTAAACAAAAGGAGAAAAGGGGGAAAGTGAAAGAAGGAGAGAAAAAACTGGGACAATATAAAAGCAATTGAAAACGTGGAACAACAGAGCATTAATCAGAATTGTCAGTGCCAAATTGGGATGATTAGAAGGCATGGTATGTCCCTTCCATTAAGGCTGCCCCTATCCTTCCGTCTGGCCCCTCCTGAAACTGCAAACCCCAGGATTCCATAGGATGTTGCAAGTGGAATCATAGCTCTATAACAGGCTAGTGTGGAAATAGTCTAAGTTGTCCATTAAGTAAAGAAGGAATACTGTAGTTGCTACTGTTAATAAAGTGGGATAACCTGAATACTTCTAAAGATAAAACAAAATACTATAGTTATTCAATATGTTTTTTGATTTCTAGAACACAATAAATAAAATTTTCCTTGAAATTTCCTCTTTATGAATAAGATCTCCACAAAAATCTGTGTCATAATAAAATAACAACTGAGCACTATTATATCATACTCTGTCTCGCTCTCTCTGGAGAAGACTTTTCAAATAAGCTTTCAGGGAAATGCATTTACTTCCACAAGGATGGGTATGAAAATAACATGTAATAATGGTGAGCTTTGTTGTTGCATGAATGCTCTTGCTCTTGAAACTTTTAAAGACTATTTAAAAATTTACAAATTGATAGAGGCATGGGTTGCATTGTTCATCTTTGATACAATAAGGATACTTCATATTAGTATCTACTACACAGAAGTAATGGACACATCAACAGAAAGAAAAGACATCACTTCATTAGCAGTAAAATATGGTTTGAGTGCTGAGGAAATGCGATATGTCTGAAATAGAAATGGTGCCATGAAGAAAGTGCCCTGCATCCTTCTCAACAAACAGACATTTTATGGTGTTATAAACTGATGCCTGGAAAGGCCTATACAATTTAATTTTAGGATATAATTGAAATGTATATTACTATGTTATTTTTTGATTTATTATCTGCCAATGAATAATCTGCACCATTTGACCCATGTTAATGCATAAAACACACAATTGCACTATTGTACTATATTTTGATATAGTATTGAAATATTTAGTGATCTGAATAAAACTTTGGGTATCGAACATACAAAAGGTGAACACAGTATCTTGCCAAAAGAAGAAACAATTATTGCATGAGCACTGAGGTATTCTGTTATGCCTGAGCCTGTTGGACTGCTGTTGGAACCAGTGTCTTTATCAAAATGTGTTTGCTAAGAAGCCCTGTGGGTTGGTATTTGGTATCTTTCTCATCTTATGTGTACTCTTCTCCTTTAGTGACTTTCTTAATTTTTCTGTTCTATCAATTCTCCTTTCTTCACCCTCTTTTTTTCCCCTCCCATGGTCCCGACCTTCTTATTGCTCTCTTCATTCGTATTCTCCTATCAGCCCTTCTTCTTTCTACGAGAAGCAACATGTAGTCTGATGCATATTGCTAAAAAGATTTCAGTGTCTTCCTAATTGGCCAACAAGAGCAGATGGTTTGTAATCCAGGAAGTTTAACTTTAACTTTTTTAACCTTTAAATCTTTACACTGCTCTTTTCTATGGTAAATATGAACTTGAGCATAACATTAAATATTTTGACACATGTGAAGCAGTAGTCACAGGCCAAGTGTCAAGTAAATGTAGCATACTGCACTGCTTCATCTCAGCTGAAAAGATTTTCAACCAATCATTCACACTCAAAAGACAATCATCAGCTGACAAAATACTGATAAACATGCAAGTGATCCTTAGGTAGCTTTTAAAAGGTGTAAACAAGTGTACTGATCTTGATACCATGGGCTAAGGATCATAGGAGATAAAATTGATCTACAATATAGAGGGAAAACAGCAAGATACAGTTTTGCAGATGCATTTTGCTGATTCTCACAGAACATGAGTCAGCAGTGTGATGCGGCAGCCAAGAAAGCCAATGCAATTCTCGGCTGCATCAATAGGAGTATGGTGTCTAGATCGAGGGAGGTACTGGTACCACTCTACTCTGCTTTGGTTAGACCCCATCTTGAATACTGTGTCCAGTTCTGGGCACCCCAATTCAAGAAGGATATTGACAAGCTGGAGCAAGTCCAGAGGAGGGTGACCAAAATGGTGAGAGGCCTGGAAGCCATGCCCTATGAGGACAGACTTAGAGAGCTGGGTATGTTTAGTCTGCAGAAGAGGAGGTTAAGAGGGGACATGATAGCCATGTTTAAATATTTGAAGGGATGCCACGTAGAGGAAGGAGGGGACTTGTTTTCTGCTGCTCCAGAGACCAGGACAAGGAGCAATGGATTCAAGCTGCAGGAAAGGAGATTCCACCTGAACCTCAGGAAGAACTTCGTGACTGTCAGGGCTGTCCGGCAGTGGAATCTGCTGCCTCGGAGTGTAGTGGAGTCTCCTTCCTTGGAGGTTTTTAAGCAGAGGCTTGACGGCCATCTGTCGGGATTGATTTGAGGGTGTTCCTGCATGGCAGGGGGTTGGACTGGATGGCCCCTGGGGTCTCTTCCAACTCTGAATTTCTATGATTCTATGATTCTATAAGCTGTACTTGTAAAATGCATCTGGAAAATCATATCTTGCTGTTTTCTCTCCGCCATTTCAATCTGGAAGATCAATATTATCTGTTATGATTCTCAGCCCAGTTGATGATGATTTTATCTGTTACTTCCTCTCTAAAGTATATGTGCCTTTATGTCACCTCTCAGCTTATAATAACCCCACAAATTTAATGGAGTTTTCTTAGGCAAGGAATACTCAGAGGTGGCTTTGCCAGTTCCTTCCTCTGAAAGATAGCCTACAGCACCCAGTACTCATTGGCAGTCTTCCTTTCAAGTAGTAGTCAGGGCTGACCCTGCTTAGTTTCCAAGATGGGAAGGGAACTGGTGCCTTTACAATATTTAGGCCTCTAAAGCACTAGTCCTCCCAAAATGTTACTGCCCTAGAGACAGATATCAAACCCAACTGTGAGTGACAGACATCAAACCCAAAAAACAAAATTTTATGTTAAGCTATAAAGCCACATTATAGTATTATCTTTTAAAATAGTGCTGGGCTTGCATTCATATTATCCAACAACACATTTCCATTTTCCTTTTCCAAGGTCATTTAAAAATAAAATTGCTCAAAAGTGCAAGTATCTTCCAAAGGAATTGATACATTCAAACCCTCTGTAAAGAAACTGAAGCATAAATAAGAGATGCCAGTGGAAACACAGTTTGAATAATGAGC
Organism: Ctenosaura bakeri; assembly: GCA_948474755.1. NCBI lineage: Eukaryota > Metazoa > Chordata > Lepidosauria > Squamata > Iguanidae > Ctenosaura > Ctenosaura bakeri. The sequence goes on from CAOLHI010001691.1 coordinate 225,564, forward strand.
ACCTATCATTGCCAAGGATTTAATGCAGTTTGACATTACATTGTACAGATCTGAAAATCCGTTTACAAAGCAGGTCACAATAAAATATAGAAACTGACAGGATTGCTCCAAATGGTAGCTGGAGTGGGTGAGCAAAGCCATTTGGAAATAACTCTCTTAAATGATTTAGACCTATCTTGTTCAACCATTAAGGGATCCTTTCTTAAAGGTGACATTGCTTGCAACCAAGTATTGGTTGCATATTATTTTGCCAATATTTTAAAACAGATGTTAATTAGAATTCAACATGATTTTTTTTTTGAAAGACAGACAGAAACACAGAATATAGTCTAGCCCTGTCAACATTATTTGCATAGCTCACCGTACTGTTCCCAAGGAAAGGAACCAACAGAAAACTTTATTTATTTATTGCATTCATATCCCGCCTTTCTCCAAAGTGGGATCCAAGACAGCTAAAACCATTTTCTTCCCACTTCTTTGAACTGCCCAGGAGAGCTATGAGCTTACCTTTGGACAGCTATTTATGAGCTTGAAACACTTGCTAAGGATTTTTTTTGTGTTTTTATCTCGTATTTATTAATGACCCTCTCACCGATGGGAAAGAAAACTGAAGATTTAAGAAGGATACTTCAATTACTATGCTATCAATGAGTGAGGAATCAAATTTTGATCTCCATAGTACAACACCCAAACCACTACAGTATGCTGGCTGAGTATCTTCCTTCTACTGAGATGTGGTTTCCTGAGGTGGTCCTATGTTTTGAAAGATTTGATGTAGGATGGAATGAACCTTTCTAATATTGGAGTAGAAGGAAGATATTCCAATATTAGACAGGTTCATTCCATCCTATATCAAACCTTTCAAAACATAGGACCACCTCAGGAAACCACATCTTAGGTTGTTTTTTTTTTAAAGAGTACTTTAAGAAAGTAGTGAAGATCCAAGAAATCATTACAACTAGACCCCCCCACCAAAGAATAGAACAAATGGATGTGGAGGTGACAACAACCAGCAAAACCTGGCAAATCCCACAGAGCTATGTTGTGAGAACTCATACTTCTTTATATCAGTCTGTGAATTTTTCACGTTTGTTGGAAGTTTGCATTGTTTGTTAAATGGATATGTTTTTAAATTACTTTTTTTATAGTTTCATTATATTTTAATTTTTGAATATTTCTAGTGAGGTGAAGGGGAGTTTTATGTTGGCTGTCCTTTTTTATTTTTAAAAAATTATTATCATTATAGTGCTGTCCTGCAAAAATGATATTTCCCTGATGTATTAATGCACTATAGCTCTTCTAAAAAAATTTAAAAATTAAGAAATAATACCTTTTTGTTTTCTCTGAATATAAAAGAAATCCACTTAAAGGTGGGAATAAAATATTGTAGCTGGTGCCAGAAATGGTCAGAAAATAGTTTGGGACAAAAGAAACACTGTTTGGATATTTAAAAAGAAGAAGAAGAAAGAAAAGAAAAGAAAAATTACAGCAACAATTGCTGCAACCTCCCAGCAATCTGCCCTTTCTAGAGGAGCCTGTATCTTTTTTAATGTTTGTAAGCCAATTTGTGTCCTTGGGTGGAAAATTAATAAATAGATATAACCACCACCACCACCTGATTCAGGTACACCTGCACTGGGTTGTCCATTATGTTTTGCCTCTTTGCCTGATTGGCTGGTCAGTGGAACCACACCACTCTTTCTTTTACAAGAAATATGACCTTATACCCGCTCTGGTGTCATTACTGAGAGCCAGTGAGGTATAGTGGTTTGAGCACTGGAGTAGAGCTCTGGAGATCAAAGTTCAAATCCCTGCTCAGCCATGGAAACCCATTGGTAACCTTGGGCAAGTCACACACTCTCAGCCTCAGAGGGTAAAGCAAATCCCCTCTGAACAGAAAGCAGTGATAGGTTCACATTTGGGGTACCATAAATAGAAACAATTTGAAGGCATACAAGAACTAAATGTCATTTCTGTAATAAACTTCAGTTCTCTACCTCCAAAAGATCAAGTCCATCCTACTCTACCGTCACGAGTGTTATGGGAGAAAGAGAATTTGGTGAGGAAAGGAAAAGTTAATAAACTTCTCCCTTACAACAAACAGACACGTTTCTTCTCTCAGTATTTTATGATTCAAAACAAACAAAGAAACAAACAAAAGGATGAAGGACTTCACCCAGTTCTTGATCTCAGAGGAGGACAAGGACTAGGAGAAGTACTACTTGTGCCTCAAATATCCTGTATCGGGAAGAAGGGGGATTTACAATACACTCAAGAGATATGATCAGTCTGGAATGGGGGGAGCATTTAACCCCTCCCCTCCAGGTTTGGGATGCTTTAATCTCACCCACTTTCCAGTGACCCTGGGATTAACGGAGGGATGCTGCTTTCCGGAAAGGAGGTCAAAAGCCTTTGACCTGATTTACAATTCAGGTACTGGGCTTTGTTGGAAATGTTTAAAAGAGGTGGGTACGATATATCGTATGTGGTGGACATGCCCAAAGGTCAAGAAATATTGGACTGAGATACATAACAGGATTTGTGAAATAATGAAGCTACAATTTCCTATGATTCCTGAATTGTATTTGTTAAATATCACAGATTTAGTAGACGGTATGAATATAAAGAAATATTGGAGAATATTATTATATATGATAACAACTGCACGTATTGAATATGCTAAGGTATGGAAAACACAGCAAATACCTACAATAGAACAATGGTGGGGAACCTTTATTGAAAATAAAAACGCTGACATAGTCTCTCAAAGACTGAAAGGGAAATCAGATGATGAAATTCAGAAAGAATGGCAAATTGTAGGTGATTGCTGGGTGACCTTTGATAGAAGTCTATAATTCATGGTAATATGTGGAAAAATTTCATTGTGATGATTACGGTAGATATCATGAAGCAGGAATATGGTAATGGAAATGCTATGTACTAACGTGTAAAATGGCTGAAAAATGCAGTACAATGATATAACAATGTTAAGAGATTTTGGAAATGAAGTCTAGATTAGTTTGGAAGATTCAAGAAATAATTCATGTGAAATAGTAATAATAAATGGTTGTTTTAATTGTGAAACTTTAATAAAATGATATTATTAAAAAAAAAAAGCCTTTGACCCCACCAGTGAGGATCCCTGCTTCAGTATTGTCAATATTTCCATTCAGGGTATTTAGATATGTAGTGAGATCTTATGATTGCTGCATGTAAAATGTACATAGTTATTTATGTCCCTGAATTCACTATCTCTTCCAGATTAGTATTCCTACCTGAAATAATTTGTCAAGTTATGTTTCAGGAAACCACTCTGTCAAAATGATCTGATATAAACTTTAAGTAGAGACAGCTAAGGAAAAAAATGTCTCAAGCTTTTCTTGCAGTAACTTGAGTCAGTTAGTGGTCAGGAAGTGAAGTAATTGAAACTTGTCAACACAACTTCTGCCAGAAAACCTCCATGATTAACTAAAAAAACAAAGAAATTACAATCTTGGTGAATAAAGCTTATTGTTTGAGTAAAATAATGAAAGAGCAATAGTGTTTTACTTTTCTCCTTTGACAGAGATAAGGTATATACATTAATATTAATATGAGGAGCACAGTGAAGACATTTAGCAGTAATGCAGAAGCAATGAAATTAGTCAATAAATAATTAAGAGAGAGGGAATGATATATCCCAACATATCAACTCATCCTTAATTGTAATGATAGTCTTTAAATGGATTTTTAATTTTATTCAGATTTTGGAACTGTTCCTGGTAGGAAATTAGGGCAGAAATATAGTAACATTATTTACCTGTAACTGTGGTTCTTTGATCATATTTGAATTCACACACTTGGGTTCTGTACCTGTGCAGGGCCTCACTATGCAACTTTCTAGAACTGATTAATTTTTTGCTGGGAACTCCACCTGTCTTCCCCTTGCCCTGCACACATGACTAAATGGGTCCAACTCTATCTTCCTAATTCAATGTCTGCGGCTGATAAACAACCAGACAGGATGTTAACCAAGGGATGGAGCTGGGTTGTATGAGCACTCAGAGAACCAATTACAGGTGAACAACATGTTCTTATATTTCTTGATCTCTATGAATCACACAACTGGTGAATAGTGAGCTAATTTATGACTCATGGCACAACAGCAGGCAGGGCATCCCTTTTAAAAGAAGCATCCTGTCAGCTCCTCAGAATGTGAAACAAACATGAACAGTTGGGATCAAGTGACTGCTTAACAGCAGTCCAGAGCTGGAACATTCTCAGCAAACCTGTAAGGATAGCAACAGCAACGACAGAATGCATCCAAACATTAAAAGGTTTTGGCATTCCAGCCAACTGATAGGCCAACAAGATTTTTGTAGAATCCACTTAGCAAAACAGTGAGAGGAGACAGGAGTGCCCTTTCTACGACTAACACAGGAAAGGAAAAAGTGAGCTTTTCTAAACAAAGCTGTGTGGTTAATGGGCTAAATCCAAACTAATGAAAAGTCATTCCCAGTTGATTTGTGAGTTCTGGATAAGAATTTGGGAGAACTACCTTCTGCATGAGGAAACTGTCTAACAACATGTGGAAGCAAAGAGACCTGGTCTCAGAAGCATTTTGTCTTTGCGGGATATTACATATAAGGATCTGAACAAAGAGCATAAACCTAATTTGTTTGATGGCCAATGTAACAGCAATAAGGGAAGTGACCTTAAATGAGCAAAAGCCAATGGTTCAAAGATTTTCTTCACAAGCTTTGAAAGAACTACAGGTAACAATCATGAGGGCAGAGATGGACTAACTGGAACATACAAATGGGAGAAATCTTGTAAAACTTCTTGACCAATAGGGCTGTCAGAGTCAACTGAAAGGGCTTAGTAGCAAAACTTGAAACAACAGGAAGAATAGCCACCAGTTATGCTTTTAAAGTGAAAGACATACCTTGTTGTTCCAAATATGACAAAAAATGTAAGACTGCATGGATTAAGCAAGGTAAAGCAGAGACACCAGCCCCCGAAGCGTGCAGCTGAAAAATGTCCACTTTAAAGAACATGAATTCCATGATTTTGATAGCGTCGCTGTGATCTCCCCAATATGAGATGTTACTATGATAGTAGGATACGGCATCCAAAAATGGGAAGCCTGCTAAGATGTGATGATGTGTTGCGCACCAAACAACATCCTTCCAAATTGCATGTGGGTGGTTGAACTACTTGTCTCACGAGTTAATTTTTGAATAAAAGTACAGTATGAATCAATGTTGTGTGAATTATACATGCATTGGCTGAGTGAGCACTTGAGATTTCTTGTGTCAATAGCTATGAAGCAGTCATGCTAGCACAAAAGTAGCAGAATTGAAGATGGAGTCACCATGTGAAACCTCCATGGTCAAAAACACTAATTTAGACCACTACCCAATTCCCATGTGCAAAGATAACCAAAAGCTAGCAGTTGAAGCTTTAAAAAATGTTGACAGATTTGTCTTGGAAATTCAGGAACTGAACTGAAATACTATAATCTTGCGAATGAAAACTTCAGCTGAGAAATAAACCCCATAGCCCTATTGTTAACAGTAGCATAGGGGGAACTGGGGGTCAGTGAGAAGACCAGTGAGAGGAAACAGATTTTTTTTCTTTTTGCCATCCTTCCCCATCTGCCCTCCCCATATTTTCTCCTACTCATTCACACACGTGCTCACACATATACACAAAGAGATGTTATTTATACACATCCATTCATTCACATGTACACTCCCATCTGTGTTCTCCCCTTCTTTCTATCCTACATACAAATCCACAGATGCTTTTTCTTTAACATACATGCATTTTGCATATTCTCCATGAGTAGGAAAGCTCTGCCTTTTTGCTAAGACCTTATTCTACTATACAAAACTCCCTTCACTATTTAGTAGCCATGAGTTCTAACATGAAGGGCCTTGCTAATACAGACAGTGATACCTATAGAGAATGACACTGATATGTTACTATAGGATAACTGCATTAGTTATCCTAAGATAATTGAGGCTCTGAGAATGGAGTTTTGCTATACAGATAACTTAAATAAAATTAGATTAAACAGCATGGAACAACTGCAAAGAATGCTGGCCTTGGTACTAGGAAACTCACATTTATAATCTAGTTTTATGGACATGTTTTCTACTCCATAAGCACTTGCAAATATTTTCCCCAGCAATCTGTCTTGCTACTCTCCATTCCTGCTTTCTTCAATTTGGTACGATATGACTTGAGAGCACTTTGAAATACTGCTTCTTTCCTTCACCCAGAAAAGCTATAAGAGCTGAAACAGCAAGTCTTGTTTTTAACTGTTCCTTGGGTAACCTTGGGCTTCTCAGCTGTGTGCTATCAGCTGACAATTTACTCTCATTGTTTCTAGCAGGGATTCTATCTGGCCTTGATTGTAGCCTCATTCATAATACTGTGTCACAGCACAACAGCTAGGGTAAAGGATTGTGTAGCTGACTTCTGCTTTAGAGTTTCCATTCTTACCAGATAATTATCTTTATTGCTATTTTATACACACTTCTATACTGATGGTGATGGCACTGGTGACACTATGTAAATAATGAAATCACTAAGACTTTGAAATAAATCTGTGCAGTATTGTAGTGCCTAAATTTATATACATCTACCAATCGCTTATTGGTATTCTGTTTGGCAGTGTTTTATACAGGCTTAGTATTCAAAATTAGTAGTGATTGTTGAAAGTTACTGGTTTTTCTTAAAAGGTTTTCTCAAATGTTTAAAATCATGTCAGCTTCTTAATCAGACATTCACATTTTATACTGAAGCTCACACTGATGCAAGGAAATATAGTCTAAGATGTACAATATATAAGTTCTCCTGTTTTTACAGAGACTTTGTTACACTAATTATCGTTGCTTGTGTGTTTTTGAAAGATGCCCAATTGCTGTGCTGTTCTATATAATCAACTTTTGATTTTTGTAATGTTTTGTCCTTTCCCTTCCACATTTCACTTTCTTTGTGACACTAATTGGGGTATATGTTTTGGGTGCCCCAAAGCTACAGCTGCAATGCAAGGGTCAAAAGAAATAATTGAGCTTGATCTAGGACAGTAGTAGACAAGGACTACCCACTCAAACAGTCTGTTTTCAAGCCTGCCCAACCAAAACAGATATATCAATTTCTGAGTTTGCCCCCTGGCTGAGATTGCAAATGGGGGTTCAGATGGTGTCCCTCCTCCATACATTCTAATGCCTCCACTAATTTTATCTCTTAGGCCATTTCCACACTACACTGTTATACTGCTATTATTCCACTTTCAACATCCTGTGGAATCCTGGGGTTAGCCGTTTAGGGAGGGGCATTTAGAATTCTCAGCCAGAGAGCTCTTTGACCTCAGTAAACTACAAACCCCAGAATTCCACAGGATGTTGAAAGTGGAATAATAGCACTATAACAGTATAGTGCAGAAATGACCTTAATCATGAAGATTATCTTTGTAAAGCTGCTTGTTTAAAAAACATAATTCCCATATGTTGCTGTCACATCATCTTCATTTTTACATTTATTGTATTTTTCTTCTTAGTCTGTGTATAATATCTACAGTTGATGTAAAGTAATTGTATCCATTACACAAGAAATGTATTTTCCATATATTGATCCCTCTCTAGTAGATGTTTCCTGTATGTTCCTTACATTCTACAGTTAATTTTGTTTCTCCAATGTTGTCTTTTTCATCCTATAAATCTTCTTTACAGGATCTCATTCAGCTTCTGTAATATTTGAATACTTTTTATGATTTTCCTCAAAACTGTACTTTTTGACCAATTAGCTCCAGCTGCTTGATCTACTGCAGTCCTATTCACACTTACACAGTACACAGGGGGTCATACTTCTGAATATGTATGCATAGTATTGACTGTTAACTGCTTTACTTAGGTTTAATTCATCTGCACCCATTAATCTTCCTCCTGTTTCAGTACTTTTTATTTTAGTTGCTGCTCTTTTATCTCTAATGAAAGAATCTGCTAGATTTTCAAAAGTGCCGTCAAATACCTTCTGAGGATCACACTGTTTGTTTGATGCCTTATATGAAATGTGTGCCTTTTATCAGACTAATTTGTCTTTTGCTGAACACTAGCCGTAAAACCTTTGAGGAATCAAATTATTATTGTTGTGATCTAAAGTTGGCAGATTAAATAGTGAAATAATAAGACAGATTCATCTGCAGCTGGGTCCATGATTGACAGGGCTCTCAACAAATGCTCTCTGATGTCTCCCCTCCTATGTTTTGGTCAGTTTATGCAGTAGCAGCAGGCAATGACCAGTGACCAATTTGGAGCTGCCATTAAAGTGTCTTGTACTTCCTTAGATTGTACAGTAGAGAGTGACATTACATCTGAGATACGCTGCAATATTTTAGTTATTTTAAAAAGTAGTTCTAAGTTCCCCATCACTCAGTGAAGAATGAGGGAAGTGTGGATGCTGGGTGGGCATCAGTGGTGATCCTTGCTGGTAAGCTATGTCCCATTAGCCTTCTGAGGATGTTGGGTGATGATGAGACCTCTGGCATCATTGCTTGCAATACTGAGAACATTGGGGAACCAAGTGTGGCCCTCTAGATGTTTTGGCCTACATCTCTCACCAGAGACTATGGGCGCTGTAATCCAAAAGAGAGCAGGGTCGTATAGTGGTTTGAGTGCTGGACTACAACCCTAGAGACCAGGATTCAACTCCCTGCTGAGCCACAGAAGCCCACTGGGTGATCCTGAGCATGCAACACACTCTTAGCCCATGAAAGGTTTGTCTTAGGGTCACCCTAAATCGGAAATGACTTGAAGGCACACAACACACAAATACAATCCGACTCATCTGGATGGCCACACATGCCCTATTTTTGGTGTGCAAAAGTCTCTACCTTTAGGACACATTCCTTGGGGTTTAAGCCACTTGTCATTATAAGAAAGAAAATTGTGTCAAGTTCTTCCAAACTTAAGTGCTTTCAGTTGCTCTGTTTTTCAGATGCTTTCACTTCGTCACCCATCAGATTTTACCATAGTTTCATGTTATCTTATTGTCCAAGCATTACTTCTGCAAAGACAAACACTTAATATATTATTTGCAGATCAATACACACACACATACACACCCCTACTATACAAAAGTCAACGTTTGTCTGATTGTGAGTTTGTCTGTTTGTGTCAAGCAGGAGAAGACCTCGTATGATTGGCTGGCTGTGAAAATTCTACGGAATCCTAGTGTTGGCAATTCAAGAATTCTCAGCCAGAGAGCTTAGGCTGGTTGCTATGGAGATGAGGCCTAACAGCAAGAAGGAGGACAGTGTATTCCCTCAGGAAACCAAACTGTGTGTTAGTAACTCTGAATACAGTTTGGATTGGGGAATATAGGGAAAACTTGCACATACTGGACAAGACAGATTGGGGAATTAGAATCAGATGCAGTTAGAGGGAATTAGAGACACAGCATTTCAAATCTGTGTATTTCAACCGCATCTAATTCCCAAGGTAAGATAAGGTAATTCCTAAGGTATTTCTAACAAGTGTTACCTATGAGAAAATAAAATCTCGAGCAATGCTGGGTAAATACACTAGTATATACAGTCATCCCTCGACATTCACTAGGGTTAGGGGCACATGAGTGCTGTGAATGTGGAAAAAAGCGTGCATAACTCTAGGCCCTCCCAAACTATGTTTAACATACAAAAAATGTATTATCACCATATTTAACCCACCGTGGATTCCTTTAGCCTCGTTCACAGTTTCTCAGTCTCATGAGGCTATTAAAAATGACATAGGGATTTCTGTTTAAAGGCAAGTTATCATCACAGGCACTGTGGTGACTCCTGTGACTCTGCTTCCTCTCCCACGTCTGTCTCCCTCTAGGCAGCACAGGAGGGGAGAAATGGTCTCAGTCTCCTACACTGTATAACCCACAAAGTGATGCAGCCCTTTTTTACAGGAGCTGCTCTGTCCACCTAAAAACTGCTACTCTCCTTTTGGTGCCAGCATGGTCAGACAGTGGCAGTCTGATGGCTCCCACATGGGTGGAGGCATTGAATCCAAGGGAGCCAGCATGGTATAAAGATCTGAATGTTCATCTAGGACTCCAGGAGACTAAGGTTCAAATTCCCTTTCAGTCATGGAAACCCATTGGGTGACCCTGGACAAGTGACCCTTTCTCATCCTCAGAAGATGGCAATGGCAACCCTCCTCTGAAGAGAGTCTTGCCAAGAAAGCCCTGTGATAAGTTGCTGAAATTCCCTCATCTACACAAGCACTGCACCTGGCAACCCTACTAGGCCACCTCTTTTCCTCTGTGACTTGTAGAGTGAGGTGAGCAAAGGGAGACACATTTCCACACTGGACTGTTATAGTGGCCGGCCCCTCCCGGAACTGCAAACCCCAGGATTCCATAGGATGTTGAATGTGGAATCAAAGTGCTATAACAGTCCAGTGTGGAAATGGCCGGGACCAACAGCTCTTCCTTGGAGTCCTCAACACTGATGACAATGCAGTCCGTCTTTCCTTGAGGAGAGTGTTAAACCTGTTACCCCTGCATCTCTGAGAGCAAGAAAGGCCATTTCCACACTAGCCTGTTATAGTGCTACTTTCAACATCTTATGGAATCCTGGGGTTTGCAGTTTAGCCCTAAACTGCAAACCCCAGGATTCCATGGGATGCTGAAAATGGAATAGTAGCACAATAGCAGGCTAGTGCGGAAATGACCAAAATGAAGCTTAGCGGTATGTTACACCGCGTAATTTAATCCCCACTTCTTTGGGGGACATGCCAGGGACATTTGCCTCCCCGGTTCCCTTGCCTTTTGGCTCTGAAGCGGGGGGGGGGGCGCGAGTGTTTCTGCCTACAGAGCGAGCCTCCACTCCCCCCAAACGGCCTGAAACCTTCCCGGAGCGACTGTCCTTTGAAAAGCTTAGGAGGAGTGATGTCTGCAACTCCCAGAATCCGCCAGCCAGCACTGCTTCTAGGGACTAGGGCCATTTCCGCACTAGCCCGTTATAGCGCGATGATTCCACTTTCAACATCCTCTGGAATCCTGGGGTTTGCAGTTTCGGGAGGGGCCTGCCGGCCCCTCCCGAAACTGCAAACCCCAGGATTCCAGAGGATGTTGAAAGTGGAATCATCGCGCTATAACGGGCTAGTGCGGAAATGGCCCTGGTCGGCTTCTGGGAGTTGCAATAGAACTTCACCAAGGATTAGTGCACCAGCCCTTCGCCCGCTACCCACCAACTCCTTTCCTCCGGCCCCACCCCCTGCTTTGCCTTTGCTTATACTCCGTGCGCGCAGAGCGAAAGAGGCGGGTTCCCGTTGCCTTTCCGAGGCGGAGCCGGAGGCGGTTCCCTTCGCGCTCCTCGCCGCCGAGTGGGCGCTTGGGGTTCGGAGGCCGGCTTGGCCCTCAGCGGGGCGGGTTCGCCGCCGGGTCCTCCGTCCTTCCTGGCGGGCAGTTCCTGCTCGGGCTGGGAGGGCGCGATGTTCCGCCGGCCGGGGCGCGGGTGGGCGCCGTGGCTGCTGGTGGGGCTGTGCGCGCTGCGCCCCTGCCCGTGCGCTCCGCCGCTTCCCGGGCCGCCGCACTTGGTGTTGGTGCTGGCCGACGACTTGGGCTGGCGCGACGTGGGCTGGCACGGCTCGGAGATCCGCACCCCGCACCTGGACGCGCTGGGGGCGAGCGGCGTGCGCCTGGAGCGCTACTACACCCAGCCCCTGTGCACGCCCTCCCGCAGCCAGCTCCTCTCCGGCAGGTACCAGGTGAGGGAGGCGGGGACGCCCGCGGAGGGGCCGGAGGGGCAGGAGGAAGGGCTTCAGGAGAGGATGGAGACGAGTGACCGCTGGGGCTCCCGGATCGCTTTGGACTCTAGCCCCCATCACCCCCGGCCAGCGTGGCTGAGAGAGGACGGGAGTTGTAGTCCCGCAAGAGTCTACCCTGGTAACGGAAACTTTGGCCGGCATCCGTTTCCAGTGTGACTTTTCTCAGCCTTCCGGATCGCACTCTGACTGCCGTTTCCGAAGTAGCGTGGGTTGCTTTGGGCCATTTCCGCACTAGCCTGTTGTAGCGCGATGATTCCACTTTCAACCTCCTCTGGAACCCTGGGGTTTGCAGTTTCGGGAGGGGCCGGCTGGCCCCTCCGAAACTGCAAACCCCAGGATTCCAGAGGAGGTTGAAAGTGGAATCATCGCGCTATAACACTCTAGTGCGGAGAGGGCTTTGGTAAGGAACTAAAACCGGAATGAGCGCGGCTTCAGAGTCTGAATTCTCAAAGCTGTTTCGAGAAGGATGTTTTTTCTGGAACCGAAGTCACGTGCAAATCATGAGAAATATTCGTGCGGAAAGGGTGTGTGTAAAGAGTCAGCGTGGTGGAGTAATTTGAGCACTGGACTCTGTAGACCAGGGCCATTTCCGCACTACACTCTTACAGCGCGATTATTCCACTTTCGACATCCTATGCAATCCTGGGGTTTGCAGTTTCGGGAGGGGTCGGTCGGATTCCATAAGATGTTGAAAGTGGAATAATCATGCTATAAGAGTGTAGTGCAGAAATGGCCCAGGGTTCGAATCTCTGATCAGCTCTGGAAACCCACTGGGTGACCTTGTGCAGGTCACATTCTCTCAACCTCAGGAAGGCAAGGCAAACTCCCTCAGAACAAATCTTGCCTAGACGACCTGGGTTTGCCTTAGGGTCCTCCTAAGTCAGAAACGATTTGAAAGCATACAACAAAAGTTTTTTTGTGTGTGTACCATCCTACTTGAACTTAGATGCTTTTTCTTGTGAAGGAAGGTTGAGGTTTGGGTTGATATATCTGGACAAAGTATCTTCTAGCTGTACTTCTCCGCCTATTCTTGTCATAAAGTTTAGAAGTATTCGTCTGCACCACAGCACTTAGGAATATGTCGTCTACTTCCTGGTTCATGTATTGTAAAAAGCAAAAAGGAGTGGTAACACCTTACAGAAGGATGCAGAGACGAGACAAAGGCCATTTCTGCACTAGCCTGTTATAGCGCGATGGTTCCACTTTCAACATCCTCTGGAATCCTGGGGTTTGCAGTTTCGGGAGGGGCCAGCTGGCCCCTCCCGAAACTGCAAACCCCAGGATTCCAGAGGATGTTGAAAGTGGAACCATCGCGCTATAACAGGCTAGTGCAGAAATGGCCAAAATCTAAGTGTGTTGGAAAAGATGATTTTATCCTTGCAGTTAGCCCACACTCTTTCCTCCTACTGTAGTGATTAATACTTAATGACCATGAAAAACTTCTCATTTTTAAAAATGGCTATTAACTCAAGCAAAGTTATACAAGTACAAAATATTACTTACAATGCAACTTCAAAACTGTCTGCAGGGATGGAGTTTTTAAAATTGAGACATTTTGTATGCATCTTGATGCAGAAGATATGTACACAAAATTGATATTGCAAAGTGTAACTTGTCTCCTGTTACATTTGTTGTTGTTTGTTGTCCTTTTTCTTTCTTTTATCTTTTAACAGCCTCTGAAGAAGGCCATTAAATATTACTAGGCCAAAAGGTGTTGGGCTGTTTGCAAGAATTAATTCATCTTTCTTCAATACCCTGAGACTTTGTCTCTTTTCTACATCCCCTCATTTGTCCTGTAAGCATTGACTAAGTTAATTAAATAAAAACTTAAAACCATGTTGTAAAAATGTATAGAAATCCTAGATAGTTGAAGGTTAATAATTATCTGGTTTAGAGAGACCTCTAGTGGCTTTTAAAACTATTTCAGAAAGATGGCAGGATTGTGTATAAAACCAGCAAGGAGCTCTGTAGCACTTTACAGAATGACAGTTGTTTTTTTAACAGCATGAGATTTTTGTGGACAACAGTCCACTTCATCAGATTCATGAAGAGTTATACAAAATTTGAGGGGCATGTGTGAGAGAGTACATATGCATATAGGGTATATATGGTTGACTATAGAATTGTAGAGTTGAGAAGGCTATTAAATGCAAAAAGCATTGCTAATTATATTTTTGCCCCTGGCCACTTACAAAACTGTTGCTAATATCATAGGCATTCTGTCATGAGCTAAGTCAGTTAATGCATGTAGTGTGATAAGAAACCATTATCCCTATTCGAATCTCTGGTACTCCCTAATGAATTATAACTGAGTGGTCACTAGTTCTAATCTGTCTTTGACACTGTGTGTTTTCTTCTAAACTTCTCTCTACTGAAAATCACTGATAATTGGAATGTGCTCAGCTTATTTGTGCCTGTTAGGAAGACCTAAAGTACTGTGTTCCTTTAGTAATGTTCAGGACCAATGGGAGAGGAGCCAGCACAAATTACCAAGAAGACCCTGTTGGCTCTAGACCCAACTATTTTTATCTATCTGTCTTAGCTATTTTATATCCTGCTTTTTTCCTAATGGGACTAAGTGGCATATGTTTTTTTCCTTTCTTGGTAATATAATTATTTTCCTACTTGGGTCTGGTACTAGGAGAAAAGCAGAATAAACATTAAATAGTCTTTTCTGACATCTGCTACAAAATTGGTAAATTTTAAAGAAAATTTAATTTTATACAAAAATCTGTATAAGAGAATATTAAAGATTTTTAGATAGTCTGCCCTTCCTGCAAGGAGGGGCAGGATAGAGGCCCAAGTGGGGGAAAGGAAGCCCAGATGAGCAAAGGGTTGCAGTAGCATTGGTGGGTGGGGTGAAGGAACCAAGAGGAGCATGCAAGTTAGCGGTGTCAGAAGGAGCCACAGGTAAAACACAAGACTTAGGATGATGGTGGTAGCCGCTGGAAACAGACCTAGAGGTGACCAGTCCACTGTGGTCTCAGCCTGGAAGAGGGGGAAGAAAGGCAGCAATGTTTCTACCTTCATGACCTGGGCAGGTCTCCTCATTCTTGCCAGTTCCACCTCCCCTGCTTCCAAAAACAGCTCTGAGACATTCCTGGGCTGGCTCAGATTTTTTGCTGAGGGGTAGAAGACACAAGGCAACCTCTGGATCAGGGAGATGGCTGGAAGGAAGGGTGCTGGTTGTGGTGGCTGCAGTGGTGTGGTCCCCCTCTTTCCACAAAGACTCAAGGGATCCTGAGGGATCGAGTGAAAATCTGAGCCTCAAAAAAAAATGTCACCAGGACTCAGACCCACTATTGGTAGCTCTGGTGATGTCCTTCCATCTCACCTCAGGAAATCAAAAAATTGAAGTCTTTTCAGATTGTATCTCAGTGCAATAAATTGTTGGGGAGGAGCATTAACAGTAGACCTGAATTAGCCAGTGTTTTCAGGCAATTCTTCTCATTTAACTACCCTTCTATTTGTGGGTGTCCATTGCTGTATTTAATTCTGAGATAATTTCCTAAGGTTGACAGGTATTTCTTAACTAGGAAGTCTGGTGTTTGGGATAGGTTGGATGGGGAAGAAGCAAAAGGAAGTTTGCAGCTAGTGGTATATCTTACAAAAGCTGATGCTGCAACAGCTGATTCGTCTTTTTAACACTCAGACATGTTTCTTCATGAACAATGTTTCTTCATTGTGAACTAAAGTAGGTAGCCATACCTACTCTTGACTGGCCTCAAGACCTAGACATTGCCCAGTAAGCTAAAGAATCATGTTTTAGACAGCAGTGACCCAAGACATCTTGTTCCCTGACACAGGCCTCTGCCTCCCACATTGAGGTGTATAGGGCCCAAAGCCAGCTAAGATATTTTGTACATGAGGCAGAAAATCCCATAACCATTTCTCCCCTGTCAGTAAAAGAATAATTTGAATAAGAATAACTTGTTGCCCTTTCCTGATACTCCAAATCTGCTACATGAAGCACCTGCCTCTCTCAGGCTAATGACAAGGTGTGGGCAACTGTGTAGAAGACTTTGTGGTGCCACAACCTGCACCACTGCAAAATAAACAAACAAACAAATAAATAATTTTAAAAATGTCACCAACATGCTCTTGGGCCTGTGGAAGGGAATTTTGCCATGTTTTGAAGACCCTCTGGGCCATTTGAGGCTCAGGGAGGCATTTTGTTTCAACACAGGATGTCACTTCTACAACTTCCAGGATCCTCAGTGGCCATCCTGTGGTGCATTCTGAGAGCTGTATTCCAAAAAAAGTTATTTTCCGAGCTCTACTTCAGCTCTCCTTTCTTCTCTTCTGGACACATATGTCCACTCCCAAAGATAGCCTCCAACTTCGGAATTTGATCAGTGGGTAGTCCCATATATGCCCACTACAGGCATACCTCAGTTAACAAGCCTCATACAAAGAAGCTCCTTTTTACAGTCTTTTAAACCCACAAGCCCCCTTTTTTTCTATATACCTTCTCTAGCTGGAGGATTTTTTTTAACCAGCATCAGCTAGAGAAACACAGACTTTGTATTAGGTTTAAGTAGTATATGCTTGCAGTGAACAAGGAGCAAAAAAAGCTTGATCTGGAAAAGAGCAGGATTCTAGTCTAGCTGATCCTACTGGAGTTGTCTTTGCCTGCCTCTAACAGGCAAGATAAGTAGCAGCTGCCTCCAGAAATCCTTACTGAGCATGTGTGAAGAGTACAACAGAGAGAAAAGAGTCAAGCAGAAAAACCTACCAGCTAGTCCCCACACACATACATTAAAAAATCCAGAAATCTATAGATTTGGCCACCAGAATGGAAATCATAAGAAAGATGATGGCTCGTGAAAGAAACAGTCATCCTTAGATGCATTTTGGAAGAAGTCTTCAGGTGGCCTCTAGAAGATTCAGAATGTTTATTTACTGACACAAGACTTACCTGACCTGGTTGTTTCATTTCACATGGACATACTTTTAGTTCTGAAAAATGTTGGATACACACATCCATATGTGTATATGTATATGTATATGTGTACGTATATGTATATGTATACATATATGTGTAGGAACCTAGTTCTATCCTTTCAATGTTATTTCTGCTTCTGGTACCAAGTTTTCTGTTTAAGAAGAAATACCCAAGACCATATCTATAGTATCCCTCCACTTTTGTGAGGATTTGGAGTGCAGAGCCCTCATGAAAGCAGGAAAACCATGAATAATCCCACCCACCCCCCGTGATTCCCCTCCCATTCCCTCAGGCCAAGGCAACAGGCAAGGGAATGGGGGAAGAACTCACACTGAGGCAATAAGCAAGGGAATGGGAGAAGGGAGCTCTAGAGAGGAGAAGGAAGGCTTGCACAAGCCTTCTCCCCCCTCCATTTCCTTGCCTTTTGCCTCAGTGCAAGAGCTGGAACCAGAGACAAGGGAATGGAAGGGGAGAGCTCTAGAGGGTCAAAGGAAGGTGCATGCCCCCCCCCATTTTCTTGCCTTTTAGCTGAGTGCTTGCCTTCTCTCTCCACACCCAGCAAAACGTAAGGGAATGGGAGAAGGAGAATGCAGGGGCAAGGCATGCTCATCACTCACAAATAATCAGATTTGTGAAGGTCAAACCTGCGAATGTGGAAGGAGAACTGCCCTTTGTTAGCTGAGATATACATGTAGTTGTCTGTAGCTTGGGAGCTTCTGTTAACAGAGAAGAGGCTGCTGTTAACTGTCAAGGACAGTCTCTTTATCTATTCTGCTCTACCCCTTGCCTGGGAAACATTGTGAGAAACAGAGAGGATCCTCTGGAAGTTATTTTCCCCAGATTGCTGTTTGCTTTGGGGTATGTCTGAGGAACAAAGCCCATGCTGGCTGACAGATTCTGGGAGTAATCATATTAGAAAAGTCGCTTCTTTTTTTAAACTATAGATTTTACGTTTCTTTAAAATGTTAAATAGTTGTTGCAATATTGCTGCTTCAAATTCACAAGTTGTATTTTATTCTAGTACTTAAATTTTGGGCCTATATTCTTTTCTCAGACTCTTTTAGGCCACTAATGTAAGCCATAAGCCAACATGTTTGCAAGTATTTTTGGATCAAAGCTGTTACTAATTCTGTGTCTTTTATTCTTCATGATTTCTTACCATATATGTCAAGATTTGTTTGCAGAGCTCATCTGATTGTTTTGCAACTGCATACCAGATGGACGCAGCAGATCCAGGAACATTAAAAATGATTAGTGTAGGCCTAAATACCATAAAGGCACCAGATCTCATCTGATTTTGGAAGCTAAGCAGGGTCAGCCCTGTTTAGTACTGGAATGGGAGACTGCTAATGAATACCAGGTGATGTAGGCTGTATTTCAGAGAAAGATACTGGCAAAACCACCTCTAAATATACCTTGTCTAAGAAAACCCTATGAAATTCATGGATTTGCCATAAGCTAACAGGTGACTTGAAGGTACATAACATGCACACACATGGGAGACAACCAAAATGTTAAGCAGTATGACTTGCCTGTGACTGCTGTGCCATCACATGTATTCTAGCAAGGAGATCACAAGAATTACATGGATCCAAAATGTATGCAGTTGAAGGTGGATGGGTGGGAATATATACTTATTTTAAGTCATTCAGTGGATGTCAGAGATAGACAGAGGCTGAAAATTTGATGCTTTTTATAAACATTCCTTTTCAGTCTTTTTTTAGATCAACTTGAAATGTTGCAGCATTCTTCTGGGACTCAGGTTCAGTGTGAAAATAGTGTTGTTAGTTGTGTTTTCAACAGTTATTATTGTAATTATTATTTACACATACATATTCATGTCCTCATTGGTCCTGAGCAAATTTTCAAACCCTGGTTGTTGTTTCATGTACCTTTTAAGCTACTACTGCAGCTCTTTGTTGCTCAAGGCATGTGTAGCTTTTCCTGAAAAGGGTTTTGGAGGTGTGTTGTAAGATGCCCAATAATGTGCTACCCTGTTGTCAAGCCTAACCACAAAGTCGTTCCCCCTGCACACATCTTTAATAACAATCTTACCACTTTTAGTATATTCAGGTTGCCTCATTCAGTGTTCTTAGAGCAGTTCCCTCATTTTTATATTTGTTACAAGATGAAAATACCAAAACTTTAAATCACCTACTCATTCTTTATTTATTTCTTTTAGATGTAGCCCTTTATACAAATCTGATTTCTTACGCTTTGTACAGAAAGCTATTTTGCTTTTCATTTTGATATTCTTTATCATTTTTTTTAATCTTCTGGGAAGAATACAACCAAAGCTGTGTTGAAACTCCTTTCAGAAACTCCTTTTGGACCCAAAGGTAGGAGATCAATTTACCTACCTTCCTATATGGAAAACTCACAGATGTCAACACATGTTACAATTCGAAGGCTCAATCTGTCTGTCAGATGTAGTCTCTTCTGTGGACAGTTCCTTAAACTAAAACCCGAGTGTGCCAGTGAAACTGAGTTCAGAAATGTGGTCTGTATATTCACAGAACAACAAATGGTATCCAGGCAGAGTCGGACAAGGCGTTCCAAATGCCATATTCTATACTTCTTAACCAGTACAGACCACAATCCAACTACCTCAATTGTAGTCTTACCTTTAATTGTGTTATTAGGAGTTTACAAGATTTCATTAAAAATATTGACCCATAGTTCAGCACATACTAGATTATCATGAAGAGCTCCAGACTTTGTTTAAAAGTACGAGAAGTATCAGCAATATTTTGGTGAGGGGCACAGATATAGATTACCAAACCCTCTAATGGGTATAAAAGGGCCCATAGGATGTCATCCCTGTGGCTGTTTTAGCTATTGCAGGTACATTTCCAATATGGTTGAATTCATAGACCATGTTAACCAACAGAGACATTTTTGTATCACTTTACTACTTGCAACAACAGTTTTGTTATTTGTGCTACACAAGTGCCTTGAGGTTTATATGGAAAAAACAACAGGACCTCTCAAGAAATGTGTAGGGGAACATCTTTGTAATTTAAGGAATAGTGATACAGATACTGTCTTAGTGATTCATTTCTTGGAACAACAACATTCTGTAACAGCCCTCATATTTTGGCTTTAGAGAAGGTGAATACTACTGATGAAACAATTTTGTTAAAAAAGATGGAGTGGATTTTAAAATTAAAACTCTCTATACCTTGAGATCTGAATGAGGATGTTGACCTCCTTCCATTCTTGTGAAATCTTTGAGAGTTTTCTGATGACCCTTTTCCCTTCAGCTCAGGTATATCTATGTGTCCTTGAACATTATGTATATATTTTTTGACCATCTACTTACGAGACATAAAAGACCTTCAGCATTTATTCACATGTTTTCATCTGCCCAGTAAAATGGTTTGAGAGTTTTTGTCCAGAGAATTTTTGCAGTTAGATTTTAAATAGGTATTCTACTTACGTAACAATGATTTTATTTAATGTTATATTGTATATCGTCACATTATCTATTTACATCTTATTCTTGTATGATTTGATATAACTGCTGAAGAAGGCCTTATGAACTCATTGAGGCTGAAATATGTTGGACTTTTTTACTGATAAAACAACTATCCTTTGAGCATCTAGAGACATATCCCTATTTTCTTCTGCAGAGTTGCAAAATGGCCAGTGATGCTGTCCCATTGTCAAGCTCAATCACTAAGCCATTTCCCCTATCTAGATCTTTAATAATGTTTTTATCATTCTTGGTATGGGGAGCTTGCCTCATTTAGTGTTCTTAGTGCAGTTACCTCACTTTTATATTCATTACAAGAGGAGAACACTGGTACACCTCAGTTAATGAAATAGATGTGGTCCTAGACATTACTTCTTTAACAGAAAATTTGGTGCCAGAAGTAGAAACAAGATGGAAAGAATAGGAATAGGTTCAGAACTCTTCTTTCAAGATGTTTCTGATTTATGGTGACCCTAAGGCAAACCTATCATAGGCTTTTCTTGGCAAGATTTGTTCAGAAGGAGTTTCCTCTTGGCTTCCTCTGAGGCTGAGAGACTGTGCCTTGGCCAAGACTACCCAGTGGATTTCCATGGCTGAACAGGGATTCAAACCGTGGTCTCCAGTTATAGTCCAGCACTCAGACCACACTACATCATGCTGGCTCTGTATAGGTCCCTATACCACAAAAAATAAAAGAATAGTTCAATATGTTTCTGCAAACTTTTTATCCAAAACTAACAATATGCACATGTGAAATGGAACAACAAGGGCTGGTAAGCTTTGTGTAATGAAACAAAAACATTGCAAACCTTCTTTATACCACTTGAAGGTTTCTTCCAAATTGTGTTCAGGGATTTATTAAAAATCTTTCACCAGTCTCCACCTTTCTTATGATTTCCATTTTGGTGGCTAGATTTAAAGATCTTTTAAAACATGTTAAGATAGCTGGTGAGGTAGAGTTATCTGCTCTCCCCTTTTCTCTGTTTTGCTGTTCATGCACACTCAAATAAAGGATCCTGCAGCTGCTATTTATCTTGCCTGTGACAGATAGGCACACATGTCTATAGTCGAATTGCTAAATTAGAATTCCATTTTCTCCCAGCTCAAGATTTATTATAGTTTATTGCAGAAATACTGTTTCAAACCAACATGAAAAGTCTGTTTCTTTGGCCCTTTTTCACTATCTTCCTAATGTGGATGCTGCTGAAAAAACCCAGCTAATAAGAGGATGAGGAAGAAAAAAGGGGGCAGGGCTGAATAGGTATGAAGAGAGTTTGTAAAAAGGAGATTTTTTTATTGGAGGCTCTGTTAATTGAGGTATATCTGTACTAAAACTTTATCTCACCTACACATTACTAATTTATTTACTTCTTTTAGATGTAACCCTTTTTACAGATCTGACTTCTTAGATATTCTTCAGGAAGCCATTTGCCATTTTTTGTCTTCTGAGAACAACTTAACATAACAACAGAATCAGGGCTGTGTTGAAACTTCCATCTTTTCCCCAAATATATTTTCCTCCTTACTGATGGACTGATTTCTTTCAGCAGATTTAAAACGCATGAGTTTTGACATAGGAGTTGTCTTGATAAGACCTTCTAAGGCACTGGAAGTCTCAGATGAGGAATTTGGATGATGGGCCGAAGTGTCTCTGCCACCTGTGCTACCTGCCGCTGCCCTGGGACCCAAACAGAACTCTTCCCAACAACCACATCCTAGAGACATGAGAGGGACAGTACTTATGGCAGGGAGTGCAGGAGGAAAAGGGAGAGCCCAGCCTTCTGGCAGTGTTTATATAGGGAGAGCTTGTTAATTAGGCCACAGCTGGGCAGGAGGCTGAGACTATATAACCAGAGGTCAGGATGGCAGAAAGCTGTTGGGATCTATCGACTCCATTGGTAGTGATAGCCTTACTGACTCCTGCATTCTCTGCTTATGTTCTTTGGACCTTTGCCTGGACCACAGATTCTGCTCGTGGATGTTCTCCCCCAGGATTCTTGGTAAATTCAGACTCGGTAGCTCAGGACTGCTTTAACAAACACTGTTTGCTAGTTACTGCTGATTACACAGTGTGAAGTTTTGGCAGACTGCCAGCACAGGACACTGAACTTTTTTCACTAAGATTGGCATCCAGTTGAGGACATACACATGTGTAAGATATACTATGCATGACAGGCCAAAAAGTTATAATTGCATGATGTAGGTATTCTGATAGTGGCAGAAGCAGATTTGCACAGATGTCATATTTCTCCATGCCTTGTCTTGCATATTGTGATTGTGCATTGTGTGTTGCAGTTTCCTGTTGTGGTTGCACATCATATCTTATGTACTGTAATTGTGTGTTGTATATTATGCATTTCATACTACACAATGGCATCTAGCCATTGATGTGTGTTTCACAGTGCTTCTTCTCAACATGGGGATTGCATAGTGCTGATAATCTCCACATGAGGAGATTTATGTTACACCGAAGTAATATTAGATTGCAGCCAAATCTCCCATGTTGACTAGAGATTCTAGAGCTGTAGTCCCAAAAGAAAATATGTTTAAACTCTGGTCGATACTGAGCCTGAAGGAATTACCAGATCTATCTCTGCTGCAATGCAATGTCATCTATATGTGGGCAAAATGTGATCTGCACCTCTTGCCTCCCGAAGGAACAGCTGGACCAATCTGGGACCTTGCTGGCTATATATAATCTTTGCTCCAGGCTGAGATTCTCAGCCTGAGTAGCTGATTTGACTAAGAGTTGTACAGACTGTTTGCCTTTGATTGTGTTTTCTGTCTCTGCCCCTTCTGATTCTGAGCATTCTAATTCAGGGCCCCCTTTACACTATACAATTGTTGTGCTATGATTATGCTTTAGCTGTTATGGCTGCATCCTGTGGAATCCTCATATTTTTAGTTTGGTCAAGCGCTAGAGCTCTTTGGCTGAAATTTCTAAATACCTTTTTCTAAACTGCAAATCCCAGGATTTCATAGGATGAAACCATGCCAGTTAAAGTGGAATCATAATGTCATAATTATGTAGTATGAAAGGACACCAGGGAGAGAATCATATGGCCTTCCAGATGTTGTTGTTCGCCATTGGCTAGGTTTGCTGGATCCTGCAGTTCAACAGCTTTTGGAGGGCTGCAGGATTCCAATTTCTGCTGTAATCTAAATTATTTTTAGCTTTGTCTTTTGCTTCTGGCCTTTAATCTTCATATACCTGTGCGTACTCCACCCTGGCTGCACCAGTCTTCCTGGGCTGTGACAATCCCTTTATTTCAGAATACAAATAAATGTTTTTGATTTCTCTCTTTATAACAAAAGATGGCAAGGGGTATAAGGAAAGGATAGCTTGCAGGAGCAGCCATGCCATTAGGCACCATGGCGCAGATGCTGAAAGCAGCATGGTTTCGTTATTGGGAAACACAGCAACCCATTATTAACTTATGGTTATTTTGTTTTCTCTGTCAAGGAAATGAAGGGGGTGGCATTTTCTACTTCAGACATCAGGTTTGCCTTTTAGCACTGTGAACCATGATGAGGAGGGGAGGCATTATGTACTGCACTGCTCCAGCCAGCAAAATATCTTGAGCTGGCCCTGAAATCCAGTATCGTGAGTGGAAGAGGACATAGAAGACACAGCACTCCTTTTATGTGTTCTGTACCCAGAGGCACATTACGCTGCCTTACTGCATCTTTGTCTAGCATCAGGGGTAAATTTTTTTTATAGATTTGCTTTTACTGCCACAATATTCCCACATGCTGCATTTGCTGTGCATGGCTATTATTCCTTGATATGAAAGAAAGTAAAGAAATGCTATTTTGGCAGGAGTTACACCTGCTACCTGCCTTTCATTAGCCCAGAGCCTTCCAAACTTTTCGTGTTGGTGAGACACTTTTTAGACATGCATCATTTCGTGACACAGAAATTAAGTAAGTGGGGGCAGCCCCTCCACTCGAGCCTGGCCCGCCACCACTGCCCTCACTGGGGTCTTCTTTGGCCTGGGGTGGCAGTGGCAATGGAAGGAGAGGCAGCCCCTCCATCTGGACCTGAAGCACCACCACCACCGCCCTCGCTGGGATCTTCCTTGGCCTGGGGGTGGCAGCAGAAGCAGCCCCTTCACCCAGGCCTGGACTGCTGCAGCAGTGGGAAAGGCAGCCCCTCTACTCGTTATGTTTCTGTGACACACCTACTCACTGCAGCCGACACACTAGCATATCGCAACACACAGTTTGGGAAGCTCTGCTCAATGATACCATCTGTCGAAGATCAAATCCGATATATCTAATTTGCTATAACTATTTCATGCATTCCAGTTGTGAGCAAAGCTACAACTAGTGGGTGGCTCTTAACCTTTTCTCCACCCTTGATGAACTGTTTTTGTTCATTTTGCTTCTTTGTTGTTTATGCTCATATGTGTTATGTAGACATAGACCTAAATTCAGTTGCTCATCCCAACTAGAGTTAACTGATTAAACTAGTAGAAATTACTCAGTTTTCCATTTATTTGGTGGATCTATCTGGGATAAGCAATTGACTGAAAGCCATAAACTATAAAAAAAAAAAGCTCAATTATTTTTTTTTAAAGAACCTTAATCTGTAGAACATGATTGTTGGCCATTTCCACCTTCCCCTTCTGTCTTAGTGAAATTTACCCACATACACACACACACACACACATTTACAGGCCATTTAATTCTCCGACATTTAAAAGCCTCCTATGCCAGTTCAGCCTGGCCATCTGTTTTCCAATCAAAATTGAAAATTGATATTTTACTGCATTGGTTGGTAATACTGATGTCTCCTGTCATTTGTTCATTTAAACCTTACACCAGATGCTTGCTCACTCCCTCACAAATGACACACCATCTCTCTCTGTTAAAGGGGGCTGGCTAGAGAATCAGAAGAAAACAAGTTCATGGTTTTGCAGCATTTTAAAATTTACTTTACATAACTGTAGGCCAAAGGGAGGTGTTGCTTGTTTTCCCATCCCAATTTAATTTTAAAAAATTGCCTAGAAAATTATTAATCCAATGCTAATTACTGGTATTCCTGTTTTACGACTGACCATAAATCCAGTATTAGATCTAAAATGATAGTTTTGATGGTTTACTTCCTAAGCTTCTGACAAGTAAAATAAAATCAAAAGATTGGAGCACCTCCATTTTATCCTTCAGATAAGTTCAATATGTGCAATGCATATTTGACAGAAGTTTCTATTTGATTTAGAAAAGCTAAGCAATGTAAATTGGTGTTCTGTTTCCTTTAAAATTTTGAATAACTTGACTATTCATGGAGCACATTGCTTGGCTGCCCCTGAATGGTCATCTGTAAATGAAAGCAAATAATATGCTCTGTCAGTCTAGCAATAACAATGTTTTGTTTTTTTTAAAAAAAAAACTACATTTCCATTTTATGTTAATGTTCAGTTTCAGTAGCTCCTTGTTTCTTTGCTTTCTTGAGCCAGCTAGAATCCTCCATTTCAGGCTCCTCAGCTCTTCCAATTATTATGTTTGGCTGGCAGAAAAATCTATTTTACTACATGATCTAATTTTGGCTAATTATGAGACATTTGGTATTCCTCTTTAAATACCGCCTTCCAAAATAGGTTAATGGAACCATGACTGGAAAAATGAGACACAATTATTTGTCACTTCTCTGATTTGCTGTCCTGAAGTCGGAAACAGAATTGCATTTAATTAAAGCTTGCAGTTTTAGGAAAAGACTTTGTGAGAACTTTGCAACATGATACATGAGGTTGAGGCTACATTGATTTGGATGAGGAGGCAAAGTGAAGTTTAGTAGGATAAAATATTTTCATGAATGAATAACACTCAATCTACCTCCAAATGACAAATCTGATTATTAGTGGATTCATTTGTGACATTTCCAACTTTTGGAAGGCAAGAAGACTACAGAGTCTTCATATATTCCATAGATCTAATAATAATGGCCTGCACCACCTAACTGAATGAAGAAAAGTGTTTACATGGTCACAAAGTAGGGTGGCTATTTTGGCAACAGTAGAAAGGTGGAATACTTCATCTAAAAAAAACAGGGGAGGAAAGGAGCACGGTTTTGTGAAGGATGCTATATGCTAATAGGTATGTATTGCAGGGGTGGGAGTTAGGTGGCCCACATCCTGCATGTGGGCTTCCCAAGGTGTTTTTGATGACTCTTCTAATTTGCCCTGATCTCCCCAAAGCCCCTGGACTTGCCAACTTATTTTCCAGCAGCGATGTATCCCAACAGTCAGATCTGTAAATTTGGCTCATATCTGCCAATGACCAGTCACAAAGCATGCTAAGCGTAGGATACTTAAGTGAGGGTGTGCTGTGACAGACAGATGCTTTTAACTGCTTGCGTGAGAGCCTCTGCAGAAATCATTCTGTACAAGTCTAATTTGACCATTTGACTTGCGATTGGATATCGGAGCTTCCCTTTGGTTTATGCACAGCAAGGCTCGCTTCAAATGGTTTGAAAGTCAGTACCATCCCTGATCTGATGATGATCTGATCATCTTTTTTTTACAAAACAAATCTGTTTAGCATGTGCTAACTCTGCTTGGTGCCAGAAAAAAAATCCATACATCTTAGTGAAGAGAACCAAACAACAATCAATAAAACAGACATAGAATCATACAGTTGGATGAGATCATGGTGACCATCGAGTCCAATCCCCTTCCATGCAGGAATACACAAAGCATTCTCAACATATGGTCATCCTGCCTCTGTTTAAAAACCGCCAAAGAAGGACTCCATCACACTCCAAGGCAGCATATTCCACTGTGAAATGGCTCTTACTGTCAGGAAGTTCTTCCTGATGTTTAGGTGAAATCTCCTTTCCTATAGTTGGAATCTATTCTTCTGTGTCCTAGTCTCTGGAGCAGCAGAAAACAAACTTGCTCCATCTTCAACATGACATCCCTTCAGATATTTAAACATGGCTATCATGTCACCTCTTAACCTTCTTTTCATCAGACTAAACATACCGAGCTCCCTAAGCTGCTCCTCATAGGGCATGGTTTCCAGACGCTTCACCATTTCGTTTGCCCTTCTCTAGATACGTTCCAGCTTGTCAATATCCTTCTTGAATTGTGGTGCCCAGAACTGAACACAGTATTCTAGGTGAGGTTAGCCAAAGCAGAATAGAGTGAGATTATTACTTCCCTCGATCTTGACACTATACTGCTATTGATGCAGGCTAGAATCACATTGGCTTTTTTAGCTGCCATATCACACTGTTGACTCATGTTCAGCTTGTGGTTCACTAAGACTCCTAGATCCTTTTCACATGTATTGTTTTCAAGGCAGGTATCACCCATCCTATATCTGTATATTTCATTCTTTCTTCCTAAAGTACCCTAAATTTCTCCCTGTTAAAATTCATTTTGTTAGTTTTGGCCCAACTCTTTTCCAACCTGACATCCTCCCAAAATGTTGGATGACTTTCATCATCTTCAGCCAGCATGACCATCAGATTGTAGGAGTTTATCACATCTGACTGGGAAAGGCTATGATAAAGGAAAGGAATGGAGTGTCCTTGAAACACTTGTGGTCCAGGTTTATACCTTTAAGTTGCTATAGAGGTGCAAGGTGTTTTTTTTTAAAGTATCTTTGCAGGTAGACACTATCCCCCTTGCTGCCATTGTGTCCACAGAAGCAGCTTCAGCAAGTTCAGGCAAGAGAGACTCACTACCTCCACCTTCTTAAGGTCAGTCAGGAACTCTAAAAACCTGTTCCAGAGGACTTTTTGGGAAATTTTTTTGGAGCAGGTTTTCTGAAATGGAGAAGACTGTAGAGGAGGTGAGCTGAAAATCCTGACACTGCCATGAGTATTAAGCTTTATTTTAGCCAGAAAGTGAGGCAATTATGAAGCATCCCCAGCCTTGGTCCTTCCACATGTTTTGGACTGCAGATTCCATCATCCCTGGCTATTGACATGCTGACTAGAGCTGATTGGAGCTATAGGTATACAGAGGAAGCTTGGGTTGAGGATGGTTGGTTTGGACATTTTTTTGCAGATCAGCCATGTGTCATCTGCTATTTGATTAGATCAGACAATTAAAAACCTTTCAGACTGATCAGGCAGCAGATTTTTAACTGTTTTAATTTAAATGTTAATACAAGAATATATAAATCTGCAGATGGTGGGCACGATCAAGCGACATCCTATTTTCTAAGTAATGCCTGCTATGAGACAGGCAGAATGTTGTCTGACAACAAAGAACTGATTTTAGTTGTGTGCAGATTTATGAAGGTTTGTGTAGTTGCTTGGTTCATCAACTAACTTTTGACAAAAATATGGGCTGTGCTTGCTTGTGAACATTCCTGGAAGTAAGCTTCATTGAACACAGTGGAGCTTTTGTCCAAGTAACCGTTGCACTGACGGGTTTTCATTAGTTGAGTGATAACACAATTTTCAGTTCATGCCAGGTACCCAGTAATTCCTGTGGTCAGATCAAGATATCTCAACACGAAAAAGGATGGATGGATGCTTCCCTGGAATCCAGTAAATATACCAAGGACCAGTGAAGCTGCTGAGTAGTAGGAAACATATGTAGAAAAGCAGGAAAAGGCACCTTCTATGGGTAGAGGAGAAAGTGCCTCCACCTGATTTCCTGCAATCTTCCCCTTCTCCTTCAGCGTTCTACTCCCTTCACCCACTCTACTCTCTTAGATTCCTCATTATTTAGGAGACTATTGTATGAGATCTTTGAGATCTGGCAGGGAGGAGGGAGATGGGAGGGGAGCAGG
Source organism: Ctenosaura bakeri (assembly GCA_948474755.1). Taxonomy (NCBI): domain Eukaryota; kingdom Metazoa; phylum Chordata; class Lepidosauria; order Squamata; family Iguanidae; genus Ctenosaura; species Ctenosaura bakeri. The sequence goes on from CAOLHI010001691.1 coordinate 254,539, forward strand.
GAGACAATAGGAAGGTTAGCTTCCACCCACTCCATTCTGCAAACTGATTCTCTGTGATGAATCTCCTCTCCAGGCTGGTCCCATAGATCCAAAAGTTGAGCTTCTGTCATTCACCTTCGCCCTTTTCCCCTCAAGTTCCCTCCTGGACTGGGTCTCTAAGTTTACCAGTGGATGTGGTGTTCTGTGCATTCAGTGTGGTCAGCATGACTAAACTCTCCATTAAACTTAATAGGAATATAGGAAGACACAATTGTAAATAAGAACAAACAAGCAGAAGTTTACTAATACGCATTAACCCACGAGCTATTTAGTCATTCACAGCTCTGCCAAACCCCATTCAGTTCTTATCCATGGCTGACTCCTCCTGTCTCTATTACTGTTTTCCCCAATCTCTATGTCGTTGTTTCCCTGTCTCTCTAGGGCTGTTTCCACACTAAACTGTTATAGTGCTGTTATTCCACTTTCAACATCCTATGGAATCCTGGGGTTTGCAGTCTAGTGCAGAAATGGCCTAGGCCTTTCCACTATCTGTCTGCTGTCAAATATAGGCTTCAGTTTTGTATCCTTTCTCCCCACACAGGCTCACCCCTCAAAGCATTCCCTGAGCTGTGATTAGCTGGCACCAACCAGGCTTGCCCACAGTACCTGGCCCCAGCCCAAAGCACGAAGTGGGAGATCTGTATTTTGCCTCCTTTTATTTGGATGCACAGCACAGATGCCTGCCAAATGTACACTAATTATCTTTAAGTGGTCTGCATTCCACCTCTGCCACCATCTTCAGTGTATGCTGCTGTTTATCTTCATAACCTTTCTCAGATGCAATAGATGTAAAGTTGCATGGATTGATTTAGGAATGTTCAGGTTGGCTTTCCTCTAGAGATAAATATGTTGCTGCCAATAGTGCTGTTTAAGCATCACCACATTATCTTGTAACCAGTATGTGAGGTACACTTGTTTTCATTAGATCCATACAGGTTTACAGCATGAAATAATTTGGCCGTGTCAGCCCAGCTGTGTCCCACTGGATGAAAAACTCCTGCCTGAGCTTCTTAAAGAAGCAGGATATGTTACTCATATGGTGGGGAAGTGGCATCTAGGAATGTACAGAAAGGAGTGCCTTCCAACCCGAAGAGGGTTTGATACTTATTTTGGTAAGTGACACAAATACTCCTATTTTTTTTATGTAGAATACCACCACCTTCTAGATCTTGTTGTGGCTTCACTTAGAGAAAAGTTGGGGAATCTGTGAGCCTCCAGGTGTTCACAAATTCCACTGCCCCCAGCCTCTTCCAGCATGGCCACTCATCAGGGATGATGGGAACTGGTTATTCAGATGTCTTCAGTTTGCAGTTTGGCAACCTTGTTTCAGAGTGTTAGCAAGAGCTTCTGAGTAATTGAGTCTAAAGTGAAGGCTTGTCAGGTCAGAAGTTTACTTTGCAACAAAGACCCATAGAGAAACACAATTACACAGTAGTAAAGGAGTAAAACTCTCTCTCTCTTTTTTTTTAATGGAGTCAGAAGTTAGAAAGAACCTCCTAGGCCAAGTAAGTTGCTAAGCAATATGACCTAGGCCTGTGTACCCAGGCCTGTTAATTGGGTCTCCACCTTCGAAACCTTGGCTAGCACGTGGGCTGACTGTTCTAGAACAAAGGTAATGATTTAGCTGAATCTTTTTATGTTATGATCTGCAGTAGTTGCTCCAACTTTTGGCCCTCTAGATATTTTAGATTCATTTCCCTAGACAGCATGGCCAATAGTAAGAACTTGAGGAAACAAAATCCAAAACATCTGGAGGGGCAAATGTTGAAAACCACTGATGTACAGCTACTACGTCACTTTGTTCCTATGCCCTTAGTTCTTTTTACCAAACAACAGTCTTTTAAATATTGTAGATGTTCGTGCCAGCTAATGAATTGTAATGAATTAGCTGCAAATTTGTATTGAAATTGTGTAAGGGAAATAACAGTGGTAGAATTTGAACCTACAAAAGTAAGAGGGGGAAAAAAAGAAAAGCTGACAGGTATAATTGTCATAATGGTCAAGTTGGGGGCATTTATCTAGCCCACATATTTTTGAATGGCTATAGATTGGATTGGGAATAAAAGGCTTCACACTGTGTTCCTGTTGTATGCACAATGCTGTTCCAGGAGGCCATTCCAGAAAAAGTATTTTGAAAGTGAAGGGGTGTGATAATGATTATTCTTAGGGAAGTAAGAATGATATTTGTTTTATAAAGTATCTTGCTGAAATAAAGGCCTTGCAGGGTATAATCTTTAATCTTTTTACTTCTTTCGTGCCTCATTCATGCCTCCTTCTATAAAGGGCCTAATTAGAAGCTGACAGAGCATTCAGGCCAGTGGAAAATATTTCAGGGGAATATCTGCTACCCCTTGAAGTAACTGCAGGTCATCTCTGTGTTAATTCATCATCACTAATAAAGTAGCATCCAAAGAATTACATTTGGAATGGGATTTCCAAATTTGGAAAAGGAATTTGCTTGTCACACCTAGTTTTGTCTCTAAACTTGGCAACGTGGGATCTTCCTGAAAAGATGACTGAGCTTTACCAAAATAGGACTTTTCTGGATCTGAACAGATCTCTGTGGAGAAGTGAAATTTTATGGCATTCTTTTTACAGCTCCTTTCCCTTTTGCTTTTTTTGCTTTTCTTTTTGATTGGTAGGGAGGGGTGAGAACCGAGCTTACTGCCTGCATGAACATGCTCTTACTATAATATCCAAAGCCACAAAATTCAGACCTGCAGGCTTTTGTGACTACAACAATGTCACTTGTGTTTCCCCTACATGATTTCTTTTCCCTACCATCTTTGCTTGATGAAGAAGCCAGTGAGCTTCAACAGCTAGTGCAATATTTTTCATGCCTTCTGGTTGGGCTAACAAAAGTATCACCAATGTGTATTGTGGATTTTGAATTTTGAAATGGTGATAGCTGATTCTGAACAGTGACTGTCTGATTCACCAGTTGGTGTCAGCACCACATCAAAGATGTTCATACTATTTGCATGAAAAATACTCTGATCAGCATGATATCCTGTGAATATAAAGAGCACAACAGTGTTCCTACAGGTATTGTGCAGTTTACCAAACAATGCCAGTTTTAAAAACGTAATTCAACTGCTTTTACATGTTATTAAGTATGTATATATTGAAGTTGTTCCTGTTTTTTTTGTGGGGGCCAAATGAATTGCTAACTGCTTTTTTATTTAGTTGTTTATTTATTTATTTTAAAAATGCTTTTAAGCATTTCCCCCCCAAGGCTTCATAGACAGGATAAATTTCTACTTTTTCACTGGCTTTGAAAGGGAGCTGTGACTCTTGCTGTCATTTCTGTTTTTATGGCTGTTCTTCTGATGTTGAGATGTGATTGATCTGTTTTCCTTTTACTTTAGGGTACCTCCTTGGAAGTGAAGATTACTATTCTCATGAGCGCTGTGTGCCCATTGTATCAAAGAATGTAACCCGATGTGCTCTTGATCTTCGAGATGGAGAAGAAATTGCAGATGGATTTAAAAATATGTACTCTACTAACATATTTACACAAAGAGCACTAGATCTTATAGCAAACCATCAGCCTGAGAAGGTACCCTGTCTCTCTCTTTCTTAAAACATAATACATTTTGATGTATTAATGATCAAATACAAAAGCAAGCACTGGGCTGTAGTTCTGTGCTCAGCCACCTAACTAATGGGCAAGTATATAGAAGTACTGAGAATTACATGTTTTAACTTCATAGAAGAATTTATGCCTTCCATTGTTATTAGAGCATTCTACAGTTTTGTATCAAAACTTTCCATAAAAGCTTAAATGATGAGACCGAGTACAGGATGCAAGAATGATCCCTTGTTAGAAGGAGGATTTAAAATGGGAGAGTACTGATAGGGAGCATGATGTAGTGATCTGAACATTGGCCTGTGAACCTGGAGATCAGAGTTCAATTCCCTGTCTGGCCATGGAAATCCACTGAATAACCTTGGGCATGTTGGCACAATCTCAGCTTCCAGAAAATCCCATGATATGTTCGCCTTAGGAACACCATAAGTTCGAAACAACTTGAAGGCATACAACAAGTTACTCCTCTCTTATGAAACACTGTGCCCTTGGAGATCAGCTGACAGGGCTTTGCTGTAGATTCCTTCTTGTCATGAAGTCGTAATTTGCTTGTAGAAGGACATCATTTAAAAAGATTAATAATACTGTATTTGTTTACCAACCAATAACTCACATCATCTGGCAAATTAATCAAGAAATGAAAAAAATGGAGACCCAGCACACACACACACACACACACACACACACCAGATGTGTTTTACTACAGCTGCTATCATGCTCCCAGCCCCTGAATCCATTGGGGTGATGAAGCTGTAATCAAACACATCTGAAAGGTACTGAATTGAAGAAGGCTGGGTTGGATCATGTCCATTAATAAAAATTCATAAGATACAAAAAAATAAAAATTCACACACACACCCATTCTTGAGAGTAGAAGTATTTGCAAGTAGAAACTTGTCAGACATTTTTTTATTCCTACATTTAGTGCTGTAATAACTTTTTTATTTTATATGTTTTGTAGCCTCTCTTTCTCTACCTTGCTCTGCAATCTGTCCATGAACCTCTTCAAATTCCTGAGAAATATATAGAACCATACACATTTATTAAAGATGAAAAGAGGCGCAAATATGCAGGAATGGTATCTATTTTGGATGAAGCGGTAGGAAATGTCACTACAGCCCTAAAGACATATGGACTTTGGGACAACACTGTTCTCATCTTTTCTACAGGTAAAATTGAATAATTATATACACATGTAGATATATAATCGCAATTTTAATTATCTTCCTGGAATAATGAACTGATTAGTATCATGTTATAGCAGCTGCAGAAAGGGAAAGTGTGAGGGAACAGAATGACAGAGATCCTGCATTGCCATTGTAATTATGATGATGGTGCTTCATCATTGTTCTTATGACTGATGATGATCTCCCCTGCCCACAACTTTCCTTTGCGCACTGGCAGTGCCCCAGCTGAAGTGTTTCCAAGGCAATGGAGACCAGGCCACTGGGAACTGGCATTCTCAGTGGATTCCCAATTGCAAGTGCTATGAAAACAGACAGTTGGAGAGATTGCTTGAGGTCCCAAAGAACCTCATGACCAGGAGTATACCGTGGATGTCATTTCCCAGCAGCCAGCTCTCCAGATCCTCAAAACGCTTTGGTTGGGGCACTGCCAGGCTGGAAAGATAGGTTTTGGGGGTTGTGTTTGGTTGCTCCTGATTGTAAATGTGAATCCTCATCAATTACAATATTGTAAATCTAGGTTATTGTATCGTTAACTCCTGCACAAGATGTCAGTCAGTGTTTACTTGTATTAGAAAAGTTCCAAAATCTTTATAAATAGTTAGAAATGTATACTGTAGAAAAGGCAGCCAGTGGGAGCCACAAAAGCAGCAAGAGTCATTTTGTGCCTTAAATATTTATGTATTGAAAGCGTTATTCACCTTCCGGAAGTCGTGAAACTCTGAGCAGCCAAAGAATTTTTGAAACCCCACCTTCTGCTCAGAAACATTTGTTTTCTATGTATATATGTATGTATGTTTACTCAGAGTGTTGATACCCCTCTCTCCATCCAAAAAGTCTCCTGGAGTATCTTAAAAATTGTGAATTTGACAATTCCCTGTCCTCAGGCTTACAATCTAAATAAGACAAGAACACACAAGGAAAAGGGAATGATAGTGGGAGAGGAGATTAAGTCCAGCAAATGCTGACTGCTGTTCTCTCCCTCAGTGGCCACAGCAGTGGCAGAAGGAGGGCCTTTCCTCTGACAGTGGAATCAAAGCACAATAATGCTGTGCTTGGCTGCTGTTCTTTCCCTTGTGTTCTGGCTGATGGGGTAATTGACTGACTGGGTGGGCAGTTTCTAAGCTCCCTTCCCTTGTTTTGTCTTTTGGAGATGGATAAAGAGACAGTCAACAGAAGAAACCTAGATTGTGAAGAGAACTTGCTGCAAAGAGGGACATGAAAAAAATCTTGAGGTGGATTTCTTTGGAAGAGAAGAAAATGATGTGTTTCCTAGTCTTTTTAACCCTAGTTTTGAAAACTTATGAATGTTGCCTTATGATAGGGCTTAGAAAAGAAGGGGAGTTCATTCCTGATTTCCAGAAAGAGACCTGTAGGGGATTTGAGGTAGTGAGGAACAATGCAATCTGCATTGTTAGCATTTCTCTTTAATTCACTTTGTGAAGCAGCCTTTTGGTGTTGCTGAGTAGAAATGAAAAGAAACTCTGCATCTCTTCAGATGTCTGTTAATATATGCCTCCTTTCTAGTAGGAATAATTAGTAACTACTAAACCCAGCCATGATTTATGTATCCCTGTTTATAATTATTTTTTTGCCAGTAGATGGAATCCTAGAATCATAGAATCATAGAAATGTAGAGTTGGAAGAGACCGCATGGGCCATCCAGTCCAACCCCCTGCCATGCAGGAACACCCTCAAAGCACTCCCGACAGATGGCCATCCAGCCTCTGCTTAAAAACCTCCAAAGAAGGAGACTCCACTACACTCCGAGGCAGCATATTCCACTGCCAGACAGCCCTGACTGTCAGGAAGTTCTTCCTGAGGTTGAGCTGGAATCTCCTTTCCTGCAGCTTAAATCCATTGCTCCTTGTCCTGGTCTCTGGAGCAGCAGAAAACAAGCCCACTTCCTCCTCTAGAGATAGCTTAATCTCCCACTTGCCTCAGTGTTCTTCTTGAAAAGGAGGTGGAAAAGACTCCACTGAGCCCTGGTGCTGTCTGATGGCAAAGGCCAAAGTATGATGTCCTTCGTATACATGTAACCATCAGCTGAATAATTTAACTCTTATTTCAGACCTGAATGAGCAGAACATCATAAATCTTGGATCATCAATTCCATTATTCTAGAGGTTTCATCTGTCCTGTATTCTGCTTTTTTGATTATCTTGGGATATTCCTTAACTTTATTTATGAGTTGGTGCATATTCATTTAGCCTGAGTTTTGAGTTTATATCTTCTTTTTCTTTTCTCTCAGGTAGATATTTTATTATAATGCCCATCTAAGTACTTAAGACATCTTTCCACAAACACTAGGAATGAGTAACATCCTGCAGTAAAATTCATCCAGCATACACAGTCATAGCACAGATATCACAACGGATATTTTAATTTTGCTCTCTTATGTAACTGACATAGTCAATTCTGAAAATACATAGGCAATTCTGAAATGCAAAGTCTGGCATCCAGTTCACTACGTATGTATTGCTGAACAACAGGTTTTGAGTAGTTTTGCAAATATTAATGTGATTGTAAATATTGTTCGTACTGTTGTTGATCTTGTGTGCTTTTGAGTCATTTCCAGCCTATGGTGACCATATGACAGGGTTTTATTGACAGTATTTGTTCAGAGGGCAGTTTGCCTTTGCCTTTCTCTGAGGCTGAGAGCATGTGACTTGCCCATGGTCACCCAGTGGGTTTCCATGTCTGAGTGGGGTTTCAAACCTTGATCTCCAGAGTCTGATGCTCAAACCAGTACACCATGCTTGCTCTCTTTTTATTCTTCTAGATTCCCTTTTATGGATAATTAGTGTATATACGAGGCATTGCCCAGAATTTTATTTTCTCATAGGTAATACTTGTTAGAAAGATTTGAGATCCTGTGTCTCTAATTCCCCAAACTGTCTTGTTCAGTACTTGTAACTTTTCCTCATATTCCCCAATCCAATCTGTATTCAGAGTTATTAACATACAGAGGTTGGGTTCCTGAGGGAATACACTGCCCTCTTCCTTGCTGCTGGCCTTGTCTCCATAGCAACCAGGTAGGCCCAAGAGCTCTTTGACTGAGAATTCTAAAGGTCCTTCCCTAAACTGCAAACCCCAAGATTCCATAGAATCTTCTCAGGCAACCAATCATATGAGGTCTTCTGGCCTGACACAGCCAGTCGTATGAGGTCTTCTCTGCCTGACACGGACAAACAGACAGTCTCACAGACTGGCAAATTTTGACTTTTATACAGTAGGTAATAGTTCTGAACTTTATGGCTAATTTAATAACCTAGGGCTGTGATGCCTGCTTACCCTCTTCTAAGTGGACATGTGTGGCATGCCTTGTTAGTCTCACATCCAAAGATGTTGCAATGGAATAAATAGACTCTTCCATTTTAGACACATAGGTCAGAAGATATACTCTTTTTTTTACTACACTTCCCAGATTACCACTGGTCCTGCTGACGTGGGTAATTCTTAACGCTGTAGTCCAAAACATAATATATTTAAAACTTTTTTTTATGTTTTCCAGAAAAGATACAAATGAAAGTAGCAATAACAAAAGAAAAACAGATCACATTCAGTACACTGAGAGTCATTGAATGTCAACTGCCTCGCTTAGAGTGGTTGAGTGTAGTGTGGCCAGGTTTTCATAACAGCAGTTTAAAATTTATGACACACAGGGTTGACAATCAGGAGACAGCTATTAACAAGTTTGTTTTCTACCTAAATACCAAATGAAAGTATTGATTTCAATTAATGTAGCCATTTATTTCTCTGTAAAGTTAACATGTTGTCCACGTTCCTAAGCTACATGATACATACATTTCTGTCTTTTTATAAAGAGTCCACACCTCAACATAACAGAATTTTTGACATCTTGTTCAGATCTGTGGAAAATGAAAAGTTTTCCAATACTTAAATCAGAGACATTCCATATAATAAGGGACACCTGTCCATCCCATAAGGGGCAAGCTTTCTGACCTTCAAATAAGGGACATCCCTTATAATAAAGGACACTTGGCAACCCTAGTTGGATGATTCACTTGGATGGTTTTATAATTAAATAGTTCAGCTACACAGGTATATCTCAGTTGACAAAACAAATATGTTCTGGGGCATTACTACTGTAACAGAAACTTTGGAACCAGAGGAAGCAATAAGATGGAAAGAATACAGATAGTTTCCTGCACCACAAAAAAGAAGAACCCAGTAAGTTTTATCAAAATTTTTGCCCGAAAGTAACAATATGCAATGCAAAATTAAACAACCAGCTCAAGTAAGCCTTGCCTAAGTAAACAAAAACATTTTCAACCTTCTAGAGACCATGTAAAATCTTTTTCCAAAATACATCCAGGGACAATTTTTTCTTTCACCAACCTTCACCTATCTTATGATTTCTGTTTCAGTGGCCGGACTTATAGACCTATAGTGGGGGGAGCTAGTAAGGCAGTCTTATCTGTTCACTCTCTCTTCCACAATTCATGCATGCCTGGTAAGGGATGCTGGAGGGAGTTGCTGTTGCTTAGGCAGGCACACAGAGCAACAGTTAAACAAAGGATGAGAAAAAAGGGGACCCTGGGTAGGCATAAAAAGATTTGGTAAAAAAAGGAGTTTCCAGAGGCTTTGTTAACTAAAGTATGCTTGTATTGTTCAAAAAGCATTTACCCAAAACTTTGTCATATGCAATGGCAGGCTGTTGTTGTTGTTTGCCTTCAAATTATTTCTCACTTATAGTGATCCTAAGGTGAACCTATCATAGGGTTTTCCAGGGGCTGAGAATATGTGATGCACCCAAGGTCACCCAGTGGGTTAGCAGAGGCAGCAAAATTCCAAGTTTCAGTGAAGTTGTTCTCATCATGGACGATGTTTTCAAATTGCAGGTCAGTTTTTCACATAAGGCTATTGGCCATCTTCTGTCTAATTATTTGTGGCATAATAGTATCTCTGCTGGTGAGTGAGTTCTATCATTGCTGCAGCTTCTAGGAAAGGTATCAGTTTTTACTTTTACAAAAAATAATACGTCCAGGTTGTGTTTCTACACAATATGCTTTGAGTTTGCTGTGTCCTGATGGTATGTTAGTTGGTGAGCAGTCTTTTCACGTACTTTTAAAGGCTGTTGCTAGTTAGGGAAAGGAACTCCAGATGCTTTATAGAACAAATTAGCAGACTGTACAAGTGAGGCATTACTGAGTCTAACCCTTAATATCCTTTGACTACTTCAGTAAAATTACACATTCATCACTACATTTAATTATCTTCTTATGTGCAATATTTTAATTTTTCTTAAAAGCATTTCCCAGACATTTTCAATTATGCCCATTTTATTTTATTCTGTAATATAGTAATTAAGCAGTCTGGAATTCAGCACAATTAGTAGTGCCTACAAAACTGTCCCGTCTCCAAACAGGAGAATACTGTATAAAATGACACAGCTTTATACTTGTTTTTTCTAGGATTGCTTTTTCTACTTCTTTTTTAGTGCTTAAGTAAACTGGTAAGGTGGGAAGAAATACAGAGGGTAGAAGCTTTGTGCCTTTAGCAGCCACTTAATAGGTACAAATTTATTCTAGCACAAATCTAAGGGGTTTTTCACATTATACAATTTAGAGCATTGTGGCTTCAGTTTACCTGCTGTGGTTATATCCTATGGAATCTTGGGATTTAAAATTTAGGCAGGGATATTTAGACTTTTTGGCCAGAGAGTCTCAGGATTCCATAGGGTGTTATCATGGCAGTTGAAGTGGAACCATGGAAGAAGTTTTGTGTGGAGGGAAAGATAGGAAATATTGTTGTTGTTGTATCTGATCCTTGCCAGAAGAGGGTGCCAAAAGAATGGAACTGGACTTTTGTTTTGAGAATTGTGTTCATATTGTTAGAAGGAATCCATATACTAACTTATTCTGACTCTGGATAATGTTAATTTGTTAATTTCCTTTGATTTAATATGTGGCTCTTTTATTTCCCACTCCTTCTATTAGGAATTCTCAGAGTTCGTCACACTGTTTTTTTCCCAAGGATAACAAAACAAATAAATGCATGTTTTCTTCCAGTGACAGCTGCCTCAAGTTAGTCAACATCCTGTTCCTATTTGGCATCCTAGAGACACTTAGTGTTGGCCCTTTTTCTGGCAGCTATAGCAATGAAGAGTACGTGGTCCTTTTGACAGCTTGCGTGGAGGTATTACAACTCTGTGTTACTGCAGACCTCCTTCAGCAGTCCACATGTCAGACTTGGGCTGGGAGATCCAAGTTCAAATTCCCTGTCAAAACTCACTGGTAGACTTGAGTTAGTCACTGCTTCTCAACCTAGATTATTGTGAGAATTGAGGGAGGGAATGTATATTATCCGGAACTTCTTGGAGGAAAGGAAGGAAGGTATATACAGAATAGGCATATATACAGGCTGCATTTATTGCTGTCTTTCCCCCACATGTGACTTAACACTTAGCTTTTATATAGGATATTTCAGGGGTTCAAAGAGAGTCTCAAAAAGAACAGCCAATATTGTTATTCCTGTATTGTGGATGGTATTGTGGTTATGATTAACATATGTATATCTAAGGAACACCTCATGACTAGGAAAAGTAATGAATTAGGGTTTGCTGGGTACTTCCCCAGTGTGCTCTGCTATGCATACCCTCCAACTGTCCAGTTTGGCAGGGGTAGTCTCAATACATCCTTTGTCATCCCAGTTTTTCAGCTGCTATGAAAATGTCCCAGTTTCTCTCTCATTCTCCCACATTCCTTCTTTGTCCTCAGCTTACTTCCATTGGTGCAAACAGTTCAAAATGCAAAAGTAGTTTGTACTCATTTAACTCAATGGGAGGAGAAGAGAGGGAGGGGCAGAATCTTGCTCTTCACAGTAGGTTCAGGCAAAACTAGACTGCCCCAGCCTCTCCTAATTTATGCGTTCTTCCTCGTTAATAACTTTTGCCATCTTGAGCACACTCTGAAGTTTCTTGTCCACATGTGTCCTGGTTCTCATCTGTGAAATGTGCTGTGGTCTGAGGAGGAAGGGGTCCAGATCTGCCCATGAACCCAGCTTAAACTGCTATTGCTTAACATTGATGGGAATAAAGCAGGCAATTCCCTTTTTGTGAACCTTCAGTGCTACTTCCAAGAATTTAAGTCTGGGGAAGGAGAAGAAGGAGCAAAGTCTGGTTTCCAGACACAGTTCTATGCAGAAGAGCTTCACCTGATGCTTTCTCAGGAGCTGATAACATCAGAGGTTGTGCCCATGTGTGGACAGTAGTTCAACCTGCCTTACTTTCCTGTTAATTAGAATCTCTGCATTTACTGAATGTGAATTTTTTACTGTTTATGTTATAGTCCCATTAAAAGAAGTTGAATAGAATCCTGGGAAAAGGCAGATCGCAAGGCAGTTCTGTCAGGTTTTCCAGGAACTATGGCTGCCTTGTTGGGTCTTTGCCAAACTGTCAAAGTAGCTTTTGCTCGGTAAAGTTGAATTTGTTTCAGTCTCCATAGACATAATAGTAACACAAAGACACTGACATCATTTGGCCAGCTGAGGGCTGCAGAAGGGGACCCAAGCCCCCTCCCCCTGCCCACAGTTGGTCTTGTAGTAGGGTGACTTCTTTATAGTACTCATTATGTGTCATGTTTGTAGACAACCAATGTGCAAAAAAGTGTCCCCCCCAAAAAAAGTAAGGGCATCATTCCACTGCAGACCTGCCCAAAGCCAAGCTCAGCCCCCTTTCTGAAACAATATGAATCAGTTGTTTTCAAACTGTGGGGCCTGACCCTAAGGGGAGCCATGATAGTTACTTAGAAGGGGCAGGAAAAGTCACCCTGCAAATACAGCAAATGTGAAAAAGAAAGGAAAGCTTGCATGTGTGTGTGCGTGTGCATGTGTGGACTGTTGAAGATTGACTGGTCCTTGCAAAAGAGAGACACAAAGCATCTTCCCCTGCTATGCCTTCTTCCAACCTCAGACATAGCAAAAATAGTATAAAGAAATTTGCAAGGATCTAACCATTGTTGTTATTGTCAAGTTGTTTACAACTTGATGACTAAGGTGAATCTATTGCAGTTTTCTTGACAAGATTTTTTAAGGGGGCTTCCTTTTGACCTCCCTCTGAGGCTGAGAGGATGTTACTTGCCCAAGATCACTCAGTGGGTTTTCATAGCCAAGTGGAGATTTGAACCCCGGTCTCCAGAGACATAATCCAGTACTCAAACCACTACCCCAAGCTGGCTCTCATGGTCTAGCCATGACTTGTGTAGTATTTCCTCTAAACAAGACCAGCAGAAGTATGTAATATAATGGAAACATTAAAACAGTGTTTCAAAATAACTCTTATGCAACATAAAGTTTTATTTGCAAATTTCAATGTGTTTATTTAGCACTTTTAATGGATACTCCAAAGTTTATTATTTTTCTGTTTAAATGTAATGGCACTAAAATGTCACCTTGCATAAACACAAGTGGAGGATACAGTTGTTTGGAAAACAGAGAAATGCAGCTGGACTTGAAACTTTGTTCCTTGCAAGTGGCTTGGGGCCAGGATATCTGAAAGACACTTCTTCTCACATCTTTCTATCAGAAATCTAAGATTATCAACGGACCCCTGTTGTGTACCCCCACCATCCCATGAGTCTAGACTGATAGATATATGTGTCAGGGCCTTTTCTGTAGCAGCATCCTGATTGTGGAACACTTTCCGGAGAAAGGCTGGGCTGGCTCCATCCCTTCAGACTTTCTGGTGGGCAGAGAAGACTGTACTGTTTCACATGTTGTTTTGCTCTTAAAAGTAGGAATGTGTACTTTTTCTGGGCTTTTTTTTTAACTGCCTGGTCTTAAAGCTAATTTTAAAGAGGAGTTTGGACTTTTTAAAGTTCTCTTTTTCTTATTTATTTTATGTTTTGAAAGTGTTTTTGTTGATTGTGCATTGGCTTAGGGACCCTGGCAGGCTAAGAAGTGATAAATAAATGCCTTGAATAAATAGATACTAGCCAGAAGTTATTTATTATCCGTCTATCTCTTTACAAGTGTTTTCTTTTTCTTCAACTTTTAGAGGGGATTGTGTTTATGCAGATACTACACAACCAGTTTCGAAACTATCAATTAATTTTAAATGAGTAACAAAAGGGAATGATTTTGGAGTTCAAACTCATGGCAAAATAACAGTAATAAGATACATACTTGAAGCTGTCTGTATGTGGTTATAGGTCTTTGATTCATGTTTTAAAAGTCCAATGTTAATATACAGGAGCCTATTCTGTGTTGATCAGTGCAGCTATGAGATGACTGGATGTTTTTTCTGGTTTGATTCTGTATAGACAGGAACGGAAGCACATGTGCATCATACAGAGACAGAGAGGCTTCAATCCTTCAGTGCAGAAGTTCAAGAGTTCGGTTCAGCAAGAATGCTAGAGGTCAAAAATTAACTGACTTGGTTGAGCTATGAATTGAAGCTTTCATAGAGGCTGCATAGTTGTAGTAAATACTGTTAATCCTCCCCTTTCATAAGCTCTGAAAGGATTCACCCACACAGTTTAAGAACTAATAATGAAAAATAAATGACATGCTTTTATTGCTATCTTTGGCACTTGGTTCTGAATGCTTTGTCCAAACTGAAATGTACAGAAGAGAAGCTTGGATTCCATGTAAGCTTGCCCCTTGCTTAAATTCAGTCCACAACCTCATGCTTTTTTAATAAATAAAAGTTTCAGACATTCCTTATTGGCACCACCCTGTATAATTCTTGGCATATTTAGTCTCTCTTTTTATTGTGCCTAATATAGATAGCTAAACTTCAGACATGTCAGATGGACTCCGTTCTTCTTGCCAGAAGGGATTCCAGATGACATATGCCTCTTGTGGCTGGTTTACTAACTTAGTGCTGTAGCTTTAAATTTAATCTTAGATATGAAACTACTTTAAAGTTTCAGGGGGAGAAAAGGTGACAACATAGAGAGATGATAAAGGTTTTATAAAATTATGTGTGGCATGGATAATGTGGCTTGAGAGAAGTTTTTCTCCCTCTTTTACTAGTAGAACTTGAGTTCCCAATGAAATTGATTGGCGGTCCCCGTGAAACAAACAAAATATAGCATTCCACACTGTGTACAGTTAACTTAAAGACTTCACTCATGTGATGAAAGAACTTGGAAAATCTGCTTTTGGGGGGTTATAATTCCCAGAATTGTGCAGCTAGCATGGCTGTTGTAACCCCAAAAATTTTCCAAGTTGTCGGTAATGGTTGGCTTTTATGATTTTTTGGACTGATTAAGGAAAACTAGCCCTAGCTGTAGCCATTAGCTTTGGTAGTTAGTAAACCATCCATGCCCAGAGGCAGTTTACCAGATGGCTGAGAGCAAATAGTGAGCTAGCACTGTTACTTTTGTGCTATGCTTAGGGGCTTTGCAGGGGGCATCTGACCAGCAGGTTACCTCTGGAAACGTGATGCTAGGCTATAACATGATCCTTGGTCTGATCTCTTATCTTTGTAAAAGAACAATAAACATTGTTTGATTATGGTGGCAACACTATCCTGTCATCAGTCTTCCTAGCAGCTTCAGTCCAATTTAATTAGGAGCAAAAGTATATAATATAACACGTCACATTTGGAAATACTTTAAATTGTTGTAATTATTTTAAATAGTTCGTACAATTAAGCAGTCTTGTCTTGGAATGATTTAGTGTTACATGGCTTTTCAAAAAAACAAAGTATGTTTCATGAACAAGGTCTGTGCTATGAAGTTCAGTCAGGTTGCACTGAGATCTGTGCATTTAATTGAATTGGTATTCACATCTATAGACCTGCCTAAATAACCTAAAGGCATCAGATCCTATCTGAACTTGGGTGCTAAGCAGGGTCAGCACTGGATGGGAGACCACCAATAAATAGTAGGCGCTGTAGGGTATATTTCAGAGGAAGGAACTCGCAAACACACCTCTGAGTATTCCTTGCCTAAGAAAACCCTATGAAATTCAGGGGGTTGGCATAAGTCAACAGGCGATTTGAAAGTACATACACACACATTCATATTTATGTCTTTTTAAGAGTTTCTAGTTAACTGGAACTAACCCCCAATTGTATCTTCTGGAAAAAGCCACATGGTCAGACTATACATGAGCTTAACCACCTAGCTCAAGCCTTATGTCCAGGATTTGTTTTCTGACAGCCAGCTATCAAAAGCGGCCTAACCCACATCGGGCCCTTTCAGCCTGCAGTTTACATCACAAAAAAATACCAGTCAAAATAAATGAAAACTTATTTTACAATATAAATAGCTGTTCAGAACCCCAGATTTGGATCTGGCCAGAAAGTAGAGGTCAAAGAGTTTGACCCCTGCCCTCATATGCTGGGATCCTGATCTGATTTGTGGGCCCTCTGCTTTGTAGTGAACTCTTAGAAATGTAGAAGAAATTCCACTCAAATTAAACTTTGGACTCATTTTGCAAGTTGGGTCCAGAATTTCCCCTCATGGACACTCATGGAGTCTCTTCCTTCTGTGGAAGGTTTTTGCCCTTGTAAAGATATCCCACTCCTAAAATGAGGAAAGAGCTTATTTTTCCCACCAGTTCTCTCGTATCCCCCCTCTTTGGGGCTGCCTCCAGTCTTAGGCCATTTCCGTACTATACTGTTATAGTGCTATTATTCCACTTTCAACAACATCCTCTGGAATCCTGGGGTTTGCAGTTGAGGGAGGGGCCGTTAGAACGCTCAGCCAGAGAGCTCTTTCGCCTCAGTAAACTACAAACCCCAGAATCCCATAGGATGTTGAAAGTGGGATAATAGCACTATAACAGTGTAGTGCAGAAATGGCCCTAATGGTACCACAAAATGAGTTACAGAAGTCCTTCCAGAACAGTGGAGGATGTAGTTGGAGAAGAAAGAGGAAATAGGTGAAAGCTGACTTTCCCTGTTAGTGGAGCCACTGGGAACTTTTTGAATGCAACTGTGCTATACCAGAAGAAAGATGCTCTGGTGTAAACCCACTTCAGTTCATGTGTTTCAGATACATGTTCAGTAACTATAGTGCACTTTTTATTAACATAGAGTGCTAGCCATAATCTCTGTAGTAAGACAGGTTTATTAATAAAATATTACATTTGCCATGTTCTCTTACATTGGTAGTGCATTTTTATCATGTTTCTTTTTTTACAAAAAAATGTGATTATCTAATTCCCTGGGAAGACATTTTGTTTTTCTTGTAGATTAAAGGGTTTTGCCTTTAGGTGTTCTGTGTAATTTCTCAGATTCTGTAAGTGGTGTGGAATGAGACAGTGAAATGTTACCACTTGCTGCAAGCCTGCTAAGATTTTGAAACCATCAAATGATTTTCTAGTTAATTAATAGCCTGTCTTTTTCTTGACAAGGAACAAGGTGATCTGTCATCACAGCTCAAAAGCTGGTTGTGTTCTTGTTTGATTAATCAGGTCTCCTGGCTTAAGCCAAACTTCATTGGTGCATGCCTGTCTGCATTTGGTGTCACAAATTATTTATGATAAACAAGCAAAAAATTTATCCCCTTTATTCCTTTTCTTTTGTGGGGATTTAATCAAAACAGTGCAATTTATCCTAACAAGCCCAAATAGAATTTAAAGCTCCTTTGCACACTTTTTGCTAGACTGGGTTAGTGAAAAATGTTAACACGTGAGGAAGTTTGCCATATATATAAACAAAGGTACGCACTGTAGCTGTGTGGGTGCAAGCTAGCCTCTACAGTGTAGTTGTAATCCAAGGACAATCATGGCCCTTAACTACAAAGAAATACAGCTTAGAGTCAGACCCAGCATCAGAAAGGAAGCTGGCTGTGACTTCTAAGGAAGCTGTCTGTGACCTGGCTGGCCAGGTTGTTCGCAGTATCACAACTTGTAAAAGTTGCTGCTTTGCACTGTAATTCTTGGAATTCTTGGAATTATAGAGCCACTATGCCACTTGCCAGAGAAGCACAGTGCTGCCTTATGGCATTATGCTACCAGAGGCAAAGAACAAGGTTGTGCAACCTTTAATTTTTTGCACAGAACTTAAGTGGATTGGCAATTGAACCATTTGTCAACCTTTGCTATGAGACACTGATCTCATTCTGTGGAATCCTGAGACTGGCTGTTTAAGAGGGACATAGCCCTAGACCTAGCTGTTCTTTTCAGCACATTGTTGTGCCTCCCAGCATCTCCCTCTCGGAGCAGTTACTTCACATTAATGCCTTGATCTAAAAAAGGGAGGTTTGCAATTATTGTCATAAGTCTATGAAAAATAAAATTTATCACGGTGTGTGTCAGCTGTTATGCAGTTTAGCTGATTGCACACTGCCCATCCATGTTGTCCAACACTTGATCTAAATAGATCTTAGTGACATTCTGTATAGAGGGATCTGTGCTTTTGTGTGAGAACCATGAACTTACTTCAACAATATGCATGTGATAGAAAGCTGTTATCTGGATTCAGCTTGAAAAACTGCACATGTACAAGTATTAATCAGAGAACTGTTCCAAATATGTGATTGCAGTGTATTTAAATAACTATCTAAAAAGAGAAAAAGATAATTTTTGACATATTCTTATCAGTATGACTTTGTTCTGCTGATGGCCTTTCTTCTGCTCTGTAACCATCTGTCCTCCACAGCTTTTGGAACCTTGAAAGATTTGGCAAAGTACAGAGATTATTTAAAATCCTTTTAAGGATATACTTTCCTAATCCACCAGAGAACTGAACAGTGCTAAGTCAGTCTAACCCTTGCTCTGTAAGTTCTCAGCCATTGTTCTATGCATATTCTAGCTTCAGTATGAATTTACATGGTCTAGGGGATGGCTGTCATTTTAATTCAGAAGGATTATTTCATCTGTATTTTTCCAAATTCCAGAGCATTGAGCATACAAGGCTGGCAGTCCTTGGTAATTTTCTCCCTTAAAAAAAATATTTGTGAACTGTTACATTTTAAATACTGTAAATGACAAATAAAGAGTAGATAATATTTCCCAAACCCCGTGCGTTTTTCTTTTGTACCTGGTTAATAGAAACAACTCCTTACTTGCTATACTGTGGTAGGTCAGCCAAAGTAGTCTATTGTTGTTATTATTTCACATGTTTCTTAGAAATGCAGTCTAGAAGTTTAAGAACCTTTATTTGTTGCATAGGAAGCTAGCTGCCTAAATAGCTAGCAAGTTTTATTTATCAGTTCTTTAATGGACTGATTGCAAACTTCTCTACCAAAGACTTAAGGGAAATCATTTATCATAAAGTATCCTGTGGCACCTTTTAAACTAACAAATTTATTACAGTACAGGTTGTCATGGACTATAGCCCACTTTGTCAGTTATTCAGCATTATTGTATAATAACTTGTAATCTGAGATACGTGGAAAGGGAATAGGGAGACAGTAGGAAGGGAAGAGGAAAATAAGTATATTTGGATAGCAGCTGTTGTTACATAATAACTAGAGTGGTTGTTGATAAAAAGAGTATTGGGGCAGTAGGGGAACCAAATGTCCATAGTTTGGGCAAATTACTCTTCTGGAGTACAGGTCTCAGAATTGCCCAGCCAGTATGGCTAGTGCAAATGGCATAGGGTCCATTTCGCCCAGTGGGGAGGCCTCATTGTCTCAAATTTTAAATCATTCAGCTTTTAATATCATGGCTTGATTTGAGGTGATAAGCCCTTGATATATCACGTTAACATTCAATAAACATGAGAGTTGTGCAAGGTCAATGTTATTATTTTTATTACTGGAGACTTTCTCTATAGATAATTGCAAGTTGTTGGCTGAAATCAATGCCTATCAACTTGTGTAGAAAATTTAGTTATGAAATTAGGCCTGTTGGCACAATGGCTTATAAGAAAAGCATGTGCTGGTCTCACACCAGCTTCCCCAACCTGCCATCCTGCAGATGCAGCCCTGGTCATCCCCAGCCAACATGGCATGTACCACCCGAGGCAGCATGGTGGGACTTGCAGACTTGTAGCCAGGAACATGTGAGGTTGGATCAGGCTATTATATTCTACCTTCTTACGCAATGCACTTACAGTATGAATGGTTCTTACTTCCTTCAGGTACCATTAGTGAGGGCAAAACTATAAACAACATCTGTGTTCCACTGGATTAAAACTTGGAAATTTGTGTGATACTTTAAATTCTGGAATCTGTGTTTTCTAATGCTTTCATAGTCTAGGAATAAGACTTTCACAAACTCTTTATCTTTGTGGATCACCATAGAAGAGAGTCATTTTCAGAGAATGGATTTTGGCTAAACAAGGGAGAGCATTGCACATGGTAATAATTAATAATAATAAAATAAATAAATGTTGTTTGCTTTCAGAAGGGCAGCAGACATTTCCTCTTACCCTCAAATGTTGTAATAGTTTTGTTGAAAAATTGCTAGGTGTACCTAAAATGCTGAGTAAAACCCTCAACATCTATCTTTGAAATCCTAAGTGTAGAAATAAATTGGGACTATTTATGATTTGTTGTTGTTGTTGTTAGTGAGTATACTATGTGCCCCAAGGGCCAAACTGTCCATTTCATGATTGACTTGGGCATGCTGAAACTCATATAGGCCTTGTGCTTGTGCTGAGGCACAACTGAAACTTTCTGGAAATTTTGCCCCTACTCCTCACTATGCATGTCTAGGCATGCATTAACGTCTCTGAGTTCCTTGTCACCCATTACGTGAGTGACATCAAGAACATTCAAGTGTGAGTTCATAGATGATCACTTGAGGGGCCAAAGTTGCAGATATGTTTATGTGGGTAACAGCCAAACCACACATTATATTAGGCACCCATTTTGAAAAGCATGCTTAAAATGGCAGCTCTTAATTACGAAGTTCTCTCCCCCACTCCTTTGATCTGTCACCCAGCCTAGGACTCTGTGCTGGTTTCTTTCAAAAAGTGCCCACCCCAGTTGCTGTTTGCACTTGGAAATGCTGTCTGCTGCCAACACAAAATGTGAAAGCAAATAGCAGCTGTGAGAGATTTTTATCAGGAGACTGTCATGGGGCCTCATTTTGGATGTGGGCCCCATGGAGATGCTTTTCCTTTAAAATTGTTTAAAATATGCTATTCCTCAGCCACACTGAGTCCCATGAAAATTTGGTACATTCAAGATTTTATTTTGGAACAGCAAGGTGTTTTAACACCTCTTAAAGACATACTTCGGGACATGAATGTCATCAAATCTAAGGCCTATACAAAAAAACTAAATAAAAAAAATAAAAAATTCCATGTGGCATAAATTTAAAAAGAAGTGAAGTCTAAAGTTAACTCCCCTGAATGCAATTTCATATAGAAAAGACTTACTGGGAGACATACAGCCTTTGGGAGAATATTGTCTCTTAAAATATGGAGAATCTTACATGAAGGAAAAATTATAACATATATAGAGATATCTGATCTAATGAGTCGTCGGTATCAGCTCCCAGGGTTTCAGTATTTACAGGTCTGGCTTTATGATTAATGGGTTGGTTTCCGACATGTGTTCCACTAAGATGTTGTATACAATTTGGGTCACTGGTACCTGGCATCAAAAGAAAGGGACATTGAGTAAAGTGCACAGAGTAGTTACAGATCTCGGTTTAGGACTTAGAGTGTGTAACAAGAAAAACAGAAAAGAGACTTGGGGAAAGATATTCGGTAATAGTTCTGAAAGTGTCTTTCTTTTGAGTTTTTCTTGCTTTAATTTGAGTGATATTTAATCCCACTTAGAGCAATCTGTATTCATATGAGTGTCACTGAAGGTTGTCAGAGAGGTAGTAATGCCAAAAGTGAGTACTGGACATGGTCTGAGATTAAATACTTCTGGAATCCATTTTTTATGAAATTAAAGGTATGATAAGTTATATGTTACAATGGGATCCATTGTTATATGAGATTTGTAGTTCTTCTTGAGGATGTATAAATGATTATTCATTTGTTAACAGCAGCACAGATGGCCATAAACTACAAAAATGAAAAAAAAATAACACCCAATATTCATCACAGACTAGCTGTTAAGAGATAGGGATATGGTATATGTGACCAGATTAATCCAGTAAAAGAGGGTGTGCAGATAATTTTTTGGTTGAGAAATGTAGCCTTTTTGGAATAATAAGTACAAGATGCTGTCCAAACTTTTGCTTTACATTATGCTACAAAAGTGAACAACATATTTAAATGAAGCAGTTTCATTGTTTTCCTGTTCTGATCTGCTGCAGAAAATTGGATGTGTGGATTTAATTTCTAATTTTACATCGCACTATCCTTTTTAAAATGCATGGCAAATGTGTTGCTCTAAAGCAACTACCAAGAGATACCAATTTGTAAAGTAGATAGCAAAGAGGGATTATTCCCAGACTTGCTTTATAGCTCACACTAAGCCCATTCGTTGGGGGCATTGGCCTATATTTTGCAGATACCGCTTTTTAATTACAGCTGTTCTTTATTGGTGATTCATAACTGAAGCAGGGAGAGCAGAGGACCCAAACCACGTGCCACTTGAAATATCCCTGACACTGAGTTACGGCCATGCCACTCATGCCACTAATGCTGAAATGTTTAATCCTTTGTTTTTATGGTTGGTGTTCCTGGGTTGGTTTGGGAGCTACGGGGCTGGCCAGTTTTCATTGGCTGCAGGGATTGTTATTGGAATGGCTGACAGCTGTCTGCCAGGCTGTCTGCAGAGCCTTCCTGAGCTCGCTGCTGTTCAGCTTCACAGAGCCATTGTTCGCATTGAGCTTCCCTCCCCAACCCCCCCATCTTAAAGTATTTCCCAGCCATATCCTGATACAGTAAACCGTTTAAATTAGCTCCAGATTGTTCTGTTTATTTTGTGTGAGATAAGCGACAAAGTGCAGCCACAGCCTTCCACCTCAAGTAAACTGAGGGGGAAAAGAGAGGAGAAGAAGGTAATCTCTGGAACCAAAGGCAAGCTTTCCCCAAACAAAAATATGAGGAAGCATTCATAGGCATAGATTAGCTCTCTCCTCTTCCCCACATAGCAAAACTTTGCCAGACCATATACTGGAAGTTAATACAAACTAAGGCTGTGCTTTACTTATTTATTTTAAAGGAAGCTGTTCTTGTACCGTTGGCAGGCGTGGTAAGGAATCCCTGCTCATTTCCAGAAGCTGTTGTTTGGGTGGCTTTTTAAAAAAAATGGGGAAAACCTGTTGCGGTAATAATGCTTAAAGGCAGTTTTTGTCCCCCAGCTTCAAAATTATTTTTGAACTACAGCTTTTGTAATCCCCCTAGTCTTCACAATCACCAGCCATGCAAACTGGAGGATTTAGGAAGTTAAGTTCCCAAAGTAACTTTTCCAAGCTCTATTTTCTCATATCTGTGGATTTTAGTGATAATCTTTCTTTATTCTCTAGTAGAATTTGTGTTTCAGACTGTAAAAGTTTATTTTCTATGTAACTTGGAGTGTAAGATTGTGAAATTTGGCTCTTTTAAAGTTCCTGTTCAACATCTGTCAAAGTGCCTTAGCAGTGGTCTCATTTCCTCTATGGTCCTTTTTGAAGACATTATAAATATACATCTCAATTAGACCCTTTAAGTTAAAAAAGAAGGGAAAGAAGATCAGATGAGTACATTCTTTTTAAAAAGAACAAAGTGCTTCAGAAAGCAGAGGGGAATGCCCAAACCGGGCATTCAAAATAAACTTCCTCCAGTGATTAAACACACACACACAAATGTTCCAACCACATTTTAGCATGTTCTGACCCTTGGAATTCAGTATTCTATTCAGTAGACACAAGGCTTTGGCTGTGTTCCTAAATAAACGTACATGGAAGTAAGTGGGCCTTCCTTCCAAGAAACTAGTTGGCATCTACAGATCTTCCACATTCAAAAACAGGGTTATATGTGCAGAACAGCTATTTGCTTCAGTCCAACACCTTGCAGAAGAATGTAGCAGGCGGAAAATCAGATTGCATATGGAAAATTTATTTACTGTCCACACTGAAATTTGTTTTCGTAGGACACATTTTATACATGTAAAATTTGTGTATTCTCATGTGGCATTGCATCACTGTCTTCTGGCTAATAGTTAGGGATGTTCTTCAGATTTGGACAAGCTCTGAATCCAGAACAAACTGGGTTGATTTTAACAGATTAAGAAAATATCCAAATGTGTCTCCAAACATTTACAGTCAGCCCTCCACTTTCATGGCAGTTAGGGGTACAAGACCATCACAAAAATGGAAAAACCATGAATAAAAATAAAAATTGCAAATGGTGTCATTTTTTAACCTAAGAATACTTCTCTAGGAATCTATAGGTCCTCCAGTGTGATTCCGTGGTCAGCTTCTGGCCACAGAAGTGGACAACAGAATTGCATTGGAAGATCCAGAGATTCTTAGAAGGGACATATTTTTCTGTGACAGGGGCAAATATAGTAAGAATTTTTTAAATAAATAGATTAAATAACCCACAAATAATCAATCCATGAATGCTGGACCCATGAAAGTGGAGGGCTAGGAGCATACACTTCTCCATAGGCTCTCCACATCAGAAGACACCAAGGAAAAGATGAGGAAAAAGTCAGAAACTGCTGCATTTTATCACCTTTTCTCTTTAATATATATGCAGAATGTATCATATGGAAAATGGAAATAAGCTCAGAGGGATAAACATAGTTAAAGATTTTGTATACCTTGGCTAGTCATTAACCAAAATGCAGTCAAGAAGTCAGAAAAGGACTAAGGGCCTTTCTGTACTACACTGTTATAGTGCTATTATTCTACTTTCAACATCCTGTGGAATTCTTGAGTTCTTGAGGCCAAAGAGGTCTCTGGCTGAGAATTCTAAATCACAAAACCCCAGCATTCCACAGGATATTGAAAGTGGAATAATATTACTATAACAGTGTAGTGCAGAAAATCCCAATGTCTTGGAAAGGCATGAAGGAACTAGGTAAGGTCTTGTGACAAGTGGAAAGATCAAGTGAAAAGACATATCATTGTACACCAAAGTCAGAATCATCTAGGCCATAGTATTTCTGATATATATGTCTGTTGTGAAATCTGGTCAGTGAAAAAAATGACAGCAAGAAAATCAACTCATTTAAAATGTGGTGCTGGAAAAGAGTTCTATGGATACCATGGACTGCTAAATAGACTAATGGCCCAAGCCTGAACTCTCACTAGAAATCAAGATGACTAAACTGAGGAGGTTGTATTTGGACATATCCTGAGATGGCATAACAACAACAGCAACATTTATTTATGATACTCTTTGGGAACAACAACATATACAGTCAGGGACAAGGATACAACTCACTGGAAACAATTATAATGCATGGTATAGTGGAAGGCATTAGGAAAAGAGAGAGACAGCACTACAGGTGGATTGCTTCAGTAAAAGAAGCCATGGCTCTGAATCTTCAAGACCTGAATAGGACTGTTGATGACTAGGGCTCTTGGAAGTCTTTCTTTCATAGGGCTGCCATAAGTTAAAGTCAAATTGACGATGAACAGCAACCATTGTCTATCTCTGTTCCATTATACTTTCTGTGACTTTGGTGCCAGTTGAGAAGAAAATAAAAATGTCTTAAAGTGCTTATAAATCCCAAGTCCTTGCACCAGTCCTTCATTTATTGCCTAAGGACACATCTGTGATGTATGCTAATTGTCCCCAAACCCATGAGGAAGATAAAACAAATCGTATCACTCCCCCAAAATTGAACATGTCCCTTCTTCCCAGAACTATGCAAATATCCTTCCAAAATAGTGAAGATTTCTGAACTAGGGCTGCCCCTTTTCTGCATGTCATGTACATAAAAACTGTCCTCTTTCTTGTGTTTGATGTTTTTCTCTTCAAACTAAGAGCTGATCTTATATAGAGCTCCCTGCACCTGTTCACCTATGGTGAAACTTCATCTAATTCTACCAATAAACTGAAATTTTATTCTCCTTTTTTAAAATCAGTAAATCAGAGTAGATAATATAACTGTCCCTCTGAAATTTGGCAGCTGTAACTCCTTGTTGCTGTAAACCCTCATTGCTCTTCTTGCAAATATGGTCCAGTTCTTACAAACAGGGGTAAAAAAAATCTCACAAAAGCCAGTGCTTGATATCCACTGGTAGTCAGTCAAAGACATAAAGATTTTGATTCCAAGTCGAAATTTGGTTTAAGATCCAAATAGGATCAATTGGCTTTATATCAGTCTGACCTGAGTCAGTTCTGAACCAAACCTTATGGTTGGTACACACACCCCTATTGTTTGCTATGTTTAAGGTTTGAGGAATGGGTGTTTGTCAATCTAATGGATCCTACAGGTCAAAGCTAACTCCTTCCCACCACAGGAAAGTCCTCAGTTAATTTCTTATTTTAAGAACAGCTTCTGCTTAGAAGTGTGGAAATGACTTTTTTGTTGCAATTTTGGAAACCAGTAACCATATTGTAGCTTTTACCATTGAGTGAGGAAGTCAGTCATCCACATTACTGTGCTTATTAATTGCTATGTTTTCATCTGAACATTGTGTGCACGTAGTTTGTACTGAATTACTCTGAGACTACAAAAGCAATGTGCCAGCAACTCTTATTCTTGGAATAACCAAAGCAGAAGAAATTATTTTTATTACCTCTGTTATTGTATTTATTAAATAAAAGAGACTGTTAAGTTCCATGTTAAAACAGAACTCTGAAATCACTAAGGAAATACATAAGTGTGGTCATTCATTCCACACAATTTAATTGCCACATATTCAACATGGCACTGTGGAGTTGGAAGGAACTGAAGGTCCTTTACTTGGCCTAAGAGAGTCCTCTAATTCAAACCAAATTCAACATCATAATTAACTTATGGGTTTTGCTACCACAGAATGTTGTGATGACCAATTAGTTAGACAGATTTAAAACCCCTTCAAAACATACTGAAGGATTACAAAAGGATTTGGTGGGATTTATATTAGAGTAGACATAAAACAGGCATCTTTTGAGTAAATGACTTTCAGTTCTAAACTACTCTCACCACTGTCACTTGTGTATGACACACAGAATCGGAGCTGGGGGGAAATCAGAATAGGAGAAAGCCACCCATTCTAATGAATTCTAAAATTTAAAATCAAGCATGGGATTAACTTCAGTGTAAATCAGGAAACAGTGAGTTAGGTCACATCATGGTAAAAATCTTGTGAGTCAGTCACACAAGTTAATTAGCTCGTTATTTTCAAGCTTGGATTTGGGATATCCAGGCTCAAAGTCCTACTTGAACATGAAAATCATCACATTATTTTGGGCCAGTCATTTCTTCACTGTTTGATTAACTTCACAAGATTTGTTGTGAGGATAAATTGAAGAGAGGGAGAGGTATATCACCTTGACCTCATTGGAGAAATTGCAGGAGATAAATGTAATGTGTAGATAAAGACCAGGTAAATTTAGAGTAGGATGAGCAGCATAAATGACAAAAACCATTAAGCAGATTTGTTTTGTTTGCATGGTATACGCGACCAAGCCCAGCATTTCATAGCACAGAATTTGTATTTGCTTAATTAACTTAGGTTAATTAGATTTTTGCTTTGCTTTCTTTTATCTTAAAGCATAGCATTTGCAGCTCTGTCTATCTTTCACAGCCACTATGAAGGGAAGCTTAGGCTTGTAAGCTGTTTGTATTTCAAATAACAAGGCATAGCATCAAATTACTATAGAGGCCCACAATGAGGAATTCATAGGGATTATGTCAATACACACAACACTGACATAGCTAGCCATGGCTCACTTCCCTAATGAAAGCAGACATACTTCAGGTTCTTTAAGAGGCTTTTGAAGCTTTCTTACCTGCTATCATTGACGTTTTGTTATGGCTGTCATCTTGAATCTCCTGAGGAATATCAAGGTGAGAGCAGTGGATGATGTCTTGACCAGCAACTCTTCTCTAGGTAAAACTTTTTTTGCGTATTCTTTTATTTTGCTTAAAATATTTCTAGGCTGGCTTTAGGAGGAAAAACAAGCGCTTCCAGGAAAGCCTATATAATTTTGCATAGTTTTCTTCAGATCTGTTACTTTAAAGTGTTTGTATGGGGTGGGAAATGTAGTACAATTTAGAAACCCATTTAAAATTCCAGTTCTTGGTTTCTAAAGCGCTTAACTTTAAAATCACATCTGGATGTGTACAGAATGTAAAGTTACAGAGCAAAGAAAGTAGTTAAGCCTGGGAAATAAACATTTCTTCTACCTGTCTAGCCTGCTATCCAACAGGTAAATGCTAATTCCCAGAAGTTTTCCCCACATTGTCTGGCAGATTGTTCCATTATAATATGAAGCAGTATGAGAGCCAGTGTAGTGTAGTGGTTTGAATGTTGAACTACGATTCTAGAGACCAGGGTTCAAATCCTTGCTCAGCCATGGAAATTCACTGGGTGATCTTGGGCAAGTAACACTTTCTCAGCTTTAGAAAAAGGCAAAGGCAAACTTAGCAAATCTTGCTAAGAAAACCCAGTGATAGGCTCGCCATAGGTCAGAAACAGCTTGCAAGCAGACAACAACAGCAAGAACAATATGAAGCAGAGGGCAAACCTACTTCCTTCACCACCCCTACCCCACTTGTTTTTATGATAACTACAGTTAGAGAAAGGCAGCATGGGGAAATACATTTTCCTCCTTTTCTTCCTAACGAGGAGTTACTTTCAAATGTTAGAAAAGACCTTGGAGATAGGGCCCACAGAGAACAATAGATAGACAAAGAGAATATAAAATTATTGGGTAAGTTGAGGAACTTTATCAGCAAAATTGTGATTGCCTGTTTAGAGGTAAACACATACTACTTTTAAAAATCTGCCCAGACTCATATTTGAGGTTTTTAAAGTTTTGTCACTGACAGGAAAATGGGCTAACAAGGGTTTTTCCCCTGTGTCCCCCTTCACATCTACATGAGGACACTGCCTCCCACCGCATGTTGTGCCCCCCTGTGTTCTATCCTACACTTCTCCCTCCCACCCGCCGAAGCCCCTTGTGCTGCATGCAACCTCCATCTTAACACTGTTCTCTCACACTCTGCCTCCTCTATCCACTTCCCTTCCCAACCTCCCAAGAAATTGCCTCATGGTCAGTAAGGTACACGTCCCTGCTGCACCAATGATGGAACGTTCAGAGAAGCGGAGTAGGAAAAGCATAAAAAAGGGGAAGCCGATTTTTGCTTTTGTCTGAGCCGGAGGAAGGCATAACAGTGGGAGATGCTTTGCGTCACTCTTTTGCAGAGACCAGTCAGTTCTCAACAATGTGTGTACACACACAGAGGGAGGCTTGCCTTACTTTTTCACATTTGCTGTATTTTCAGGCTGACTTTTCTTGCATCCTCCTTGAGAAACTGTCGTGCTCCCTCCTTAGGATCCTGCCCCAGAGTATGAGAACCACTGGGCTAACACCTTCTAATTGTGAGCTTAGTATCCTACCTGTTTTGACTGATTCATTAGCTCTGTTCTAGCTAGGACTAGCACTTGGATTTCAGTCTTGGACAGCTACTCTGAGAACTGGTCATTGGCTGTATTGGTTAAGAGATTCTGGCAATTCTCATCCAGATTTTTCTAGCTAGTGGGCCATCATCAGGAATCCTTTCTATGAAACAGAAATATCCTGTGTGTGCAGGAAGAAGCCTTATTGTGAATCAGACTGTTTGTTAATCTAATTCAGTATAGCCTACACTGACTGACAGCAGATCTTCAAGGCTTCAGTTACATACCCTGCCTAGAATTCCCAGTGCAGAGGTGGGAAACTTGTGGCCCTCCAGATATTGTTGGGCTGCAGTTCCCACTAGCCATTGCCAGTATAGCCAATAATGAATAATAATGCAAGTTATAGTCCCACAATATTTGGATGGCCACAAGTTCATGTGCCAGGAGTTGAAATTGAACCTGTTTGCCTTAAGAGGGTTTGCTCCAGCCCTGAGCTGTGGCCCCACTCTGTCCACTTAGGGTTGGATCCAGGCTACAATTTTTGCCTTTGAGTTCCATGAAAATCCATGTACATAGTTACTGGTAACTTACACTCCATTGATTTTAGTGGGAACTAAGTGCAACTGTCTTAATCTGGATCCAGTCCAATTTGTTTCTTTCTCATGGAAGTGAATGAGATACTCCTGCACAGATATGTTTCAGCAGTAAAGATCATGGTTACCCTTTACATTTGTGCTTTTGTACTTTACTATCTATCAGGGGACTGCTGATAAAATCACAGAGACATGCTCATTGCTCCTTGGCATATTAAGCAATGGCTTGCAGGTGTGTCGTGGGCCTTTGAAGTTTAATCACCCTGCCAGAATTTCCATATCCAGGTAGAATGCTTCTAAATGGAGACAGCTCATTTGAGAAAACAAACGTGTCCATGAATCAGCCAAAACAAGGCAACTTTGTTGATTCAAATCTCCACTGTATCAAATAGAATGTCTCCCTGATGGAGGCTTTTGTAGGAAGATTTAGAAGTGTGACAAACATTCACAGGAGACAGATGGGAATTTGTTGAAGGATTTAAAAGGGGGGGGGAGATGATGTTACGATAGGGATTTTGGGAGGGAAGGTCAACACAAGGAGATTTTGTTAACAATTACAGTAAAAATGCTGGGACTGGACTGAGGAATTATGTATTGCTCTGACCCAAATACAAGAGGATTCTCTATGAAGAGTTATACAAATGAGAAAGTACAAGAGGTCTTGTTTTTCTGCAAATAATTGTGCAATGGTTAGAGGAACAAAGAGTACAAGAAGCACAATGAAGTCCTAGTGGGTTTCACAGGTCAGGGAATGACTTTCATAATCCAAAAGTATTAAATTTCACATTACATTACACAAAGATGAAAAGTGATAGAAGCTTTGTAGTGGTGGAATGCACTATTGGTTATAATTCTTACACTAGGGCTCATTTATCCATGTTCTAAAGCACAGCGAGGCAGGCTGTTTTTGTAGTTCTTGATCATTGTGGACTCCCCCCACTGGCCTTTTTCTGCCCCCACTCAAAAATGAACTTGCCTCTCTCAAAAGGTTCAAAGCCTCCTTTTAAACAGGTCACAGAGCCCATTGCACAGTTAATATGAAAATGCATTTTTGGCAGTCTGTGAAGCTCATTAAAATTGACCCCTGGGCCTGCTGCAGTTGCCTATGCCTCTTCTAAAAGTTGCGGTATGACAGACAAGTCATGGATAGGTTTGCATGTGGAAGGTCATTTTGGATTGTAGCACATTTCCTCAAGCCATGAAGCACTACTGCCTGGCAGACCTATTGATTTTCATTAGATTTGTACTGGAGCAGCCCTTGAAGGAGATCTCCTGCATTTACTGTCCAGTTGTAGCTATTACTTTGTTGTTGTTGTTTTGTGCTTTCAAGTCATTTCTGACTTATGGCGACTCTAAGGCAACCCTGTCACAGAGTTTTCTTGGTGGAATTTATTCAGATATTGTTTGCCTTCCCCAGAGGTCAAGAGACTTGGCCAAGTTCAGCCCACAGGATTCTATGGCTAAGCAGGAATTCAAACCTTGTTCTCCCAGTGTCCTAGTGGGACACTCAAACCACTATTACATGCTGTCTCACAAGCTATTACCACTCTTGTTAAAATTGAGGAAAGGCATTGCAGTTCAGGTGCATATTTACACCCATTACTCTGGGTAGATTTAGCTGTAAGCTCTCACAAGCCAACTGTAGGTCCTAGAAGCCAACTTCATGCTGGCCAAAATATACAAGTTGGTGTCTTAGCTAGCTAAATGATATGAGCTGAGGGAGAGCCACAATCCATCTCCCATCACTGTATATTCTCAGTTCAGAAAGAGCACTGTGCCTTATAATGCAAACACGGAAAATATGACAAAATTATTTTAGAATTATAGCTGTTGTTGTATTTGATTTATATGGCTGCCTGTGAGTTTCTTGAGCCCTTGAGAACAATGCATCCACACTGTTGTAAACATGATTACATTAGATCATTCATGGGCTTTGCAGAGGTTTGGGGATTTTAGAGCAGTGTTGACAATGACCTCATTGGGCATGTTAATCTGAAAGGGACTGCTGAGTTTGCAGTTGGTGTACAGTTTGGCACACAGTCTAGAATTAAGACATGAGTGCTGAAGAGCCACAGACTTTATACTGCTGACACGAATTCTGTAGTGATTCTGTATAGTAGATATCAATGGTAATTTTCAAATGTTCAGAAAAAGACATCAAAAGCTGTAGGAGTGATAGAATTTCTTAGCTGCTACAGTAATAAAGGTATTTTTATTAAAAATATTTTTTTAAAAAAATCTGGTTCCTAAATAATAGGAAACACCTTCTTAGACACTTGAAATTAGATTAATCAGTTAAAATGTTAGTAATGAACCAATTAATTGATTAAATGCAGAGATCTTATGAGTCATCACCCAGATCAAAATAGAACAGAATAATAGTAATAGTAATAGAAAAGAATAATAATAGTGTTTAATATTTAATTAACATTAAATTGCAAGAGATAAAAAATAATAATAGTGGTTTTCTCCATTATTTGTTGTTAACAAGTAATGTTGCCATAACCTAAATAAAACCGCATCCTGTCTGATCTTGGAAGCTAAGCAGGATCAACGGTTAGTACTTGGATGGGGAGACCACAAATGAATACCAGGTGCTGTGGGGTATATTTGAAAGAACTGACAAAGCCGCCTCTGAGTATTCCTTGTCTAAAAAAACCCTATGAAATTCATGGGGTCACCATAAGTAAACAGGCAACTTGAAGGCACAATTGTATTGCAGTTTTTGTAACTTGAAAACAGTAACATAAGGGACCAAATAATCCCTCAGCGAGAGTTAAGCTTTAAGTGACAGCAAAATGTTCTTAATATTAACAAAGATGCAGAATTGTCACCTTGGTATGACAAAGTAATTGTCCATTGTTTAGCTTTAAACCTGAACAGCATATATAAAGATCTAGGGCTTTTTTTTTTCTAATTGAATTGCATAATGACTGTTGGCTAGATCATCTTTGCAGGAAAAACAGATGTATTCTGAAGCTAAATTGCTGAAATTAATTTATCTTGAATAATACAATAAAGCTGCCTTATACCCAATGAGGTCATTGGCCCATCTAAGCCAACATTGCCTGTTTGGACTAGAAGCAGTTTTCTGGGGTTTTGGATGGCCTCTGTCCTATGATCTGCTGCCTCATTCTTCAATTAAAGACGGCGGGGACCGAATCTGAGGGTACTGAATCAAGTATTCCCCTTTAAGGTGTGGCATGGTATGCCTTGAAGAGTATCCAGTGATGTCATTCTGCTAGTGCCAATAACACTGTCATCACACACACTTATTTCCCACCCTTAGTTCCTATTATTGTGTACTTAGGTACTCAGATACTTGTGCAAGAAGTTGTACGAGCAGTTCCAAAACTGCTTGTGCAACCAGCTGCATAACTGATTGTATGCCTAGTCATCATAAGAACAAATGCCCTGCTTCGTGTATAACTGAACAACTAATGGGACTCTGATAGTATGCTGTTTCCCTCAGCTAACAGTATGCAGGATTTAGGCATTTGCTTGTTTCATACTGTGTGTAATAAAAACCTACGTAAAGAATGATGAATATGTTTATGCCACAAATGTTTACTACACCTTCTTTGTACTTATTAAATGTATTTCAGATAATGGAGGCCAAACTTTGGCAGGAGGAAACAACTGGCCATTAAGGGGAAGAAAGTGGACACTGTGGGAAGGAGGAGTAAGAGGTGCTGGATTCGTTGCAAGTCCTTTACTGAAACAAAGAGGAGTGGAGAGTCATGACCTTATCCACATTTCTGACTGGTTGCCGACTTTGGTGAAGCTTGCTGGAGGAAATATCAATAGCACCAAGCCTTTAGATGGTTTTGATGTTTGGAAAACACTCAGGTAATTTCCTCAGTAGGGCCTAAAGGCACCAGATCCTGTCTGATCTGGGACACTAAACAGGCTCAGCCTTCGTTAGTACTTAAATGAGAGACCACCAATGAATAGCAGGTGCTGTGGGCTATATTTGAAAGAAAGGAACTAGCAAAACCACCTCCTGAGTATTCCTTGCCTAAGAAAACCCGTGATACTTTTACGGAGTCACCATAAATAAGTCAAGAGGTGACTTGGAAGCACATACACACACAAACTGTTTCCTCAGTCAAACGTTTGAAAAAGAAAGCAACTTTAAACGCATCATCCCCCCTGATGAATTTTGCAAAGCCATTATTAATCCAGATAAAAAGAGGCACATATCTTAAAATATTTTTCAAAATTTGTTGGGATATACATATACATTTTTTAGTAAAGTTACTAACAGGAGCCAAATAATATGTGCTTGATACTGGAAGGTCAACGTGGTTTTTTTTAAAGTGAGGTTGGCCTAAGTCTGGCAAGTAGCAGACTTGGAATGGAGAGAAGCATTATTACATGTATCCAGGAACACTTTTGAACAGAGAAATGTTTGGGAAATGCTTTGTATCTGGAAAAATCAATGTATGAAAGAAAAAAAGTCATTGATGTATATGAAATCAGAAGACATCTAACTAGGACGGAAACATCATGAGCCAGCATGATATATCATGAGTCCTCATGGTGTGGTGGTCTGAGTGTTGGAACAGGACTTTGGGATGCCAGGGTCCAGATTCCTCACTCAGTCGTGGAAACCCATTGGGTGACCTTGAGCAAGTCGCCCTTTCTCAGCCTCAGAGGAGGGCAAAGTTAAACTCGCTCTGAACAGATTTTGCCATGAAGGTTTTATGATAGGGATACCATAAATCAGAGTCTATTAAAAGACACATAACATGCATCCAATATTTGTCTCCTTAATTTTCAGTATAGAGAACTTACAAGCTACACATAGATAACTTGGAGAATTTAGAAATCTTGGAAGTAGCCCTTCTAAACCTATTCAAATAGAATAATCAGTGAGCAGGGAAATAGGGTGATAGAACAGAGAAACATAGGCCTTTGAGGCCCCTCCCTAAACTGCAAACCCCAGGATTCCATAGGATGTTGAAAGTGGAATAATAGCATTATAACAGTCTAGTGTGGAAATTGCCATAGAATGCTGCCTTAAACCAATCATACTATCTGTCCATGTAGCTCACTGTTTTCTGACAGTGACTGATCTCAAACTCTGCAAACAAATATTACTGTTATCTGTTCCCTATAGCTTAAAATGAATGTCAAGTAGGGACTACCATGTGTGAGTAGGGGAGGCTCTAGCCTACCCTCTACAGCCATTTCCTCATCATTGGCTATGTTGGGTAGGGGTTTTGGATGCTATAGTGCTACTTCTATGATTCTATGAATCTGGAGGGTCATGTAATTCCTACCCCTGCTTGATTATTGGTATGCTTTAGGGTAGGTGGTTGTTGTTGTTGTTGTTGTTGTTGAAAAAATTGTAAGAACATTTTTGGATGTTTAAAAATTTCCGGTTGGAAAGGAAGCTCTCCAGGGTCCTGCAGGGGGCAGTGCATTCCCCAACCCCTGACAGTTCTCCACCCCTGCATTTAATTCATTGCTAAACAATCGCTTAATGCTAAGATTATAAATCCTATTGCTTCAATGAGTCTACCTTTGTTGGGACTACTGATTGGATCACGACTAACGTGTTGAGTATTTATTGCTTTAACTGGATTAACCTAAACGAGTGATAATCCAGCTGCTTATAAATGAACATGACCCATGCGTGTCCACTATGTTGTCCATCAAAACTATTTTTTTCAATTGTCTGGTTAATTGTAATCACTCACAACAAAGTTTATCCCTTCTGTGCCCCCCATTGTTACTGTTGTTGTGTGCCTTCAAGTCATTTCTGACTTATAGTGACCCTAAGGCAGACCTGTCACAGAGTTTTCTTGGCAAGATTTGTTCAAAAAGTCCCTTGTCTTCATCTGAGGCTGAGAGAGTGTGACTTGTCCAAGCTTCCCACAGCCAAGGAAACCCTGGTCTCCCTGAGTCCTAGTTCAACACTCAAACCACTATGCCACGCTGGCTCTCTACTTCCCCCTGTAACACTTTTATATTTCTTTGCAATGGAACCAGAATTCCCTAGTGCCTTGGATGTTTTAAGAATGTAACCAAATACATTCTGGCATGGTTGAAAAGTAACTGGTTTTCAATATCCCAAAGTAAACATGGCAGAGGAGGTGATAATTGCTTAATTATGCTATCAGCAATGCAGAAAAGTGGTTTTCGGTCTTCTATTGTTTCACTGAGGGCATTTAATTGAAATGATAATGGCTGGTTTTTTTTTATAGATTGGATTAATGCGTCTGGGTTTTAGAAGTGTGATATATACATTGTGTGATATATAGAATTCTTGGTAGTCCCATGGAAGAAAAACATCTGTAGCAATTATAGGGTTGTAACAGGGCACATGAAATTGACCACAGTCTCCTCCTTGCTTGAATCTGTCATGCATCAGTTACTTACAACAGCTTTCTATTAGAGCTGTTTAAACTATTTTTGCCTGCCTGCGGTGATGTTTTTATTATTTTATC
This sequence comes from Ctenosaura bakeri, assembly GCA_948474755.1. Lineage (NCBI taxonomy): Eukaryota > Metazoa > Chordata > Lepidosauria > Squamata > Iguanidae > Ctenosaura > Ctenosaura bakeri. Next base: position 290,720 of record CAOLHI010001691.1, read on the forward strand.
TGGTTGGACAGGCATCTCCTGAGATGCTTTGGGTATAGAATATCCTCCTGCACTGGGGAACAAAGAGTTGTGCTGTCTTTCATGAACAACCGGGCATTCTCTAGCAATTTGATTCTGTGAACTTCCTGAGGGGTCATTGTAATCATATTATTGCTGTTGTTGTTCTTGTTATGTTGTTATTATCCCACCCTTTTCTCAGTGTCAGGGCTGCTTACAGAGGTTAAAACAGATACAGCTAAAAAAGTCACATCATGTGACAGTTTAAAACATAATTAAACTAACAACAGAATTAAAAGCAGTTAAGAGCTTTACCATTAAAAAGAAAACAAACAGTACTGCAGTTTTCTGAGTGTCCCTTTCCTCTTAAGCAGTCTGCCCTCAACCTTCAAAGGCTTACCAATATGAAAAATCATGCACCTGACTATGGAATGACAGTTAAGGAAGGCACCAGTCTAACCCAGGTGTTCCAGAGCCTGCAAACAGCCACTGTAAAGGTGCTCTCCTGTGTTCCCACTTCATGTACCTGTGAAGGTGATGGGACAGAAAGGAGGGTTCCCCCAGAAGATGTCAAAATACAGCAGGCTCATATGGGAGAGTACAGACTTTCAGATAGCCTGGACCTGAGCCATACAGGGCTTTCTGTGTCATTAGTAACACTTTGAATTGTGCCTGGAAGCAGACTGGCATCCAGTGGAGCTATTGCAGTGAAGGAGTTGTGCTCCCTGTAGCCAGTCCATGGTTAATAGTTTGCCTGCAGCTCTTTAAACCAGCTAAAGTTTCTAAACACTCTTCAAGGGCAACCCTACACAGAGTGTGCTACGGTAATCCAAACAGTTATAGGTTGGAAATGTAGAGCATGTGACAGTTTGCCCTCATCCAGTCAGTTACTGATGACTGGCACTGGTTTACAACTGAGACAGCTCCTTTGGATTGAAGTGGAAAAGAGTAATAGAACTGGTAGAACTAATAGAACTGCCGTGCTGATGGCACTGGATTCCAGAACTCTGGGCAATCTTTCCCAGTGGTTTCATGCATATATTTAAAAGCACAAAGGATTAAAAAGAACCCTGAGGGATTAAACAGACCAGTGCAAAGGAACCATCTTCTGAGAGCACCTCCCCAGGAAGGACCAGTGCCACTTATAAAATAGTGCATCCAAGCCCCATCTCAGCAAGGTGGCCAAGATTGATTCTATGGTCAACGGTATCAAAAGGCATGATAAGTAAAGCAGAACCAAAAATGGCATAATCCGCATGCCTCTGCATCCAAGGAGCCCTTTTCTCAGTTCCATAACCTTCACAAGCACAGTTGGTGGGGACACATGGTTGGAGGACCTTCTCGGTGGCTTCCCCGAGACTCTTGAATTTCTTTCCTAGAGAGGCCAGAATGGTCCTCTCCCGACTGTCTTTTCATCAGCAGGTAAAAACCTTTTTTATTCTGACAGGCTTTTAGTACAGAAAGTTTTTAAGAATGGGCTGGAGATGCTTTATTGTTTTAAACTATACTGTTTTTAATAGCTTTTTAATCTTTTTAAATTGCATTTTGCTCTTCTAAGTAGAAATTCAAACTGTTTTAATACTGTGATTAGTTTAATTCTGTTTTAATGTTCACTTTTTGTATGTTTTTAGCTGTATTGTTCTTTTAAACTGTAAGCTGCCTTGAGTCCTGATTTTGGGAGGAAGTCAGAATACAAATACCGTAAATACGATGAAGATGAGGATGGTAGTGGTTGTGGTGGCAGCACTCTGTTTACTAAAAAGTGACCTTTTTTTAAGTTCACATATCCTGAGTCACAAGCTCATGGAAATGTTTTGAAGCTGCAACTTGTACAAATATTTTCTGCTTCTCCTTTGATGTCTGCCTTGATCTAACATTTATGTTCTATTGGTTGTACTTTCTGTCTGTTAATTATCTGGCTAAGTCAAAGTCTTAATTACAAATAGAGATGTCTATTCAACCCAGTCTGTTAAGATTTATGGTAGTACCTGTTTCACGCTCCTTCTACTCATGTGACAAAATCCGTCAACATGAATAAAGACCTTCTCAGTGGTGGCACTTCAACTTTGGAAATGTTAGGTCCCTTTAGTCATTTTTTAAAAAAGTTAAATCTTTTTGGTTCAGGCATGTTTTTTTTTTATTGAAGTGGGTTTTTTAGTGTTTTCCTTATTATAGTTTTACTGTGTAGTAAAATTCCAGTATTGGCTTGTTATATTTTATAGGTATTGCTGTAAATCTCCTTGAGTATTCATTTTCTCTAAGGAAAAACAGTGTATTCATCCTGAAATAAATAAAAAGAGCAGCGTTTCCCACTGTAGATCAAAAACATCCACTATACTGCATCCAGTTTTGAGCAGGCTTATACATTTAATTGGTTGACAGACTTCCATTGTTCCTTGGAAAGATCACAACAGGAAGCGTTAAAATGGTAGGCATCTGTTTCTGTGAAACCATGTAGGAAGAAATTTAATATTTTTTTTCCTAATGAATTTGTTGTAGCGAAGGAGAACCATCACCCAGGAAGGAGCTGCTTCATAACATAGACCCGATTTTTGTGGATCCATCTCCATGTGAGTCTGTGATTAACTGCTGGAACTCTTACAGATAACTCTGAAGCCAAGGCGTTGTAAGGGAGGGGAGGGATTCCCCCTTAAGGTAGGTTTTATTTTTCTCTGGGTGGAGAAATTAAATAGTGCTGGACACCAGCCATTCTGCCACTTTGCCATAAAATGTTGTAGTGATCTCATCTGCAGAGCACAGTTAACTACCTCTTAATCATTCCCAGAGTTTGTTGCATTCTCTAGTGGCCCACAGTTAGTTGTATGTGAAATGTAATGTAGACCTGAATGTGGAGCTGTTGACAGATAACCACATGTGTCCAGTGCCTAGTGAGGCACCATGCCAACGTGCTTCCAGTGCTGAGGAGTGACAGTTGCCTCCTGATAGCCATGTATATGTGCACATATGTTGTTTCATGTGTAATCAAGCACCGTTGTTGCCCTTGCAAATTGAGGGTGGAAAACAGGGGGAAGCGTTGCTTCAAATGTGGTTATGAAGCTCAAACTCCCAGTTGGTGCTTTTATAGTGTAGTCACGTGAGCTGGTGATTTTGCCAGTGCTGTTTCTCTGCTAAGTGATGTTGGTTTTACAACTCTAACCAGGTTTGTGGGTTGTTTTTTTTGTTGTCTGTTTGAAAAATCTTTTTTTGGCCAGAGACATAAGCCTTTCAATATAGGATTTGTTCTAAGAAAATTTTCATTGGAGCATACTCTTTTTACACTCCTTCTAAATTCCTTAATGAAATTATTATGTAATAACAACAAGGATATCCAAAACCACAGATGGCAGTCTCTCCTCACCAGTTTCCCAGGTCTTGTGATTAGGGCTCCCTTGTTCTGTTCCCTTCACCCTTTTCTCCATCTCCAAACTGGAGAGCAGGAAGCAAAGTGCAGAGAGGGAGAAAAGTGAGATGCTGAACTGGGAAACCACACTGTGTGAGAGGTGTTCCTTTCTGCCTTCTTGTCAGAAGCAATGGCGTAGGCATGTACAATCATGTGAACGAGAGACAGAAGGTGAAGGAAGTGACTTTTGGCCAGGTCTCCCAGGGGAGAAAGGGAAAAGGTAGAAAGAAAATGTAAAAATGTACTCTGGATCTTGGCCAGACCAAAAAGTACACTGCCTCCAAAGTCATACATAGGAGTCATACATACATACATACATAGGAGCCCTGGTGGCGCAGTGGTTAAATGCCAGTACTGCAGGCCACAAGGTTGTGAGTTTGATCCTGCCGGGCTCCAAGGTTGACTCAGCCTTCCATCCTTCCACAGGTCGGTAAAATGAATACCCACCTTGTTGGGGGCATGTATAGAAAAATGTATCGAAATACATGCTATTTGTAAGTTGTTTGCTGCCTTGATCCATATGGAGAGGCGGGATACAAATAAATAATAATAATAAAAATACATAGTGTTCTTGGAGTATATTTTGGGTCTTCTTGGTGCCACAAAAAAAAGGTTCTATGAAGTACCAGATGGAGCAGCTGGCACACTCTGCATAGCCTGGAAGCCCCATGCCAGTACAGACCTCCTCTTGGCTACATGTGGGAATCCCTCAGAATTTGTTTTGTGCCATACAGTTTGCTGAGTGTGAGAGGCATCACTCATGAGAGAAGAGAGACAGCTGCGAGAGAGAAGATTTTTGTGTATGCCATGTTCCAGACTTTTTCTCCATATTTTATTTACATTCCAGCCTTCCTCAAAAGACGCCAAGATGGCAAACACTGGTCTTTCAGGGAGTCTTCCATGTGGATCTCTTATAACTCCCAGAACCTTCCAGACACCAAAAAAAGTGTACCTATTCCCAAGTCAAGTTTCAGCAAGGTTGTGGCATCATGCGTTCTTTAAACCAGGTTTGGGGATCTCCATTCTCCTGCAACCAAATCCAGCCCATGAGGCTCCCTAATGTGGCCCACAAGTCTCTCCTGGCAGGCTGTGCCCCTTTCCCTTCTCCACTGTCCCTGACCTTTGATCTCCTGGCTTCCAGTTTGATTTGCTAGCTTGCTTTCTCTCTTAGTTACCAATGTGTCGACTAAATTGTACTCATGAGCTCCTCCTTCCCACTGGCCTTTAAGTGACCTACTGATCATTTGCCAAGGCATAGCTTAGAAGTAATATGTTGCCAATAAAAAGAAATTGTAATTAATTCTTATTCTTATTCTTATTTTAAACAAAGGTGCATTATGATTGTAATGTAACTGGGGGATAACTTCACTTCTCTTGTGGTGTAACTATAACATTAGTTTAATTACAATATTTAGTACTACAGGTACGCGGCCTCTGTTGTTCTAGTATATGTGTTTTAGAAAACTAAAAACAAACTATTTAAGTTACTTTTCAGTAATAAGAAAAAAAGAATTGCTTTATAACTATAATGGCAACTTACTAAAAATAAAACAGATTTAAAAAAAACTCTGGGCCCTTGAACTGTAATTAATTACTTTTAAAAAAAGCTTTCCAAGCTCTGTGTGCAATTATTGATAACTATTTTACTGATTAGCAATTAATTGAGACGCTATGGAATGCTAACTCAAACAATACTGCTTCTGCAATTCTAATGGTCCCACAGCTCACATGGGAAAAATATTTGGCCACCTCTTTAGTAAATTTAAGGCATATTTGCCTCATAGCAGATAGAAGTAGGTCATCTACCAGTAGCAAGAAAGCTTGAACATATTACTTATTTGTACTATAGCTCCCAGAATCCCATGCTGTCTATGGTATTCTAGGAATTGTAGTCCAAAAAGTAATGTTTTCAATACAAAAAGTAATTACAGTGGTTGAGATCCTTGTGCATAGTTTAACTTGAACCAGAGTTCACTAGGGCACAGCTCCAGAACCCATTAGCAGGGCGAGTAAGCATGAGAATATACATCTAGGTGCATGTAGATTACTGAGCTACTACAATCAGACACCTCTGAGGGTAATGAGGGAAAGCCCTTGAACCAGGGGGTAAGGCTTTCAAGAAGTATTTAGCTTTTGTTATTTGCTGCCAAGTTGACTGCAACTTATGGCAACCCTATGAATGAGATACATGCAAAAGCCTCACTCATCAACAGCCCAGCTCAAGCTTTGCAAATACATGGTTTCCTTGATTGAAACGATCCACCTGTAGTGCTATCTCTCTCTTTTACTTTTGCCTTCCACTTTACCAAGCACTATCATCTTTTCCATTGAGTCATGTCATCTCATGATACATCCAAATACTGAGTTTAGTCGTCTTCACTTCTAGTGAGAGTTCAGGCTTGATTCGTTTTGTCTGTTTGGTCGCCCATAGTATCTGTACTATGGGCTGTTTCAACACCTCATTTTAAATGTGTTCCAGTTTCTTCCCCAGTACATAACCCTGCAAGGTATTTGTGTGGGTATAACCAGAGAGGAATGTTCTTCCTCACAGCATTTTGAGCAAGAATAATAATAAATGAGGTTTATACATATCTCCCCACAGAACTATTGTCACTTCTAAATCTCTACCACATCATTATAAAAATGTTCATCTTCATCCACGCATCTTGCTGACAACCTTTGTATTTCTCTCACACCAGCGTCTGGTGCTCAGCCATCTTTTGCAAATCTTTCCTCTTGCATAAATATATTGGAGCAGCCAAGCCTGAGACGAGTATTAACTGAGCTTTTCCATCATTTGTGAGTACTGTATGTTCAAAAGCATTTGGCAGAATTATCTGCATTATTTTGTACGGGAAATGAGAAGAGAATGTTACTGTAGCAGGGCTGTAGGGTTTCTCGCCTTGCCCCACATTACCTTTTCAAGCACTGCTTGTGGCAGCAATAGCAGATCATTCTGCAGAGGGCTGAAACATTTTTTAAGAGATGGTGAGAAGAACCTGCTGCCACATGTAACAATTAAATGAAATACGGTCAGCCCTCCACATTTGTGGGTTTGACATTCACAGATTTGATTATCTGCAAGTTTCTCCAACTCCTGCCCTCCCACCTCAGGTGCTTCTTTTTTGAGGGAACCTTCCTTCTTGGTAGCTCCAATCAGGCCGCATAGCCCTTTAAAAACCCACCTCTGGTCTTCCTTTTCCTCTACTAGTCTCTGCCTGGCCAGCTAAGGATGGCTCTCTGCCCAAATTCTCAGCACCACAAACCCTGTACCCTTGCCCCACATACACCCAAGCAAGGAGATGAGCGAGAGGGAGGAAGTACAGGACCACCATGCCAACTATCTCTTTTCCCTGACCTGGTTTAGGCCCTGGATGCCCACTTCCCCACCCATGCCCCAGCCCCCTTCCCACAGACACACAAATTTTGTTATTTGTGAATTTTTCACTTTTGCGAGGGTCCTTTGTCCCTAACCCTAGCAAATGTGGAGGGCCAAGTATAAAGTGTGTGGTGGGTAGAATGAAAAACTTGAAGCTACTGCGTCCACTATAGTGAGCCCCTTCAACTAAAATGAAAATCACACCAAAAGTTCAGGAGAAATTGCTTCCTGACTGAAGCAAAACAGAGTTGAAGCAAAGTCCTGAGCTAACTCTTGTGTAGGAATCACTTTTCTTATTGTTAAAAAGAGCATTGGGTGAAGGGAACAGAACACCTTCCCCAGAAACTTTACCATCCTCTAATCCATTGTGCCAATTCTTCCCATCCTCTCCTCAACCTAGCTGTAGTGCAGGATGTAAACTAGACTTAGAGTAAATTTCTGTGGGTGATGGACTGTAGGGAGAGAAGACAGGGAAGAAGGAGCGTTCAGCTTCCCACTCATCCTGTTGTTGTTTTCAGAGGCTGAGGACTCTTGGAAAGGATAATCTGGAGTCAAAGCAAGCTTGGAGGATGTACAGTTTGTTTTTGCAGTCCCTTTTCTTGTCTACCAGGCTGACCTCACTTTTCCAGTCTCATCTGAATCCTGCCCTGGAGTATCTGTGATTAACATAAGACGTTAAGAAAACCTGGTCTGGACAAAGGAATGGATCTGCCACAGACATTGTGTGTATGTAGGCTATATTTCAGAGGAAGGAACTGATAAAACCACCTCTGAGTATTCCTGCCTTGCCTAAGCAAAGCCTAGGTAATTTAGTAGAGCAACCATAGGTCAACAACTGACTTGATGACACGTCGTTTGTCAACTGATAATGATGACCACATGAATTTCATTGGGTTTTTTCATGCAAGCAGAGGTAGTTCACTTTTCCTGCTTCCTTTCTGCCAAAAAACAGGAAGCCTGAGAAGCTTCACAAAACAACCACATTTTGCCTATCCTTGTGTGACAGGCCCCTACTTCTCCCAGATTGGTGTGGCAATTCCCAATCTGGTAAGGTCTTCACCACACATTTCTGCCTCTCCTGTTATAACACCATCTTTGTGTAAAAGGGTGAGGATGTTCAATGTTTATTTAAACCCACTTAATGATTTTATGCTAGCGTGTTTCACAACTCAAGCTGAGTTAGTGTTTACAAAAATAAACGTTTACACTTATCAAGATAACAGTAAGAATAAAATAGCATGTTAGACTTCAAATGCAGGTCAAGGTTGATACATTTCCTCAGTGCACTTTTTAGACAATATAACAGGTAACTTTCTGCTCAGAAACAGTTCGATTATATCTTTAAACTTTTCTAAAAAGCACAATGGTCATTCAACAACCCTTTGGCTAAGCTCCCAACAAAGTCTTAATCTCCAATCTAGGTCACACTCTCTGACCAGATCCTACTGGAGTTCAGTTACTCTTCTGCTTCTCACTGAGCTTCCACTGAGAACTAATCCTCCCAAAATAGTCACACTCTCTGACTGACTAAAGGACTCTACCCCCTACCTCCTTGCTAAGCTCTCATTAAAGGAATATAAAGTTACTTGGCTTTATATAATTTTTCTCTTGGCCATAAACTCCTCACACACGACTGGCAGGCTTCTCTCCTGAGTTGCTATTCTGATTGCCCAGCAACCTGCTTCCAGGCTGTCTTGTCACTTCAGATAGCCACACTCCCCAAACTTTGAAACATCTTGCTTTAAATGGTGGTAGTAGTAGTAATCGTGAGGATGATTATAGTAGTAGAAATAGTAGTAAAACACTAAAAGATTAGGTAAAGAATCACAACATTCTGTATCTATTGCTTGATATTTGCGGTGCAAGAAATTCCATTGCCTTAAACTGGTTTCATTTCTAGAGTGCAAAAGTAATAAGGTTATATTCTTTTTAACCTTGAAATTATGTATAAAAATATAAAGGTAAACATTAGCCTTCTTTTTCTGATGTCATATATTGTCGCATGTCTGACTTAACTCATCTGCAGAGATTTGCCTTCTGCTTTATTGTTGGTGGTACAATTAGTGTGAATGTGAGATAGGGCCTTTTCAGTCTGTGCACCTTTCACTCTAAGGATTGTCTTGTTCGCTATTCACAGTGTTTTGGTATGTGAAGAAAATTCTTTTTCTTTCTTTCTGTGTTTATGGGATTGAATTATTTTTCCTTGTTACACTCTTATTTCTGTTTTTCTTAAATTTTATGCATCTTGTTTTTGCTTTAGTGTATAGTTTATATTATTGGTTTGGGGTGGTTTCAACTTAGATATTTGGGATGGAAAAGCAAGTTATAGTCTCTGGTTGAAATCTCTCCTTGGTCATAAGTTCAGTAGTTGACCTTAGTTCTTAGATATGGCATTACCTCTCTATCTCAGCCTTTGATCTGCCACCTTAGGATAATAACGCTTTCTTTCAGGGGTCTAATAACAAGTGCAAAATAAATATATTTAAGTACAGAGTCTTAAAATGATTTTAAATTGTGTCATTATCTTTAAATGTCATTGTCTTTATTTAAATTATAAGGTGAATGTTATAATGTCTTTGCATTTTTTGAACACTGTGTAACTCTGTTCTGCATATTTTCCAATTTGTCATCGTCATTTGCAAAACATGATGCTTTGACTTAATAACGAAATCCTATACATATCTGCTCCAAAACTAAGTCCCATCCAGTTCATTGGGGCATTTTCCCTAGAAAACGTGCATAGGATTACCAGCTGATTGTAATGTCCACAATGTGAATCTTGAGAGCACAAAATTGTTCTTTTGTTCCTAATTCTTATTATAATTTCATTGTATCTTCTTTAAAAACTCAGACGAATTTATATTGCATAGGTTTTGAGGTAGAAAACATGTATAGATCTAGTGATTCATTTCTCCAGGAGTTTGTTTTGCTTAGTAATGCTTAGATGCACATGTAAATACTGACTTATTTCACCTTACTTTAGTAATGTTAAGTTGTTTAGTCTTAGTTTTTTTTTCAGTTTATCTGATTTTTCAACTGCATTTTTAGTGGTTATTTCTTGCTACTTTTATTATTTTTAAATTAATTTTAATTTATGTGAGAATTGCTGTGGATGCAACTGCCAGAATAGAGAGCATATATTTTTTTAATAAATAAAATTAATAAAAATATGTAGTTCGTGCAGAAATCTGGTCACATATGCATTGGTTACATCCCGGAAAGATTACTGTGATATAATCTGACCTTGCGTAGCTTCTGAGATCACACAGGATCTGATGCCTTTAGCACATTTACGCTCATTGCATCGCTACAGAATGTCCTGAAATTAAAACAATACAAAATCAGAATTCTCCACAAGTCCACTTCTAGTTTTGAGATTTTTTTTTCATTAAACAGTGGAAGAAAAACCTGCGATCTATTGAAAAGATGAATTGTTACTCCTGAAGTCTTCCAAGAGAGGCAGTTCCCTCATCCTTTTTTAACCAAAAGCCCATTCACAGAACACAGTTATAACACTATGATTCCACCTTAATTGCCATGGCAGCATCCTGTGAAATCCTGGGTTTGCATTTTAGGATAGAGTACAGTCTTCCCTCTACATTTGCATATTTGACCTTCACGAATTTGATTATTCATGAGGCACATGATTGCACCCCACTTTCCTCCTCCCATTCCCTTGCATTCCTCACCCCAGGCTTGCCAGGCTTGTGTTTAAAATGGACATTTTTTTCCTTTGGGGGTGAGCAAAGCCCCCCCACTCCTGGAGGTGTGTCCTCTCTCCCATGTGGCTGCACTTTCTGCTGTGTAACAGTTGCTGATTGATCAGGTGCTCTCTTTGCTCCTACCCCTTCCTTTTGAAGATAGCTGCTAGAAGTAACTAGAAGGGAAGAGCTGTGCTCTTCTCTCTTTGAGGGGGAAAGTACTGGTAAACCCTTTACTGTGTCTTTTTTTCTCCCCCACCCTCCAACGCTGAGGCCAGAGGCAAAGGAATGAGAGGAAGGAGCTCTGCAGGGGAATCCTAAGAGTGGGAGTTATGTGTGACTTTTCCACTTTTGCCAGGATTCTGTGCCTCTAACCCTCGCAAATGCTACTGTATTTAGAATTCGCAGCTAGAGAACTCTGGTGTCTCACTAAACTGCAAGCCCCGGGATTCCATAGAATGCAGACATGACAGTTAAATTGGAATCATAATGCTATATTAGTCTAGTATGAAAGAGCCCCAGAGAAACGGCAGACTGGGGGACAAAATATCATCCTTGGGGCCACATGTGGCCACAAAGCCACACTTTGCCCATACAATCACATGATAGGTGTATGTTTTGAATTAAGTGGATTTACGTGCATTGGGAAGAATATTACAAAATGTACATTTGTTATAACTTTGCATCATTCCTTTAAAAAATAAGTTACTGATGGCTTGGCAACTGTGAGGATGATGTCAGCTCTTCCATTGTGAAGGATCTGCTTTCTTTTAGTTGTCTTATGGCATTTTATCAAGTTTCAGTGATTCAGCTGAATTAAAAACCAACTGGATCTGAGTCAAAACTCCCTTAACTGCTAAACCAAACATATTTCTAACCACGCAATCATTTCTGCACGGCCTATTGTAGAGCACCACTGAAGCTCTGCATTCTGTTATCAGCAATTTTATTTTTCAGAATATAAACTGAATGATGTCATGAAAATGGCTAAATCCAAGCTGGAGCTGAGGGTTGTTAATCACAATATGTCAATATACTTCTCTATGTGGCATTTTAAATCATATACAAAACAAGAAATGGTCAAAAACTTGGCAAGAAAATTGTATTCTTATCAATTTGAAGATTAAAAAAATAGCACAGTTTTATCAAATACTTCCAAAGGAGAGAGTGAACGATTTTGGCAGGTCAGAGCCAATTTTCTGCCACACAGTGTGCCAGAAGTGCCAAAATAAAACAAGACAAAACAAAATGAGAAACAACTAGAAGCTCTCTTCTGGTATCGAAAAACAATATTTTTTAATGTTAGATAATGTTGGAGATTTGCAACCTCTTTAAAAGTGAATGGCCACATCTGGATGCTTCCAGAATAGCCAGTTCACATACCCACACACAGCTTTAAAAACAAAACAAAACCAGGGAAAGAGGAGTTGTGAGGATGTCAGGAGCTAGAGTGAACATTCCTGTTTTAGGAATGCCATAACTGTACTATTTTGATACCTTGACCAAGATCATATCTCATGGGAAGCCAAACATGTCATGTCATGTCTATCATTTTCCTGAATTTTCTTCCCCTCAGCCCATCTCTTGCCTGGTTCTGCTTTTGTATATAGAATGAGGCCTCAGTATTGGGTAGGGTTTGGGTTCCAGGCTTCCCCATGGATACAAAAATTTGTAGATGCTCTAGTTCAACAATGTACAGTGGCATAGTAAAATGACATCCCTTATATAAAATGGGAAAATCAAAGTTTGCTTCTTAGATTTTTAAAAAATATTTCCAAGCCACGATTGGTTGAATCCGTGGATACAGAATTCATGGATGTGGGAAGGTTGACTGTACATAATTATATTTTCTTTTCAGACTGTAATTTTGGTATTACAGTATTTGTGATATCTCAAATTCTATAACAGTTTGTGCTCCTGTCTTGCAATGGAACACAAGGTTACTGTCCTACTGAATGTGCATATTCAGGTTGTTGCCTTACTCCAAATGAGTCAGCAGACAGGGGCTTTCTTGAGGAGGCAGCAGCAGTGACTTCTCCAATGTTCTTTTGGACATTCTGAAATGCAAAGACATGCCAACCAGTTTGAAGCTAGTAGTCTAGGTCCTGTTGTTATGTGATTAAACATTCCATATATATTGGTATTGTACTATGTCTCCTGACAGATAAAAGCTCAGCAGGGAACAAAGGAAGAAGAAAAAGTTTGGAGCAGTTCTCTTGGGAAACAATGTCAGCCGTGTTCCTGAGCAATGTTTTCTGTGCTCAGCCTCCAGGAGAATACTGAGGTTGCTCTGCAGGAGGTTCTTAGGAAGTGGTAGCACAGCCGTGGAGCCCCACCTGACCACCTAGTATTGCCATGAAACAGAATGAGATATTTGCACCCCGAAATAGTATCCAAATAATTACAAGATGGGAAGTCATTAATGGATTGTTTTCAGTTGAAAAAGATTTGATTCCCCAATGATCTGACATCAGTACAACAGTGGGACAGCCACAAGATTGTGTGATAAAACTCAGCCAAAGGTAGAATTAACGCAGTGCAGTTGAGGTATAATAGCATTGTCTAGCAATAGAGGTATAACAGTCACAATTTCCTTTGTCAGCCTCATTCTAAGGGTTGACTTCCCAGCTCAAAAGTAGATGTGCTGATATATGGAGATTTCAGGTAGGAAACTCACAACATCAATAAAAATTTTACACATTTCACACATGAAAAATCAGGAAGTGCATTTCCCAACTCGCTGGAAGTGCCAGTTTGCAAATCTGGCTACTATCCTGTGTTGGCAGCCAGCCAAGGCCTACAGCTATCTAATTAGAGCCTGTTATAAGCAGCAACAAGCAAAGTTTGTATTAGTTTGCTAGGAAATTACGAATTATCTTTTTGCAGTCCAAGTTCACAGTAAATCTAGAGTGACAGTCCAGTGGCAAAATCTGTACACAAGGCAAAGGTCAAGGTTTCTAGGAGCACAAGCAAGAAATCTGAATGTAAGTCAGGTTGCTTCTACCAATAGGAACAGTTGACTGCAACAGCTTCCTTCCATTCTGGACACTCTTTATGTGGGCTTAGAGCCTTTCCCAGCTGTTTGCTTAATTAACAGTCCTTACTACATAAACACTCTGCGATGCCCAGGTTCTCCTTTTTCAACCTACCCTGGTTGCCATAAGTATTGTCCTTCTCATGTCTCTGTGTTGTGGATGTTGAGAAGGGTCCTGTCTGGGTCATGGGATGGGGGCATGACAGCTACAAACGAAGTGGGCATGGGCACCAGATTTTCTTTCCCAAAAGCCCACATGGGTTTCCTGGGTTCTGGTATGGGGCAGGAAGATCAACCAGTCAAAAGCAGACTGATTTTCTGTCAGGGGCAGGGATCAGAAGCAAGTGAAGGCTTCACTCAGGTTTGCTCTCAGCCCATATAAGCTGCTTTTGACATTGTGCAAAGAGTCAGCTTTCTTTGTCTCCACCCAACCTCCCTCTGTGTTCTGGTTTCTTCGTAGTTGAGTGTTTTGTTAGTGGTATCACACTGCAGTTTTAGCATGGGGGCCATATTCAACTAGATGGGGCCAGTGCAGCTGTCATACCCAGTATGGAGGTCTCCTTAAAGGGCATTGAGGGTGTATGGAATTTGGCTACACCCAGCTCATGGGTTGACAGCTCTGCTTCACTTCTAAGTGGCAGGGGAAACATGCAGTGGTTTCCACCTCTATGGATTCCTGTATCTATCATTCTAGCACTTCTCAGCAGGAAGGCTAGGTGAATGGGTTTCCATTGTTCATAGGCAGGTCAGCTGATCAATGGGTTGCCTTTAGTTGGCAGGCAGGTTAACCAGTGCCTGGATGTAGATCCCTGCTATGGGCCAAGACTAATCATCTGTATCCAATAAAGCTGTAGCTTTCTCCATTTCAACAAAATGTGGCGTGTGCTCCTTTCTTGCTAGAGAAAAAACCCACACTCACTGCTAGGTCTGCAAAATAATACTCTCTAAGTCTACAAATTATAATGAATTCAGTTTGGACATATTTGTTCTTAAAGGCATAGATCCAAGGCATAGAAATTAAGTGATTGTATAAAATGAGTCTATTTCTTAGTCTGAGCCAATTTAATCAAAATTCGTGTTACTGCTTTTGACATCTACAGGTGCATTACTTCATGCATTGTACTAATAACAGCCAGAATGAGTAGCCACAGGCTGAAATCCTGCTCTAGTAGGTGTACCTACATACAGAGTGGAACAAAATGTCAATATGTACATTGGCTGCAGTTTTGTGCCCAGCGTTTTAAATGTAGGTCCACTGACTCATTAGGATTTGCACATCAATGACCAATTGCCAGATAACTGTTGTAGGTGACAACATCCAGCACTGTCATTAACTGAAATTAATTCATTATGTAAATGAAAGCAAATGGATACATGTGCAATTTTAAACCCCCATGGACGATACAAAGAGAAATGAGCCAAGAATTCACAACTCCACTGCTTCAATGCAAAGTTTGGCTTCCAGCTTGACTGAGCAAATCATGACAGACTTTGTGAACTGATCCAGCAAAAAGTTAGGACATTTGTACTGTATGATATTTTCTCATAACAACAATGGGATTCTATAGCTTGGGAACTTTACTGTCTTACACTATACTATATTATCAGTCCATGAAGGATGCCATTGGTCTCAACACTGTCGACTGTCATCAGTTATTCTGTCTGATATGGCACTCCTTTCTAGCAATCACTTGGCACGGTAGTGAAGTTTCTGCATTGTTCCAGAAGACAGGATATGCTGCCTGTGATGTCATACTCATCTGTACTTCCACAACTGTGCTCTGCTGTATGAGTGCCATAAGTTATTGTAGAATTGCCAGTTTCATTTTAAGTAATATTTTATAATGTGTGGATATTTAGTTTATAATAAATCACCCCTGAATTCCATTGACATTATATATTGCATATGTTGGAAACACCAGAAGAATTTGTCTTGATTATGGGACAGTTAGCTCCTTTGGGCTCCATTTTTCACAGTCTGCACAAGGGCTAAAAAAGATTCTGTGAGTTATTATATAGCCCAGTTGATTAGTGCCATCCATATTTCTTTTCACTGTTGGGGAAAATATAAAGCGGATATAAAGAGAACAAACATTCAGTGGGAGAAGATGCTGTTACTGCTTTTTCAAGTACATAAATGTGTGTGGGAGTCTGCATTGTCTCTTTTAGAAAGAATGAAAATGACCTGACTCTTTGCGTTTGTATACTGCTAACGACACCTGACATCATTTGAAAAAAATAAGTGTGTTAACAAACTCATGTGATCTTTTTCTGCTGAATACTTGAATCACACTTTAGAATTGTAGAATTTATAGCATTTTGGACCACTGCCCTTTCTGTCTGATTTCAGGATAGGAGCTAAGCACATTCAGGCAGAAGTGCATAATAGGCTGATAAGGTTATAGACATACCCAAGGCTCTTTGCTTTATATGGTCACAAGGTTACAGGCCTGCTTAAGTCCAAGAAATGTCTTCTTTAGAAGACAGAAACAGCTGCTGAGCTTGTTTATATATCTTTAGCACCATGCAAGAGTTTACCAGGCATACTAGCTTCACTGCCTTCATTTCTGCTTCTCCCTCTTCAGTGGGAAGATATTCTGAAGACTAGTACCTCCTTTGCTGATGCATTCTCACTATGCCTTCTATTCCAAACAGACCCTGGGAAGATATACAGTTTTGTGGGGCATGTAAGAATAATTTAAACAACTTCTGTAATTATATGGAGACATTCAGTAAGCATGTAAACAAGGGGGAGCAAGTTCTGGGTGTCCAGAGCCATTCTTTCATTCCCGTTTGGAGACCACACCTTCTCCTTCAAAGGTGGAGATTCAGAGAAGAACTACTCCTCGTAAAACTGTCATTATTCAATTTTTTAAAAAAATACAAAGATTATCTTGGGGGAAGCTTCTCCTCTGGAGAACTCCAGGTGCCACAAAAATGCCTTTGGAGAAACATATGCATTGAATGGTTCCCACATCTAGTGTAGACTAAACCAATGCAACACTGTGTGCTGCTCATGCAATAGCACTTTGTTATCATCTCCTCCTCCCTACAGGCTCCTCCCATGTGCACCCCCATATTTTCATATCCTCCAGATCATATTGGGAGAGAATGGGGCACAGGGGAGTGTGCGAATATGCCCCACTGGTAGATGCAATTTTGTCAGTAGGAGGACATGTTTAGATGTTGGTTGCAAAGAGCCATTGCCAGCCAGACTGCAGAAAGATGGGCAAGAAGAGGTCTGGTTCTATATAAGGCAATTTTGTTTGTTTCAGTATGTGCAATACAGTTTTACAAACCTTGCATCCAAACATCTTTCCATTAACATTTGTATCAGGTTTTTTATGTAACACTGGAGGCACAGTGGAATTTTCTGTATTGGTAGTTATCTTGTTTCCTTCTTCGCTTTTTACAATGTTAGTTAAAAGGCTTAAGCTATATGGCAATAAGCATACTATGATCATCCTAGATTATGGTAAATAGAGTCGCCTCTTTAAAAACTGTTTTCTTTCTTTTTTTTTCTTTTTAAATGATAAATGAAATTTGAATCCATGGCAAACCTTGTTATTATAATCTCACATGTCATTAGTAGATAAAGTCTGGAGGATATCCTGTCAGACCTCTGGTGTTACTTAAGCCTTTCGTCTTGAATCAAAGCATCTTTGTATAACATTGATACTTTTGGCATGGTAAAGAATAAGTAGAGTCTTATATTGAAATACCAGGAGCTAGTAGTTTGGTTGGTAATCTGAAGAACATTGTTTTGGTTTTTTTTAGACTGAGGACCATTATTGGCATGACAGTAATAAATAAGAGTCTAGATAATAACCAGATTTTCATCAGTTCTTTCAAAATCAGTATTCCATTAATTTTTCAAAGGTCAAGGTCACAGCTATTCCTCAAGCATTCTTATTTTAATAGAGTAAGTGAAAGTGTCTGAGTTCTGCAGAAAATTCATTATCGCCATAAAGCAGCAAAAGGTCACAAAATGTCTTTCTTCACTGAAGTAGCAAAAATTTTTATTTCTCCTATAATTCATTATCACAGTGGAGCCTGAAGGAGCCCTTGACATTTCAGCATCCTCCTCCTTCAGGGGAAATAATTGTTTTCATATATCATGATTTAGCAAATGACAGAAAAATTAGTGAAAAACAAACACAAACCTTTCTGGTCTGGGAACCATCTGTATTACTCTTTGTTCTTAAAGCTTCACCTCCCCATCTCTCTGTCATTGATACTCTCTGTAGCTCTTCACTTCTACAAAATTGCAAACTGGACCTATGAGGTCTCTTCCAATGCATATCCAGCCCTTGCAGACAGCTCTGTACCAGACATAAACCTCCTTGAGTTAAGGGTAAAAATGATATCTCTGGAAAAGCACAGAGGTTCAGATATTCTGTTGTTTTAATTCCAGCATGGAACAAACCAGTCACACCCAAGTGCTGACAAGTTTGACTAATAAAGATGACCGTCTTTGGTTGCTTGTCATAGCTCCTAGTCATCATACTGGAGATTATGTCAAAACTCTGACTGTGCATGTAGAAGAGGGATGTGGAACCTGTGTCCCTTCATGCATTTTTGAACTCTAGTTCTCATTAGCCCTCCCTGATGGTAGTAGTAGTTCATCAATATCTAGAGAGCCAAAAGATCCCCACCATTGATGCAGAGAATCCATATTCAATCCCTGCTGTTTCCAATTGAAAGGATCTGAAACTAAATAATGGTAAAGAATATTGCTGTAAAGCTAAAGAGGCATTGCCAGTAAGAGTAGACAACACTGAAAGAGATGGACAGATCATCTGAATTGTTATGGGGCAGCTTCTTCTGTGCTGCTTTTGGGCATGGAAATTATCATAGCTATTAATAGTTTTAGTTAAGAGCTTTATATTCCATAAATCTACCCAAGCGTAATCAGAGCTTGGAAACGTTATGCAACAAGTAACTTATCACTTTGTATAAAGAAAATACAACAGCCCTCCAGATATTTTTGGACTGCATCTTTCATCATGTTAGTGATGCTGGTCAGGGCTGATGGGAGCTGAAGACCAACATCTGGAGCATGATAGGTTGCCCAAATTTGCTTTGTATGTTTAACATTTCTAAAATTCATAATCCTTGTAGTCCTTTTTTATTTGTTTGTTTGTTTTCTACAAAGAGGCAGGAAATAGGCTGATAGATATGTAATTTCCTGTATTTGGGTGTCTGTGGCTGTTTTCACTTGGGATATTCGTACTGTAGAAAGTTGGAGAAGTAGACCAGAATGCATGTTGATGGAATCAAAATCAGCTATCTGCCTGTTTTTGCAGCCAGCGAGGAAAAACTATATGCCAAGAACTACGGGCCTTTCTGCACTACACTGTTATATGGAATCCTGGGGTTTGCAGTTTAGGGAAGGGCATTTAGAATTCTCAGCCAGAGAGCTCTTTGGCCCAAGTAAACTACAAATCCTAGAATTCCACAGGAAGCTGAAGGTGGAATAATAACACTATAGCACCGGGTAGTATGGAAAGGCCCTAAGTTTTAAAATGGCCACTTTCTTTAACATTGATTACCTTATTTGCCAACGTGGAAGAGAAAGCGGGGGAAAGAAACCTGTGTTATCTTGCCCAATGATTAAAACCTGGACAAAACGTTGTGGACAAAATGTTGTCCAGGTATACATGCACTAGTTTGCATCTTTCACTGAGGTTCATGTCCAGGCCTCCACTATTAATGCTTTGCACACCAGGTTATTTCAGTTACACCTGAATGTACCTGAGAATTCCCAAATCTTTTGATTGCCATTCATCTCTTTGTTCCACACTGAAACACCACCCCTCTGCTCTTAACCATCTCCTGTGTACCTAGAATACACAACTGTGTCATAATGGAAACCATACACAATAGTCATAGAGCAATGTGATAATCGGCTAGTAACAAATGGCATTATTGAAACAAGGAATACAGGTGTTCCCCGCTTACCTGACAGGTTAGAGACTGGAGCACTGTCAGAAAATGGAGTTGGTTGAAAAGTGGAACCCATACACTGAATTGTAGGAAACTTGAAGGACTTAAGGGGGCTCATTTCAGACCAGCAATGCATGTGCTGCTTGCAAAGTCTCTAAGCTGGCTTTGTGCTCTTTTTCCTCCTCTCATCTTGCTTTGCAAGAGAAGTGGTTACAAGTGAGCCTATGGAGGCAATAAGAATTGATGAAAGAGGAAATCCCTGTCAAATTAATGGAACTTGTCATTAATTGGAAACATCAGAAGACGGAGTCCTCAGATAAGAGGGCATCAAAAGGTAGGGGCTTCATGTATAGAAATCCTAAAGGAGCCATTCCCAGGGAGGCCAAAAAGGACACAGTCAAAATCTTGGAGGCATGGGGGAAAAAAACCTTCTGGCTCCCAATCAGGCAGTGGCCAACTGTGTGACTTAGTCCTGTCACAAAGGAAAGGACAGAGCATTATAGCTCCCAGTTCAAATGGCTGGAGACATATAGGAGCAGGCCTTAGGTCTGCCCTAAATATATTCCCATGGAATATATATTCCCATGGGACAATGAAACAGATGTGATTATCTCACACCTATCTCTCTGTCAAGAAGCTTCTTTGCCTTATGTCTGTCAAGCTGTATCTAGCTAGAAATTTTGGTTGCCTGAGCTGATAAGCTTGTAAACACCAGTATTGTCTGGTGTGTGTGCATATGTGCCTTCAAGTCACCTGTTGATTTATGGCAACTCCATGAATTTCTTAGAGTTTTTGTAGGTAAAGAATACTGAGGTAGTTTTGCCAGTTTCTTCCATTGAAATATAGTCTACAGCACCTGGTATTCATTGATGGTCTCCCATTCAAGTATTAACCAGGGCTGACTTCTTCCAAGATCATACAGGGCCTGATGCCTTTAGGGTATTTAAGTTCATGGCATCCATACAGAATATCACAAAATGAAAATAAAATCAGAATTTGTCAGCAAGTACACTTCTCTTTTGAGATATTTTTTTTTTACATTTAACAGTGGAAGAGAAGCCTGTGATCTGTTGAAAGGGTGAATTGTCTGTCATCCAAATATTATCCAAAGCTGACCCTGCTTAGCTTCCAAGCTCAGATGATATCTGGTGCCTTTAAGGTATCTGGGTGGGCTTGTCTAATTGGCAGATCAAAACCAATATTCTGCTTAGCAAGTCTTAAGCTTTGGACTTTTTAGAAATTGTATTGCAGGAGAATAAACATGAGGCTTTATAATAATTTAGGTACTGATAAAATGCAACAATTCATTTATACATTTACAGTCCTTGCTCATAATATCACATACACGTTTCAGTCTAACACATTGTCTTTCATAGACCAGGAAATTTTCTCTATAGACATCTTATAAGGAGCTTTATTAATACTTATAGGGTACATTGTACTTGCATCATATTTTAGTGAGGCATCATAACATCTCATCTATCATCCAAGCTAGTCATTGTTGTATATTCACATACATTTCAGTACTTGGTAATGTTTCAGCATTTCCTATACATTAATTAGTTTCACATAGCTATAATCATTGTTTCAGAGAATAAATCTTTATGTATTAGACTGGCATTCCATCAGAGAATTGTAAATAAAGGGATCACACCCAGCTTAATGGTTGTGATGAGCTAACTGTGCATATCTTCAGCTCAGTCATGAGGGAACTGAATCATTGCTGAGTTACTTTAGAAGGTCTGGTGCTTGGTCTGGCTTCTTCCTGGGTTTTCTGCAACTCTTATATAGTACCCTCTTAGAGCAATCAATATTCCCTGTATTCCCTTATAGGAGCCAACCATGTTGCAATTTATTACATCTTTTTATCAGTTACTACTGTTTTATGAGAGACCATCTGAGTTGTCCTTATCATTTGTTTTTGAGTTGCCTGGCTCTCGGCCCAGACACAAACTTCAATCCTGCATTTTTTAAAAATTTCCCTATATATATGCACAGGCAGGATCTGTTGGACTTATAATTTTTAACATGTTGGGCCTGAGGTGGCGAAATTATTATTATTCTTGACAGATTTCGTAGGATTTCATCTGTCTCATGAGATTTGGAGTTGCAACTTCCATGACAGAAATCTGCCCATTGCAAGTCTTCCATCTTCTGCCATGTGACTGTGCTGGGAGCAACAAGAGCTCTCCTATGAACCACAGCATTCGTCATAAAGCTTTAAAGCTGTAATTTATGGAGGATTAATTACCCTGTACTGATCCTTTGACAATTTCCACTGTTGACTGAATTTTTTAAATAAGCATTTTGTATGAAGCATTCTTTAATATAGGCTTTTTGAATACAAATTCTATGTTGACAGAGATACGGAATTTGGAAAAGTGGATGGTCTGATGGATAACTGCGTTCCAATATGCATAGTACTTTAGGAATTAGATCAGTTCTCTGAGCGCTCTCTCTTAATTTGTAGACCTGCATTTCTTATTTGTGTTTTCCTCTATTTCTACTTTGCCAGACAACAGTTGTTGCTTCTAGTTCCAGAGGCTAAACTCTAAATTTTCTTTAGAAAACATGTGTCAAACACAAGACCCATGTGCCCAATCTAACCCACCAGGCCATTTCATGTGGCCCTCACACCTCTCCTGCAGCTGCAGCACTCCTCCCGCCTGGCAAGCCCGATTCCACACATCGCAGGCCCCTCGGCTGCTGGTATTCTGAAGGGGGCAGCCAGCTTTCGTGATCTACTTCTGCTTCTGACTGCTCTTCTGTCCAACTCTCACCATCAGAGTGTTGCCACAGGTTACCATGGCAATACTCCATGTGGCTTGCAAGAGTTGGACAGAGGAGCAGTCAGAAGTAGAAATAGATAGAATCATAGAATCATAGAAATGTAGAGTTGGAAGAGACCACAGGGGCCATCCAGTCCAATCCCTGCCATGCAGGAACACCCTCAAAGCACTCCCGACAGATGGCCATCCAGTCTCTGCATAAAAACCTCCAAAGAAGGAGACTCCACTACACTCCGAGGCAGCGTATTCCACTGCCGGACAGCCCTGACTGTCAGGAAGTTCTTCCTGAGGTTCAGGTGGAATCTCCTTTCCTGCAGCTTAAATCCGTTGCACCTTGTCCTGGTCTCTGGAGCAGCAGAAAACAGGCCCTCTCCCTCCTCTACATGGCATCCCTTCAGATATTTAAACATGGCTATCATGTCTCCTCTTAATCTTCTCTTCTGCAGACTAAACATACCCAGCTCTCTAAGTCTATCCTCATAGGGCATGGCTTCCAGGCCCCTCACCATTTTGGTCGCCCTCCTCTGGACACGGTCCAGCTTGACCATGTCCTTCTTGAATTGCGGTGCCCAGAACTGGACACAGTATTCAAGATGAGGTCTAACCAAAGCAGACTAGAGTGGTATCAGTACCTCCCTCGATCTAGATACCATACTCCTCTTGATGCAGCCGAGAATTGCATTGGCTTTTTTGGCTGCCACATCACACTGCTGACTCATGTTCAGCTTGTGGTCTATGAAGGCTCCTAGATCCCTTTCATATGTACTGCTATCCAACCACATGTCCCCCATCCTATATTTCTGTATTCCATTTTTTCTACCTAAGTGAAGGACCTTACACTTCTCTCTGTTGAATTTCATTTTGTTAGCCTTGGCCCAGCGCCCCAATCTGTCCAGGTCATTTTGAGTCCTCTGGCGTATTAGCAACCCCTCCCAATTTGGTGTCATCTGCAAATTTGATGAGCATGCCCTCTATTCCTTCATCCAAGTCGTTGATAAAAATATTGAACAGCACTGAGCCCAGGACAGAACCCTGTGGCACCCTGCTAGTCACTTCTCCCCAGGATGAAAAACAGCCATTCGTGATCACCCTTTGGGTTCGGTTGGTCAACCAATTACAAATCCAACTAATAGTAGCCCTGTCCAGCCCACATTTTACTAGCTTCTTTGCAAGAATGTCATGGGGATCACGAGTGCTGGCTGCTGGGCCCCTCTTCAGAATACCGGCAGCCAGGGGTATTCAGTGTTTGCCCTCAATGTGGGGATCGGGCTCACCAGGTACAGAGAGGGGCAGGGGGGTAGAAAGAGCCGCAGGGGAGGGGGAGCAGAAAGAGGCACAGAGAGGGTCTGAGGGGGCAGAAAGAGGCACAGAGAGGGTATGGGGAGCTGAAAGAGGCACAGATGGGCTGGGGGGCATAAATATCATTATTTAATATGATAAAAGAGTAGATACATTTATATAGTCTTACAGATACAACTGGCCCTTTGAGGGCAACCATAATGCTGATGTGGCCCAGGATGAAATTGAGTTCGACACCCCTTGGAAAGAATAGAAATCAGCAACCATGTACAGTGAGCCCTCAGTATCCATTGGGTTTGTTTACAGGACCTCCCATGGATACCAAAATCTGTGGATATCCAAGTCCCATTGTATATAGTGGTGTAGTAAAATGGTCTCTTATACAAAATGGTGAAGAATCCTCAAAACATGTGCTGGAGGGAGCCTAAGGATCTGTGAACTAGTGGGAGGCTACAGCAGGGTTTGCTCCGTGCTCAGCACATGGCAAAATCAAGGTTTCCTTTTTGGATTTTTTTTTCTTAATATTTTTGAGTTGCAATTGGTTGACTCTGTGGATGCAGAACTTGTGGATATGGAAGGCCACAGGTTTCAGAGCCATTTCAAAAGTACAACTAAGTAATGACGCAGACTTGCCTGCAAAGTTATACTGTCTCTTAAGTACGTACAAGCCTGTATGTCAAAGTCTTCTGGTTCCAGGAAAGCTAATATCACAAGGTGAAAGCATTCTTCCTGGTATATTTTATTTCATGTTTAGTTTTGCTTTGCTTTAGCTATGTCTCTTTAAGCTGCTTTGAGTCCTAAGCCATTTCCACACTAGACTGTTATAGCACTATTATTCCACTTTCAACATCCTGTGGAATCCTGGGGTTTGCTAATAACGCTATAGCAGTCTAGTGCAGAAATGCCCATGGACTGAGAAAAGGACATGATGATGATGATGATGATTAGAGGTAAATTTTTACATAGTACACCTCTAAATAACTAATTCCCCCAACTTTTCTTCATGTGGTTCTGTATCACTTCAAGTGAGTAATACAGTCCCACAGGAGGACAGTGTTACATCAGAAATCCTGTTTGAATAGACTCTTAATGTACTCAGCATTTTAAAAACTTTTTAAAAGAAGTATATTAGACATATGAGAAGGGGGAATAAAGAATAAATATCCCATCCTTTTGTACAGATGTAACTGGAACAGGAAAACCATTGTTGGCAGAGCACTACTGAAATCTTGAACTAATGAATGGAAACATTCTGGAAGCAATTATTTTACAAGCACAACTTTTTTGTTTTTTAAACCTTCCCTTTTAGTTTTTAAATGTTTCAGCAGAAATGCATTTCTGTTGAGGATATCTGTGACAGCAAACACATTTTTGAGCCCAGATGGTCATGGGATCATAAATTTTAAAGCATTCTTTTAAGGTTGTACTTCCCAGGTCACTGGTATTCGGAAAAGTTGTGTGATATGGTGGAGAGATCTATGATTATGTGATGTTTTAAAAACTGATTTAATTTGGGTGAACATATTCAGAGGTAGTTGTGTTGGTCATTTAGCAAAATACAACAAAATCCAAAATCCACAGATGAACAATAACTTTATTGGCCAACCAAAATGCACAAAATACATCATGTAAGCTTTTGAAGCTCTTCATCAGGCAAAAGCTGTTTACAAATCATGCAGGAGAAAAAAAGTGACAATGATAGATTCACAGGCCTACATTTTGTATCAGGTATTGTTTCTGTTGTAGTACGGTTGTTCTGGAGGGATATCAGTGCAGGCAATGGCCACTCCCCTACTTGGCCATATGGAGATGGGGCAAAGGGCAATAAAAGATAAGTAATAAAATTTAAACTCTATTAGCAGCAGAAAAGTGACTTCTCTTGAGGCCCAGGTTTTCCCTGATATGTGTGAAGAAGTACCTGTACTGTTACATCTGGAAAAACTTTGAAGTGCTGTATAGGTAAAACCTGCCAATTGTAGTCCAACTGAAAGAGTTTTATCTTTGTTGGAGATAAAAATCCTCAGAGAGTTAAGTCCCATTCCATTAGCTCCCTCTTCTTAAAATTTCCCCTGTTGTGGCAAAATTCGGTATCTCAGTTGATAAGTCTCACATTTTTTCACCCTCTTGGGTAGATATTATAGTTTGAGAAATGTGTTGTAAATCCAAGGCATTTCTCAAACTACAGTACCCATCTAAGGAGGTAAAGAAACAAATCAGCAAGGTAAAATTAATACCCAGGAACCATCTACTACAAGACAGACAAAAAACACAATATGACAAAACACCCCTAATGGTTATCTACAGTCCTACAGTCTCCAGCTGAGACCACTCAAACACATGATCAATGAGCTACAACCAGTTCTGGAAAATAAGACAGTCCTCTCACTAGCTCTAGGAGGAAGGCCTTTATTGGCCTATAGACAGCCCCCAACTACTCACTTACAGAAAGGTAATGTTCTCTGCCTAAGTAAGAGAGGCCTGTGGTTTCACAGGAGACAAAGATACCCTGCATTACATGAGGAGTAACTTTACTGCTGTTGTGGAGTTTAAAATTTACTGTCTTGTCTATGGCCAAGAGAGGATTAGCCTCTGCCTGCATTGAGGTCCCTCTAGACCAAATAAACAACAACTGAAACAACATCTCATACAAAATGTAGACCTGTGACTCCAAGATAGTCATTTTTCTTTTCTTCTCCTATGTGATCTTTTAAACATCTTTTATCTGATAAAGATGTCAGTAGAGATTTGAAAACTTGCATGATTTGTTTTGTGCATTTTGGTTGGTCAATAAAGCTATTGCACTTTTATGGAGTTTGGATTTTGTTTTGTTTTTTTATATGGCCGACATGGCTAACTCTGAATATGTTAACAGGATATATAACATGGATGGTAATATAGGGACAAGATCCTACTGGAAACACAGATGCCAACTCTGTACCCACATCTACTCTGGGAGCAATATTACAGGGGCCAAAAACATTACCCACAACATCAGAGGTACATTGACTTCCTTTTCCTCCCATGTGATATATGCCATCCAATGTCAGCAATGCCCCTGTATGTTCCACATTGGACAAAGAAGACAGAAGATTAATTGACCCAAATTTGACATTAGAAATGACAACACCCAAAAACCAGATGTGGAACATTTCAACTTTCCTGGACATACAGGAAGGGATTTACAGGTTACAGTCTTTGAACAAGGAAATTACAAAGGAAGACTACAAAGAAAAATAGCTGAATTGAATTATATTCACAAATTCCAGTCCATTAACAGTGGACGATGGCTTCATGGCACACTACATATATTAATACAAGAGTCTTTGGTAATGCACATATAACATAAGGAATACTCTCACAGAGAGTTTTGAACCCAGGAAAATTGACTTTTGGTAAGCAGGCTTATTGCTTTCACACATCAACACTAACTGACCACTATAAAGATCTGAAAGACCTCTAAAGCTTCACCCAGCCCTATGAAAATTTAGGACAAGGGACATGATTTGCATCTTTTTCAGATCTTGTTACGTTCTGTCCCATTCCCACAACTGTATAAATATATTTTATACCTGAGGCCTTAGTATTATATCACAAGAAATGGGTTTATATCTATGAAAGCTCATGCCAAAATAAAAACCAATTAGTTTTTAAGGTGCTGCCACATTCTGTTTTTTCTCTCCCTACTTCCTTTCTTGCAACATAAAAAAGGAATTAACATGGCTAATAGTTCAAAGTCCAGTTATCCAGTCAAACTTCCTCTTCATACTTCTCCCTAGTCCCCTACTGCAAATCTGTTCTAGAGACTCCCCAAATCCTCCAAATCAGATTTTGAAGATGCACAGCATGCAGCAGAAGAGGAATCCTTCCTGCCATAATTTTGCTGACAGGAGTTTTATCAGTAGTAAACATTCACTGGGTTTCTCCCTTTATAGGTTTTTGGTACTGAAAGCATACATAAAAACTGTGAGCAACAAAAGGCAAACCAGATGATTAATGCAGAAGATTCCATAGAGATGGGCAAAGTTTTCTTGACCCTCCCCTAATGTTTGCTTTAGTGTTTAATCTCAGGCCATTTCTGCACTAGGCTGTTATAGCGCGATGATTCCACTTTCAACGTCCTCAGGAATCCTGGGGTTTGCAGTTTCGGGAGGGGCCAGCCGGCCCCTCCCGAAACTGCAAACCCCAGGATTCCAGAGGATGTTGAAAGTGGAATCATCGCTCTATAACAGCCTAGTGTGGAAACGGCCTCAGATATAAGCAAGGTAGTGCTTATATCTGGTAGACTTGTGTGTGAATATTACCCAAGGCATAGCTTCATGGCTTGAGTGCCACATATCTACTCTCCTTTTATCTCTCCTTCTATCAGGCCTGCTTCATCCAATAAGACTGTGCTGTATTTTCCCTCATAAGGTGAAATGGTTGCAGCTGCCATTCATCTCAATTGTCCCAAAGCTGTGGAAGGTCACTTCCAGTGCTTGAGATGACTAGGGGGGAGTTCTGTCAGAAAAATGGGAGATGGAAATGATGGGGAGAAATCTTAAATTTTCTTCCAGTGTTTCCCCCTCCCCCTTGGGAAGAAGTAACATGTATCTTCTAAATGTTTCTAGCTCCCCCCCCCCGGGTTTTGCATCAAGCAATGTAGTACATGCATAGTAAATGCATAGTTTCCCACACTGTGCTGGAAAGATACAGCTCTTTCCACTGTACTTTGTTTTAACCGTGTTGGCTGGAATGACAAGAAGAACCTTGAAGGTATTCTCAGTAGGAGACCTCCCTCTGTTTTCTGCTTCCTGGTTGTTTCAGCAGCTTTGTTGTGGGCCATTATCTGTCTTGCTTCTCAAGGATGTTTTGTTCCATTTTTATTGTATTTTTATATATTTTGCCTTGAGTTGTAGAAACAAGAAATCTTTGAAAACAAATTTGATGTTTAACCCACATTCCAAAGGCAGCTCTCTAGCAACCTGGGGCCACTGAGAGCTGGCACTGGGCCTGTGGCAAGATGCATGATAGGAGCCCCTTTACGTAAATTTAACAACTAGACGTGGTAGTCACTCTCTGAACAGATACCTAAATTTATTTTTTAATGTGTTGCTTGTTTTTTCATTGTCCCGACAGCCAAAAGCTGAGACCAACTAGAGGTTTGGGCCCCATAGATTCCTACTCCTTCCCCCTTTCCTCAAACCAGCAACAACCCACAAGGATCAACCTCTGGCTTTTGCTACCTATCTGGAACTGCAAAATGGGTGGGGTGGGAAGAGGCTGAAGCACTTGGCAGGCTACATAGTACAAGGCTGGCTAGCTGTGAGTTTGTTTGTTGCTTGCTGTTGCTTGTTTAACTGGATGGATCCCACCTTGTGCAGACCTAGGCCATTCCCGCACTAGCCTGTTATAGCGCGATGATTCCACTTTCAACATCCTCTGGAATCCTGGGGTTTGCCGTTTCGGGAGGGGCCAGGTGGCCCCTCCTGAAACTGCAAACCCCAGGATTCCAGAGGATGTTGAAAGTGGAATCATCGCGCTATAACAGGCTAGTGCGGGAATGGCCCTAGATCAACTAATTGATGTTTCTTTTGTACTTGTATTGTAATCCAAGCCCTAAATCCCAACACTGGAGGAATACTGCCACACTGGGGGGGGGCTGCAAAGAGGAGGAAATCTCCCTCCGCTTCATGTTTCCTTTTCAGCAGAACAAACCCACTGAGTATGGGCCTTATACAGCATGTGGCACACCAAACCAGATTCAGTCCTTGAGACTGACCCAAGACTAGCAGTTGTGTGAAATTCTAAACCTGGACTTGCTTAGCTGATAAGTTATAGTGTAGTATATAAGGTGCCCAAGTAACACGCAAAGATTGTTTGTTTATCTATTTATTTAAAGTGCTGTTGTTGTTTGCCTTCAAGTCATTTCTGACTTACAGCAATCCTAAGGTCATGGGGTTTTTTTGGCAGAATTTTTTCAGGAGGGGTTTGCCATTATTTTCCTCTTAGGCTGAGAGAGTGTGACTTGCCTAAGGTCACCTAGTGGCTTTCCATGGCCAAAGAGAGATTTGAAGCTTGGTCCCTCAGTGTCCTAATCCCACAGTCAAACCACTATACCACAAAGCTCTCCAAATAGTCGAATCCCACCCTATATTTAAAGTTCTCATTGCAACTTACAATAAAATAGATTGAAACCAATAAATAATAACAGTAATCTGAAAAGACTAAACATATATTAAATAAACTATCAGTTAAAACCAGTAAGTTTAAAATAATGCTAATCACAGTCCATGTACAAATTGGATAAAATAAAAAGCCATATGTTGACTTTGTGCCAGAGTGACATGAATACTAGTGTCAATTGGACCTCCAAGGGGGGAGGATGCTCCATAACTGGGATGCCATGTGGAGAGAGCCCTCTCCCGTGTCCTTACATAATGTATCACCCGCACCAGTGGGACATAGAGAGAGCTGGAATGAAAGCATAACATAGGCATTATTTAAGAAAAGGATGGTGTTGGTACTAAGAAAAACTCCATTGCTGAGAAGTGCAGAGCAGGATGAAATTGGAAAAAGGAATACATACCTGGCTTTCACATAGCGAGCTATAGTACAAAGAAGGAAAAAATAAATAAATAGAAGTGTTGCACCTATCAAGGGTGCCAGTAAATGGGATAAAGATGCAAAAAGACCCAACTGGAGAGTGGTCATGAACTATATTGTAAGGAAAAGCAAAGGTCACTGCTTGATGAGATATAATTATTTATCTCAAAAATATTAGCTTTCTAGCTCTTATTCTCATTTCGCTATTTAAGAAAATATTATCAGCGTGACAAATTTGAACAGTGCCAGTCTGCAAAGACTCAATATCCTTGCCCCTAACTAAAACATAGGATTTTTTCAGCACAATCCAAATCTCAGTGTTATTTCATTGTCTGTACAAAATGTGCAGCTCACACAATCAAGGTTTTACTGACCCAGCCAAAAAGCTGAACCGTACAATAAATATTATATGGATGAGAAGCTTCCTTCTAGAAAGTTTGCTATTAAGGCACATTGCTCTGACCTTGGACTGTGTGTTATACCTCTGAGAGCTGGAGGAAGGGAGGGGCTGTAGTTGATTGGCAGAGTGAGTGAAGTACTTTCGTACAGAAGGTCCTAGGCTCTGTCTCCAGGCTCTGACAAATGGGTCAGTGATTGGATTTAGTTGTAAGGCAGCTTCCTATGTCCATATAAACTAGGAAAAGTTATTGTTTTGGACTGCTACTCCCAAAATTCCTGATAGTATGGCTACTGGCTGTGCATTTCTTGGGTATTAGGATGGTGTAGTTCAAAAAAATAATTGGCTAATATTGCTGTCCCCAAAGTTAATGGCCTAGTGGGAAGGCATACCTTGTACAAGCAAAAGGTCTTAGATTCAGTTCTTGGTATCATCAGGTTGGGCTGGCACAGATTGCTGTTTGAAACTCTGCAGACCTGAGTTCCTTTCACACTATATAATTACAACACTATTATTCCACTTTAACTTCCATGGTTCTACCCAGTGGAATGTCAGTAGTGAGAGTTTGCTGAGAGTGGAGAACTCTTGCTGAGAATTCTAAATGCCCTTCCCTAAACTGTCAATTCCAGGATTCTATAGGATGGAACCCTAGCAGTTAAAGTGGAATAATAGTGCTATAATTCTATAGCAAATGGGTCAGAGATGCCAGTCAGTATGGACCAGCATTGAACAATTTAGCACCTTCCAGATGTGAAGGGATGTGGGCATGTACTGCACTCCCAACCAGCATGGATGGCCATGGTGTATACAGAGGATGGTGTTTGTAGTCCAAGACATCCGAAGGGCCCCAGATGGTGGAGGAGGGCTAGGGGAGGTGGTGTTCAGCTAAATGATGTGGAATAAAGCTTGGTCAGCTTGACGTAATCCACACAGTGGTTAATAATCAAAAGATGGGGGGAAATTCAGATGGCAGCTCCCATCCTCTTCCAGCTAAAACCTCATCAATCTGTCACAGTGGCTTCTGTCCACAGCCTGGAAATGTACCTTTTTTGGACTACAGCTCCCAGAAAGCCTCAGCCAGTATAAACACAGGCTATGCTGGATAGAAGATTCTTGGAGTCATACTCGAAAAGGAACCTTTTTCATGCTCTACTAATAATACTGCTACATCCTTAGATTTGAAACTTGTATGTGATATAGTTCTCTGAATAGAAGAAGGCTGGATACTTCCAATATACTGTTTCCGTTGTAGAGAATGCATAATTTTGGGAACAGGTTGGAATGGGTGAGATCCTCTATAAAATGTTTGTGATTTTATATGTTAATAAGGTGCTTGTTGGAAAAAAAAATAAACCAGTCTGAACTAGTGCTGCTTCTCTGCTCTTTGTAAGTCCAAGGCTTTCTGTTTATTTTATCTGGGGCTTAAATTAGTACCATACTTGAATGTTTTTAATTAGCCAATGGAACAATATATTTAATGTACAGTGCATTTAATTCATACCTTCTTCTATTGGTTGTTCTTCCATGTGTGAAGGAACAAAATGTATATTTTGAGCATTTTTTAGAAAAAGGGAAGGAGTAGAGATTGGAAACAATTTCTTTTTCTTTCTACTACAGCTCCCAAGCCAGCATGACGACTTGTAAGTGTGAGAACTGCAGTCCAAAGTAACTTTTCCAAGCTCTGAAAAGAAATAATGTCTCTGACAGTTCATAAAGGATTGCAGCACTTTTTAAAAGTTCTGTAGCTTCCCTTCCATCAGGTCCCTGGTACCATTTATGTCACATTGATTTTGATAAATGTCAACAGTTGTTTTCTGTTCGCCATCCTCAAAGTCTGCAGAAGGAATTTTGGACTTTCCAGGTATAAGGATCTCAGATACTTGTATCATTAAAATGTCCAGAGGGCAGGAAAGTTGCTTTTTGGCTGTGGGGGATTCTGGGAATTGTAGTAAAAAAAAGTCATTTTTCTAAGACCTGAAATACATTTGTATATATCATACATATATCAGTAACCTTAAAGAATTTTTCCATTGTCTTAGGAACTACTTCAGTTTGAGACATCTTGCCAGATGTGTTCAGCTCAGTTTTCCGAGGATATTGGGCTACCCAAGGAACTTACAATATAAAAGTAATCACAAAGGAGATAGTAGTGGAAGTGGTGGAAAGTAGAGATCAGGTAAACATGGAAAAAGTATTTTTTTTTCCCTCCAGTGTCTGGAAACATGCTCACGTTTAGACTCAGTTACAATAGCATGTGGGAACTAGTGAGTTGTAGTAAAAGTTTAAGTTAAAAACTGGATCTGTTATCATTGATTTGTCATTGTTTTCCCCTTTCCCATAAGTCATGACTTCAAACATTCTATTCGCTCTAGAGCAGTGGTTCTCAACCTGTGGGTCGCGACCCCTTTGGGGATCGAATGACACTTTCACAGGGGTCGCCTAAGACCATCGGAAAATACGTATTTCCAATGGTCTTAGGCTCCATTCCCTCCTCGGTGGTGGTGCACAAGCGTGAGGCACGCGCTTGCGTCCTCCTGCCCCCTGTTCAGAAGGGACTGAAATCGCTCCCCTTCTCCGCTACCAGGAGAACCTCCCGTCTGATGGCCCAGCTTGGGGGGGGTGGCGGCAGCACAGGGGGCAGGCCCCCTCCTTGCCACGGCCCCTGCCCCACTCGCCACGGAGGGGGGCACTGCGGAAGGGCCGGGGGGCTTCAAGGCGGCGCTTTTCGGGGGGGCGAGCTGCGCCTGGCGCAAAAGACAAAGGCGCTGGGATTCCTCCCCCCCCCCCGGCCAGGGTCAACACTCTGGAAACTTTTCCCACACTCCCCCCCCCAGCGGAAACAAGAGCGAAGCAGAAGCAGAGCCGGGGGGGGTTCTCGGAGTTTTTTCCCAGGGGAGACGCGTGGCTCCTCTTTCCCTCCCTACCCACCCACCCCCTGTTCCTGGCCGGCGAGGCAGCCTTTGCCGGGGGGGAAGCATTGTAAATAATAAATAAATAATTTTATGGTTGGGGGTCACCACAACATGAGGAACTGTATTAAAGGGTCGCAGCATTAGGAAGGTTGAGAACCACTGCTCTAGAGAATGGTGAATTCTATCAAGCGCGATTTTACTCTGATTCTCATTTTCCCAGTTCTGAGTCCATTTTATCATAATTCTGCATCAGATTGTGATTTTTTTTCTTTAGTCCTCAGTAAAATCTGGGCATATTTTTGTGTACATGTTTTAAAAATGCAATTTGAACAAATTTTATAAAAACTTGTATACACATGTTTGTGTATTTTTTCTAAGTTTGCATATTTTGAAGTGATTTTCCAGTGATTAAAGTATTTTTCTCTCCTTTTATTGTGAACTACATTGCAAATTTTGGGAACATACAACTTTTAATGGCAATGTACATTCCAGTTTATGTTTAGGTTCAGAAATTGCAAATTTGGTAAGCTCACACTGACGTGCAATTGAACAAGTCTCTACTTTCCTATCCTATTCCCTATATTCCTGTATGTCTGTATTCCAGATTCTGTCTCCTCTTCTGAAAACTTTACTCCATCTCTAACAACAGACATACATAGTAGTAGTTGAAGATGAAAAACAGAATATATGCCTGTAACTCCCTAGTTTTATTAGAGATCTCCTCTGTCCATTTTTATTTCTCATTCTGATTTTCTACTTTCTCTAAAATAGAGGTGGGGAAGTCCTGACTTTCTAGATGTCTATGAATTACTGCTCTCTTAATCACTCATCACTGGCCAAGTTAGACTGGTTGATGGGAGATGGAGTCCAACAACATACAGGGGGCCACAGGTGCCCCAGCCTTGTTTGATAAAATGTATTCTATACTCCATTGTATCTAGCATTTAGACTCAACTGTTTTCCTTACTATTGGGAATGCTATATGCAGTGCATCATCTCCCTGCTTAGGGTAAAGAGCTTGAAAAAGTTACTTTTTGCATTGCAAGTCCCAGAATTCCCCAGATCATTAGGAATTTTAATTGGGGTAAAATAACTCACTGTCTGTTCAGTGAGTAAGATATACTGTGATAGATAAGACATGTTTATGGACTGGGGCCTTTGTTCTTTTTTTCTTTTTAACTGAAAACCATGGTTGCTTCAATAGTCTGTTCAGGATTCAATTGTTCCTGAAATTGTCAATTTAAAAGGAAGACACAAATAGTGCTGATTATTATTGTGAATTCTCACACTGAGAACGTGATTCATTTCAGTGAATTTGAGAAAAATGAGAATTAAGAACCCTGGGTCATATAAAGCACAGATAAGTGCCTGATATCCAAAAAAATCTTATGCACTGAAAATGCAGAACATTTCAGACTAGCGATCCATTAGGCAACTAATGAATTGATTTAAAGCTAGTGTCCTGACTGATTTGTAAACAAGACATGCCACAGAAAGTATTAAACAGCGATGTGTTAATTAGTTCCTTTTCAATAAAATTGCTTTGTAACAGCTTCAGCTGCTGCAGCAGTTTTTGACAAAGTTGCTTGGTGAAGTGATGATGCTACAAGCTGTAGAGGCTTTGGAAGAAACTGGTTATTTTGATCAGGGTAGGAATCCATGTAGAGTGTTGGAGCCATTTCCAACCCACTCCCTGACTCTACAGACCACAAACAGCCCTCCTGGGGAAACAAACAAACAAAAACACAGAAGTGACCAGAAGTTCACCTCCAAATTTTTGAAACTCTTTTCTCAAACAAAAATTGGGTAACACACCTCGTTTTAGTTGAGAATCCCCTGGAGGCTTTTGAATGTGGTATCCTCTAGAGAGGAGTGCAAAAAAATGGGGACATGTGAGGGTCAGCAATTTGCAAAAATATTCTTCCGAACAGCATGCAACTCATGTGCTACAAGATTCCCATCCCTGATTTGGACCTGTCTTAAGTCTGTGCTCGGACCTGGCTTTGGGAAAGAATCAGCTCTAGCTGATTTGATGGTTGGCTTTGATTGAGAGGAGGACAAGAAGAGTGACCCTGTTGCCTATCTTTGAATCTCTTAGAAATGTTTGATTCCGCTGACTGAAGGGGGAGGGTTCAAAAAATTGGGGAAGCCAGTTCCAGTTCCATGACCAGTTCTGTGATACTAGACTAATTCTCCAACTACCTGCAAGATCAGTTCCAGGGAGTGGCACTACAGGATTATATATTTTGCCCTTTGGCGATTAAAGTCTATAGTACCATAGCCTACAACCTTGATTGCAGTGCTCTTTAATGTGAAGCTGTTAAGGATGGGCTTTCAAGAATTTGGAGTGGGGTAAAAAAAAGTATGCTGATAACACTCTGTTCTTTTTCTGTGTTACAGTAGAATCAGGTGTGGTTATGCACAACCTAGACCAGTGCCTGGATGCACTGGAGGGCTGGATAAGGACTAATAAATGGGTCTGAATCTCTGGAAGAGAGAATCTCTGTGAGTAACTGTTTCTTGGGTCTAGGATAGGTGCAGAGCTTGTGAGTACAGACCTCGGAACTGATTCATATCTGTCACTAGAAATCCAAGTAGCAAAGAGAAGCTTAGCTGTGGCTGTTGGTGGCAGCTACAACCACTCCAAAGCAGGAACGCTCTGGATACAGTGATCTTTGCATTAGAAACTTCAAAATTGTACTGTAGCAGTGCACTCTTCATGCAGCTACTCGTGGGCTTCCCTTTTGGGATTGCCTACTGAGCACATTTAACTTCTATTCTGAAAGATCTGCACCAGCTCTGAAAAGGATACTGTTACCTCAGGTTTACAAGATCATGGTATCTGAAAGACCATTTTCTCTTGTATAGACCTTTCCAGGAAGGGCTTAAATATCTTAAAAGTACCGGATTTTGTCTGATATTGGAAACTAAGCAGGGTCAGCCCTGGTTAGTACATGGATGGGAAACTGACAATGAATATGGTGCTGTAGGCTATATCTCAGAGGCAGGAACTGGCAAAACCACCCCTGAATATTCTTTGCCTAAGGAAACCCTGTGTATTCACGGGGTTGCCATCAGCTGACAGGCAACTTGAACTCACACACACACACAGACCTCTCTGGTCTTTATGTTCTGGTCTGTCTGTGTGTGTGTGTTTGTGTGTGTGGCCTAATGCAGCTTGTTTGGTTGCAGTACAGGGGAGGACTTTCCATGTGATCTCTTCATTGAAATCAAAGGACTTTCTACTTTGAGTATTTCTACTGTAAACTAATCAAATGAGGGGATATAAGGAGGAAAATCCAAGGAATATTTTTAGCTGCTTTTACCTGCACTTTAGTTGTTTTTATTGTAAGACACTTTGAACTATTTAGGTAGCCAAAGATACTATTAAATAAATAGTTAAGTAACAGGGATGAGAAAGCATATGGTTCTCCAGAAGCTGATCAACTTTCTTTAGCTGTGCTGCTTATGGTTGATGGGAATTGCAGTGCAATAACATCTGGAGAGCCACCCATTTCCTATCCCCATCTTAGAAATACCACCAGGATAAACTAGCTACCAGTTCCGGAGCATACAGAATTATGCTGTTCATAAACCCCAGAAATATCTCCCTTTGCTAGCAATTGAGGAAGGAACATCTCCATGCTGAGTGGCTCAGGTGTCAGGCAGGTGCCTACGGTGTTGTGATTTGCCAGCAACTGATAGGGCTATACCTGGGCCAATGCCATAGGTGTGATTGTGGAACAGAGCAAAAGAAGAACAGATGTTGCTGATGAATAATCCACATTTCATTCATTATACCCCATTAGCAATCAAAATCACAATTATGTTTCGTCCATCATAGTATATCAGCACTCAGTAATCTTCCACATACTGTTAGCAAAGCCTTTCCTTTTTTGCTCATGTTCAGTGAAGGATGGCCAGCAAGGAAAAAAAAATCCTTTGGAAAGTAAGCGCACATGTCAAGCATTGCGGAATAAATGATTGGGCATGGCTGTGCTTCAGAACAAAATATTACATTTGCATGGTTTCACTCTCCTTTGCAATTTCTCTCCACGTCCCAAAATGTACCGTCTGCATGTTGGCATGGACCACAAATACTGGAATACAGAATGCCTTAAGTTTTGTGGTTGGGTTTTCACTAAATACTGTGTTACACCAAAGCTATGTACTCTTTGATCGCTTGCCATGCAGGGAGGGAAAAAAACTTTTCACAGAGAGGTCCTCTCTCATCATTTTAATCACAGACTAAAGAGTGAATGTACTTGGTTCATTCTTTTCTAGGCATTTTAAAAATACATATGCTGCCTATTTTTAGTTCTTCTCTTTATGGCTTTGACAGCAAAGCTCTTATTTAAGAAGTGAATGAAGAATATAAATAATGGCTTTTTGATGAAAATGCTGTAACTGTTACCA
Organism: Ctenosaura bakeri; assembly: GCA_948474755.1. Lineage (NCBI taxonomy): Eukaryota > Metazoa > Chordata > Lepidosauria > Squamata > Iguanidae > Ctenosaura > Ctenosaura bakeri. The sequence goes on from CAOLHI010001691.1 coordinate 328,572, forward strand.
CATCCATTTGTATAGAATTGCATTCAGTGTGAATATTTACGGGAGGTAGGGCAAAAGCCAGACTTTTCATCCACATTTTACTATGCAGTTTATACATATTTGCTTGGACACAAGCCCCGTTGCCTTCAGTCTTCTGCCAGATAAGTGTGCATAGGATTACAGACTCTGTCTTTTAACTATTAAAGATTAGAAACCCTCTTGTTTTTTGGGGTGGCCCCACTTACTTCCAACTCGAAGCCCCTGAACATATGAGTTTTGTGTTCAAGAGAATGATTAATACTTGGCATTTTCAAGCTGAGAGGCAGTATGCCAACAATGAGGAATACCTGTTATGTTCAAGCCCTATTTGTGGTTATCTGAAAAATATCCATTTGATCCCGTGGGGCTTTTCTTGATCCTTATAAACTATGATTAAAGAAAGAAGCTTGCTTTATGTAGTGGTATGGTATTTTTTTTTTACCCTAATTAGAATTCTGATGTATTGTGGCATACAAAAATGCCCCATATTCCAAGGAGTATTTATGTGTACAGAATCAAGTCTATTCCACCGAGACCCAGACAGCACCAGAAGACACAAGGTAGAATTTAAGTAAAATACAGACAGATAAAATAAAATATATACTTCTTACATTGTGGAGTATTTCCTAACCCAAATAAATTCTATTTTCCCTTAATAAGAGAAATTTCAGTTTTCTCCCAAATGGAACAATGTACTAACAGCCAGAATATGTCACTTCTACTTTGCTGCATCATGGTTCACTGGAAAAACCATGGCATTTTCCATCCCAATACATCAGTGATTCTTAATCTTTCCTTTACTGGGCCCCCTAGTAAATTTAATTTGTTGCTGGAGACCCCCAAAACTTAACTCAAGATTTTAATATTTAAATTCAGGTTTAAATATTCAAATATTTATTTATTTAATAAAGGCTTCCAGGGACTAGGATTCAAATCCTTGCCTAGAGACACTTGGTGACCTGAGGTAAATCACATTCTCTCAGACTCAGAGGAAGGCGAAGGCAAACCCCTTCTGAACAAATCTTGCAAAAAAAACCCCCCGAAAAACTCCCAAACCCCGATAGGATCTCCATAGAGTTGTCCTAAGTCAGAAGTGACTTGAAGGCACATAGCAACAATGTTCCTTTCCTATCTTAGTCCTGGCACAGCTGATAAAGCAAACAAAACAAACTGAGTTATCTCCCAGCTTGTTACTTACTTCCAGTAAGTATAAATAAAGTCCAACATAAAGTCAGGCAGGCTTCTTAGCAAGGGAGTGTCCAAGATCAATCCAAGCATTTTTCAAGGCATCCAGCAAGGTAGCAGGTCAGATAGGCTCTGATAACTCCTGGAGGGGAAGAATGCCAGCTAAATAGACCCAAATCCTAGCGCAGCTGAGACTTGATTGATTGTTGCTGGTTATAAATCCTGAGAGAGCGACGCTGGGTCTCTCTTTGCTGCCTGTGCTGTGTGAAGCTGGGTCTAGATAAGTGTTCTTCTGTATCTGAAGAGGCAGGACTCTCTGTTGGAGCTAGTACCATCCCCTGTTCTGTTTCCAGCACTGTAACCTCTTTCTGTACAGCAGGCCATGGAATATCTTCTGTTTCAACCTCTGGTATGCCCTCTGCTTCAGAGTCTAAGTCAGAGTCCATGCTCTGGAAGCAGGGCATGACACCGGCACTGACAGAGGGGGGTTTATCCTAGCCATCATATCTCTCCCCTTTGAAAACTGATTTATGGTGACCCTAAGGCAAACCTATCATGGAGGTTTTCTTGGTAAGATTTGTTGCTTTTGCCATTCTCTGAGTCTGAGAGAATGTGATTTGCCTCAGATCAGCCAGCAGGTTACCATGGCTGCGTGGGGATTCAAACCCTGGTCTCCAGAGTCATAGTTTGGGCATGCACATATGCCTGCAGCTGTGTACCTTTCATCAGGGACATGGCAGTAGGGGGTGTGGGTGCCAAGGGTCATGGAAGCAGGCATTTGGGTGCATGCACACACCTGCCACAATGTTCCTTTTGTCAGGGACATGGCGGTGGGGTGGGGGTGCCTAAACTGCTCCCTCATTTGCAAACAAGAGGGCAGTTTGGGCACCTGCACATGCCTGCCACAAAGTCTCTTTCATCAGGGACGTAGTAACAAGGGGTATGGGCACCAAAGGACACAGCAGCAGGCATGTACACACCCTCAAACCACTTCCTTGTCTGCAAACGAGGAAGCAGTTTTGGCACCCGTAATCACTGCAGTGTCCTTGTTGCTGCCACTACTGTTGATGTCCAGCAGCACGGCTTTGTGGATCCCCTATGAGGGATCTGTGGACACAGATTAAGAACCATTGCATTAGACTATTGCAGTAAAAGTATATCAGTATCAAAAATCAGTAGGTTTGCTGGATAGTTTTTATTTTAGGTGGTGTGTTTGTTTGTTTGTTTGTTTTGTTTTTGGCTTGGAGGTGAAAAATTTGGCAGTTGGCTGAAATTGAGAGGCATTGTGTACATTTCTTCAAATGGCAATTCTCTTGGTTTATAGTTCTTTGCACCTACATTGTAGGTCTATTTTCACATGAATTCTGCAACAAAATGCAGATTTAGGAGACTGATATGTCCTGGCCTACTGCAATGAAGCTCATGCTCTGACAGGCAAGATAAAGATAGCAAATATAGCTACATGTAGATAGACTTTGGCCCTTTTCACACAGGGTTAAAAAAATGGTGTAGAGCGACCTCTGACGGAGGTCGTCTACACCATAATGTGGATTGGGGTGGACTATTTTTGTGTAGTTCCACACCCCAATCCGCGCAGGGGTGACCGGAAGTGGCGGCACCATGTGCTTTTCGAAAACCACTTTTCAAGTGGTTTTTAAAAAGCATGGGGCGTGCAGCCCCGTCGCAGCACCCAGTGTGGATTTGCAGGCGCACGCAAGTGCGCGCTTGCAGACCGGCCGGGGGGCGGGCTTCCAGCTGGCGAGTTTCTCCAGTTGGCGGAGAGCCTCCACCAGCCAGAAGCCGCCATTTTGGATGCCGTGGGACTCCGCAGGACGCCACCACGTGTGGAGCAGCGAACTCGCGCTGCTCCACGTTGCAACGGCTGCAGGCAAGCTCCGTTTTGGCGTTTTTTCGGGCGTGGCTTCCTCCGCGTGTGAAAAGGGCCTTTATTACAGTTAAGAAGTAAGGCCACAGGCTTCCTGACTTCCTCTTTTTCTTCTTCTTCTTCTTTCTAGATAACTAGGCTAAAACTCTGTTTTCTATTTCTTTCTTTCCATTGCTCAGTATCACCACACAAAATAGATATTGGTTGCCTTGGTATCTTTTAAATCCACATTATGGTTGCATTATATTGTCTGTGATATTTGCTTTTATAAACTGAAATTCAAAAAGTTTGAATCAATTTGGAACAAGTCGTATGGAATGTACACAAAATGATGAAGGATTTGAATTTTCCAGGCTAGATAATAAATGCCATGTGCACTGCTATACCTCATGATTTTCAAAGTCAGTTTGTGTCTGGCAGTGTTTCCCTTTCATTTGTTTCCCATGTTGAAAGCAGAGCAGGAAAACTGTTTAAAAGCATAATGAAGTTTACAGAGATCAAGACACAGAATAAACTAGCATAATTTGCCCTGGAAGTCTAGAATGGGCTGGACTGGCATATTTTGCACGTATAAACAGTGTGGGAAAATGCCTATTCTGAGACAGCATATCAAGTCTCATGGAAATGTTTAATCATCAGTGCTTCTCCAAAAGGAGCTTTTCTTCATAAATGACTTCATCCACCACCTAGTAAAACGCTGTGTGTATAGTTAAAGCTGTGGAAGAATTACCTATTGTCAGAAAGTGGGAGGAAGCCTCAACTCCTCCTGTGCTAGCCTGAGGCAAAATCAACCTCAGCCATACAGCTGCAGTGAAATAACGACAATAATACTAATGATCTAGCTTATACAGATGTTATAAAGGTTGTTGAAATAATATACATGACGTGCTGTTTAACTGTTAAATTTGGGGTAGGCAAGCTGGTGCTTTTCAGGTGTTTGGATTCAGGCCTGACTATACTATCTGGCTGCATATCAGTGAGGCAGCCACCTCAGGCAGCTGCTGGTGGGTACCATGAAAAGTCAGAAAATTAATTAATTTATTCTTTCTGTATTTTTACTGCCGAGGTTGGAGAGACTAACTTCTGGGATTTTCAGATTTATGAGACAAAACAATGTAATTCCCTTTGGGGATGATGCACTTTGATGTGGGTGTGGAACACCATTTGCCTCTTTGCTTCAAAACATCTTGACGTGTGTCTGTTTGGATTACAATTACCATCATCCCTGCTCTTTGTCATCCAAACCATCTAGAGGGTATCATGCTACATCACTCTGTGAAGTTACAATCACTTCCTCCAAAGTTGTGGGTTTGACCTTTGTGAATTTGATTATTTCCAAAGTGCATGTGTGCCCCCCTTGTTTTTTGCCCCTGAGCACATGCCTTCCTTCTCCCTGCCCCAGCAAAAGACAAGGGAATGTGGAGGAGGGTACATGATTTTTTTTCCTGAGTGCAAAGAAGGCATGCACATCAGAGCAAAAAGCAAGGAAATGGGAGGGGGAGCATGGGGGGAATTATTCAAGGTTTTTCCACTTTTGTGAGGATTCTGTACCCTGAACCCTTGCAAAAGTAGAGGGGCCACTGTATATAGTTTTAAATCAGCTTTCCGTTTAGGCATCTGCCTCATAGCCATAGGTGACAAGGAACTGCATGTGGGTGTGAACAAGCAGGTTGCTGCCAGCAAAGGAGAGGTGAAGCACTCCAACATGAAAACAATGGACTGCAAGGAGCAGAAAGAAACTCACTGGGCTGTAACAGGAAAGATAAAGCTCTTGTCTCTCCTCTGCCAGTGTATGACAGACTAGTAAAGCAAAAATGTCAAGCTGCTAGATTTTGTGGACTTATTTACAAGTCTGGTTCAGGAACAAATTAACAGTAGGACTCTGTACTTCTGAATGAATCTACCTGGACTCTTGGCTTACTGAGAGAGAGACTTTCTGTTTTTTGTATCCATATCCCCTGGCATGTGTGTTAAAGTGAGGGCTTCCAGTTGTGGCAGTGACAGTGTTTGTGGAAAATCCATTCCATGATCAAAGCCAAGACTTCCAAATGTCCTGGGCTGTTCCATTCTGGGATTTAGCTTATACAATGAGGGCAAGGGAAATTTTAGGAGGAAGAATAATAGTCTGCCTTTGATTGTAGACAGGGAAGAAATTATAAGATAAAGCTGACCTGTCTGCTAAGCCAACTATGAACCAAGACCCTTCTTCCATTTCACCTTAACGCAACATATAGTGGGGTGGACAAAGTGCAGCCCATGGACCCCATGCAGCCCCCACAGCTGTTTTTGTGGCTCCCTGGGTAAAACAACTCCGACCCAAAAAGATCAACTTTGTGGACTTTCCTGTCCTAGGAGACTCATACTGCTGATGATTACTTTCAGGCCAGGCCTCACTCCACAGAAAAAGCAGGAAGGACCACAAGCACAGCAGTTTTTATTACATTTTGAAGTAAGTGAAGTAATATACATTGCTATCTGAAAGTGTGGAGGCATGAGACCATTAAGTTCAGAGTCTAAAAGTAGCTCACTGTACCACTGACACTGCCAAACTCTTCTCAGCCCTTTGATGATATATTACTTGCATATTGTAATCTGCTGGTTTTAAAAGAGCTTTAATTCTGTGGATGGTTTAATTGCATTTTAACAATATTTTTGTATTTTTTCCTTATGTGTTTGAAAGTGGTTCTATCTGTATGTGTTTTAATTTTCCAAGTTTCCGTTTGAGAGAAAAGGCAGGATATATATGAATAAAGAAGTCATTTTTATTCAGGTTGGCTTTTTGACCTACGTGCTATTTCTTTCTTTCTTAATGGTTTGTCTCCTTTAAAAAAAAAATGATTATGCTGTACTTAACATACTTCTTGGTAATTATATTTTATATATTAAACTATTACATGGTTTTCTGACGGATTATTCCCTCCAACCAAATGTGAAGCTACCCAGTTTGTTTCTTATAGATGTGCTTTGCTTGATCCAGCAGCTAAATTTATCTGCACGCCCTTCTTCCGTACCATCTTAAAACAGCATATGGCAGGGATGGACAAACTGGGGCCCTTATGCCCCTGTTTTTGTGGTTCCCAGACTCCCTCAGGACTAGAAAAATCCCCACTCTCTAAGGCAGAACTTTCCAAACTTTTAATATTGGTGACACACTTTTTAGACATGAATCACTTCGCGACACAGTAATTCAGCAAGTGGAGGCAGACCCTCCACCCCTTGGCCTGCTGCTGCCCCTGTCAGGGTCTTGCTTAGCTCAGGCGGCTGTGGCATTGGCAGGAGAGACAGCTCCTCTACCCAAGCATGGCCTGCTGCCATTGCTGCCCTCACCAGGGTCTTCCTTGGCCTGGGGTGGTGGCGGCAGAAGCAGCCCCTTCAGCTAGGCCTAGCCTGCTATGGCAGCAGGAGAAGCATCCTCCTTACATTCGTGCGACGCAGACATACTTCAGGCGACACACTAATGTGTCACGGCACATAGTTTGGAAAGCTCCGCTCTAAGGGATGTGGGAGAATTTTGCCACATCCTTACTGTCTTTCCATCGGCAGCTGAAAACATGCTTTTGCCACCGGGCTTTCAGAAACAGGTTGTCTTGAGGTCTCTCATTCATGTGTCTGTGCATCTTCAAGTCTCTTGTCAATTTACGGCAACTCCATTAATTTTATAGAGTTTTCTTAGGCAAGGAATACTCAGGTAGTTTTGCCAGTTTCTTCCTTTGAAATATAGCCCCCATGACATACTCTCTACCACATACAATTTTTAAAAATCCAGGTTTTTGTGCCTCCCCGCAAAGGGGCATGAGCAGTACTCTTATCACTTTTTTGCTCTACCAGGCTATTCTGAGCCCAAGGGAGGCCTATTTTTTTTTACAATAGGAAGTAGCCAGGGGCCCATTCACATTACACTATTACATTGCTATTACTCCACTTTAACTGCCATGGTTCCATTCTGTGGAGTCTTAAGATGATCACTATCTCCTTCCCTTCCAACTTTCTTTCTTAGGCCATTTCTGCACTAGGCTGTTATAGTGCTATTATTCCACTTTCAACTTCCTATGGCATCCTAGAGTTTGCAGTTTAGGGAGGGGCCTCTAAGGCCCTCCCTAAACTGCAAACCCCAGGATTCCATAGTATATTGAAAGTCAAATAATAGCACTGTAACAGTCTAGTGCAGAAATGGCCATAATCTTTGCGTGCTGAGGAAACTTGTCATTTTGAAAGGTTGCACAGAGATTCCTCCCTTCTTCTTCTTCTTCTTTTTTTAAATTTGGACTAATAAAGGTCTTACCACAATATGGACTTTGGAATTTGTTTTGTGGTCAGCCTGGTTACAAGTCACACTCTTTCCGCCTCAGAGGAAAGCAAAGACAAAAGCCCTTTCCAAAGAAAACCATGTGATGGGTTTGCCTTAGGGCTACCATAAGTTGGAAACAACCTGAAGATACACAGCAACAAAAGAAAAACAATTTCATCTGTTATATTTGCATATTTTACTTGGTGCCCTTTAGTTAATTTTATGTTTGTTTTGTAAGTTGCCTTGAGTGCTTCTGTTTTCAAATTGGAAAGGCAGGATAGAAATATTCAAAACAAAATAAATATAAAAATAAAATAAATATAGAATACAGTATTACTGTTGCCAGCTGGTTTTGGCAATCCTGAGACTGGATAAGGATAGGGTTACTGAGAATTGTATAAAATATGGCTTGTGTGTGCATTTGTCTAGAAGATTTGTAGGACTGTGGTTAGTCCAGGTTACATCCGTCTCATTAGGCTAGAGGCTTGGGAACACATGTTGATTATAGTATTTACTTTATTGCCAGAGCCAGATTAAAGGCCCAACCAGGTTCCCAGGCCTCCCACATTGATGATGATTGGATATGCTTTCACATGTGCTAGCACAGAAGCAAAGATGAGTGTTCCTGCACCCACGCATGTGGGTGCACACACATATATGTGCTTCTGTATGAACCCCCCCACAGGCTTCCGAAATCTATGCTTCTCTAGAAAGAGGCTGTTGTTTGGTGCCATCATGTCTACACATGCTTTCATGTGTGGCTATCAGAGCCCTTTCACATTGTATAATTACAACACTGTGATTCCACTTAGGCTACCATGGCTGCACCCTGTGGATTCCTGAGGTTGGTAGTCTGAGGATAGCTGTCGGAGCTAGAATTCTAAGTATCTCTCCCTAAACTGCAGATCCCAGGGTTTCACAGGATAAAACCGTGGGAGTTAACATAAAATTATAGGCTATAACTATCTAGTGTGAAAGGGCCCCGGGAATGGGCAACTTCATTGTTTCTAGAGACCAATTAACCTCATGGGTGGGGGGGCACATGCACTGCCAGAAAAAGCAAAAACAATCTAAAATAAATAAACAATCTGAAAGTGGCTGGAGAAATTAACTGGTGTTTTTAAAAACATTATATAATGCAGGGAGATATTGTAACCTATTTAAAAGGTGAATTGCCAATTCTGGGAGCTTCTAGGAGGAATTATTCACTTTTTTTGTGCCAGAAAAAGGACAATGCAAGACTGTGGGGAAGGTAACTGGATGAAATCGAGCAGCACTACTCAAAGGACTGGTCCCTGAACCAGTGCCAACCCCTCAGCCATTAGCAGTTCCTCGCAAATTTCCAAGAAAAAAGGAAACAATTATAGCCAATGGGGAGAAATACGGCACCAGTTCCTGGCACACTGGAAAAAAATAATTTCCTATCCCCCACATGCGATTGCCTAAGAAGCACTGAAGTAGAGGACAAAGCACCTGTACCTCCAAGGGCTGTGTAGAAGGTAGAATTTTAGCAGTTGAAACTCATGTGACAAAAATATCAGCTGAAGTTCCCTCTTCTGCTCAGCTATTAAAGATCATGAGCCTCGTCCTATTTGGCAACCCTGTTTGAAGACAACAAAACAGCCTTGGGGCCACATAAAGCTCCAGAGCTGCCCTCTGCCCACCGCACATTATATAAATAGCCTTTGCCAGTGTTTTCGGCCTGCAAGGTTTGTGGTTTATTTTGCCACACTTAGTGCAAACAGATGTCTTTCAGTGGTAAGCACCAGGAGTCTGTTCATCACCAATATCATGACATCTGAACTGGACCATTATCTGAAAACTTAACAGAACTTTTGAATGGTTCTATGTGGGGAAAGAAAATAATGTTTGTATGGAATGTGACTTGTAGGAGTGTAATTCTTTGCTAATTTCATTCTAGGAAGAATAAAAAAGTGATTTTACTAATATTCTTTCCACTGCAAAAAAAAAAAAAAAAAGGCCATTTGCTCTTTGAGACTTAATCTGAGTAAAATCTTCACTGTTTTCATGGAAAAAAGTACTTTCTGTGCATGAACTACTGTTTTCTGCACTGAAAATCTACACACCATTTTCTGCACAAAAAATTGTTTCCTGCACAGAAAATGCAAAAAAAAAAAAAAAAAAGGGAATTTTGTACAGAATATCTCCCAAATTGTTAAGATTCTTGTCAGTCCAAGATCCTCCATGTCAGAGTTTCCTGACACTCAAAAAACATTTTCTGAATATGTGCATATATTACTTTCACTGCTAGTGGTTTATGTGTTTCCAAACTTCTTGCTATAGGTGTTTGCTGTTTTTACCAGGTTGGCCCAAGACATTTTGCTGCCTGAGTAGGAAATGGAACCTCATTCTCCAAATCAAGATGCACAGAACCCAGGCCCAGCCACATTATTGGCACAGGCAGATAACCCCACAGGAATCTTCTTCCATTCCTTGGCAGTAAAACTACAATAAGAACAAATTATGTAACGTAACAGTTGAGCTTTTGTGACACTCAGAATCATCTGTGTGGGGTAACTGCCTCACTCAGCTACATAGGGGGACCAGTCTTGCTCTCACACAATGCATTATATAGATTTCCATATATTGACTGTGTCAGGATGCATGGCTTCTGTCATATGTAAAGCTGCTGCATGTAGTGAACGTACATGGTGAATGGTGGAGGTAGTGTAGAGCCAATGCCATGAACCCTTCTAGAGTTTAGTAAAAGCGCTACCAAGTATTGCATGTTAATTGATGATTGAAACAATGTATCTGTTTGGTATTTTCCTGTGTGTTACAATATATCAAATGGTCAATTGCTTCATTGCCTAGTGCTACAATGTATCTGATGAATGGGGAGAAGATCAGAGCAGGCAAAAATGAAAGCGGCAAGAAGTGTTTTGGGAACTCCCAGCGTCTAAGATAAGGGACAGGATATATGTTCCTGCCACAAGGATGAAAGGAAAGTAAACAAATGCAGGTCTGGGAAATGTCTAAAGATGTGGGGTGATGTTAAATGTGTGATCCTTTCCAATCACAGCTTTGTGTGCCTAAAATTTATATGTGTGCTTGTGAGCACCATGTATGCTTTAGTCTCAGCAACTTCCGGAGAAGTGTGCTGTTACTTGCTTTGCTCCCAATAAACTCTACTGTCTGCTTCAGAGTGGAATTTGTAGATTATAAGTTATCCAGGGTATGACAGGCTGCCGCAATTGCATTCTAAATACAAACAGAACACTTGCCCAGTAGATATAATGCTAGTTTTTTGTTCCATCTTAGGTGCAGGTAACAGCCATATAGCTTCACCACAGAGTAACTATTTTCAATGGGAAGATTCAATTTTCAATACTTCTATACATGCTGCAATTCGACATGGAAAGTGGAAACTGCTTACTGGCAATCCAGGTAATTTTATTTGAATTCTCAAAAGGTTCACCAGATCTTGGAAAAGTTACTTGAATTTCACATTTTATACTTACCAAAATTTGCTGTATTAAAATTGTGATCTATTCTGTCTTGTAGTCTGAGTTTTCATAGCAATTGATATTTCATAGGTTAAAGAAAGAGCTGACTCCCCCTTACTTTGAACTGTGTGTTTCCTTACTTTGAACTGTGTGTTTCCATAATTTAGAAAATGTGGAAGTAGAGACAACTTTTCATGGGTGGTGAGCCATTTCCGCTCTCCCCCTACCATAAGTTACTTATTTCAGTGGTACTGTTCTTCCCACATGTACTACATATCTAGACCAGGGGTTCCCAAACTTGAGTTCCCAGATGTTGGATTGCAGCTCCCAGAATTCCTGACTTCTGGCTGTGCTGGTTAAGCCTTCTAGTCATTGATCTTAAACTTCATCTGGCAACCAAGGTTTGGGTCTAGATGCAGAATGGATCATTTGTCAGTTGAAAGAGTGAATGAATGTGCCAGCAAGATATTTTACTTGCCAATAATTCTAGCTCATCAGTTCAAGCACTGAGTTATAATTATTCATATGAAAATTTACTTGCAAGTTAGTGTCTTCTTTGTTTGTGGCAATTGTATGTCACCCTTCAATACTTACATATCCAAGAGCATGATAAGAAATTACAGTGAAATATATTAACATATTTAAATATATTAACATATTTAAATTCTACCAAAAAGTCAAATCAAAACCAATTCAGACAGCAGGAATGTTTGGGCTTCTAAATGTTTTTAGATTATATCTCCTGCGGTCTTTGACCATTGACCATGTTGGCTGGGACATGTAGGACACCAGTCCAAACATCCACAAGGCCGCAGATTCCCTTGTCTGATTTAAAATACAAATTCCTTTCCAGTCAGATCTAAACAAATAAATGAACAGTTTACTTTAAAATAACTATGAGGATAAAAATGTCTTAACGTGCTACCTAAAGAGCAACAGTATAAGCACAAGATAAATCTTCATACAAGATAAAGCTTTATTCCATAAACTCTTCTTATTCCTATTAATGTCTTAATACCTCTTCAAAGTGCCTGGTGCTCTCTTGTGCATTTGGCAGATCAAAACAAAAAAACCTAATTCCAGGTGACAAGTTCTGTTCCATCCTTCTGAAAGTAAGCTAGATCTGTGAACATGCTGGGGGAAAAATGCTATGAAACTGCCACAATTAATATTTAATCCTCACTGATCCTGTTTTTAGGTTGCAGTCACTGGTTTCCACCACCATCTTTATTCAATGAGTCAAAGACTCTGTCATCTGACCCACCAGCCAAGAAGCTTTGGCTCTTTGATATTGTTCACGATGCTGAGGAAAGGACTGATTTATCTGAACAGTATCCTGACATTGTGAAAATGCTCCTCATACGCCTCCAGCACTACTATAAGAAGTCTGTTCCTGTGTTCTACCCAGATGATGATCCCCACTGTGATCCAGAAAAAACTGGAGCCTGGGGACCCTGGATGTAGAGGGGAAAGCTGACACAGCACTAGGATGTAAATCTTCACTTCATTAATTCTTCTGTACAACAATGAATAATTGCAAGTGTTTTCTCCCCACTGGGCAAGATTACAAGAATTTCTCTACATGATTTTTGGCACTTCAGAACATTTTAAAGACAATCATAGAATCATAGAATGAGTTGGAAGAGACCACAGAGGCCATCCAGTCCAACCCCCCGCCATGCAGGAACACACATCAAAGCACTCCCAATAGATGGCCATCCAGTCTCTGCTTAAAAACCTCCAAAGAAGGAGACTCCACCACACTCTGAGGCAACATATTCCACTGCCGGACGGCTCTAAGCATCAAGAAGTTTTTCCTGAGGTTCAGGTGGAATCTCTTTTCCTATAGCTTGAATCCTGTAGCTTGTCCCAGTTTCTGGAGCAGTGGAAAACAAGCCTGTTCCCTCTTCAATATGGCAGCCTTTCAAATATTTGAACATGGCCATCATATCCCCTCTTAACAAATTCATTTTTGCCAAAAACGTGCAGACCTATTACTCAAATATGTAGGTTTAGCATGACATTTTTGCTCAAAGCAGTAGATTTTGCACAAAATACACTGTTTTCTGTGCAATTTTTTCTTTCCTTCCTATATTCAAGATTTTTTTTCCTCACAGGCAAATTTTCTACCAAAAAAAAAAAAAAGTCCCAAATTGCAAAAAGTCTTGCAGCAGTGATCATTTTCTGAACAGAGTGTCTCAATTTGTGGAGATACCCATTCTTCCATACTACAGCTTTCTTCTCCAGTATTTTTCAGCCACTTCTCAGTTCCTGCTGCCTGAAATGACTCCCTCACTCTGCCTAATGATAGAGTCAACCCTGCATGAGAAGTATATGTCCTTGTGTACACATATACACACATGAATCAGCCTGGTAACTCAGGAGAACAGTCAGATGCTTCTGCTCTCATTTTATTTTTACTTTTAGCGTTTGGTTCAGTCCTTTAGATTCAGTTCTTTCTCAAAAACCCATTTGGGAGATCCAGTTTCGCCTCTGATTGTGTCTGAAGTTCTCTTACAGTCATAAAATATGCCATTTGGATGTTAGTTTTTTTTGTCCATGACATGTCTCCAAAGCAGAGTGTAAAATGATGCTGCCTTCCTAAAATCACCAGCTGGGAAACATTATTTTTGTTGGAAAGCTCTGAGTCATGAGGTGGGGGGTGGGCAGGGTTTTCCAAATTATTTTACATTTGAAGTCAGATGCTTGATTACAGACTTGCCAGCAACCAGCTTTTACTAGGGGCTAACATTGTAGAGAAAAAGCAAAAGAAGCCAGTTGTTGGAATTCTCATGGCATTCTGTTTTCTTGCCTTTACCTTGTCATCTTCTCTATAATGGATCTGTTCCAAGGGGACTATGAGTACAGCCTCTTCACTACTACTCACCAAGGTCCTAGTGATACTTGTTTCCACATCAACCGTACACCCAAAATGTATTGGTTCTGCCATGCAATCTTATTCCATAAGTCTTTAGATTTTTCAAAAGCTTTCAACAAGGTCCCTCACCAAAGACTTCTGAGTAAACCTATCAATCCTGGTACAAGAAGACAAACTGTGCTGAGGATCAGGGTTGGTTAAAAAAAAATAGGGGGAAAATGGACAGTTTTCACAATGGAGGTTGGTAAAAAACCTGACCTCAAGTTGGAGCTGAGCAGTAAAGTGACCAAGTTTACTGATAACACCAAATAATTCAAGATGGTAAAAACAAAGTGGAGATGGCAAAGAGCTCTAGGAGAGTCTCTCCAAAAAGACTGAGGAGACAATAATTTTCAAATGCTGTGTCAAGATAAAGAAGTACTATATAAAAAAATTCAGTATAAGTAGGCACTTAAAATATGAACTTTGCTTCCATAATAATAGGATATACTGGGGGTTCTGAACCAGTAGTTCTTGACCTGTCAAGGGTCTTAAGGTCATGCTGACTCAATGTGCAGCAGCTGTGAAATAGATGAATTCATGCCAAGAATCATCAGAAAATAAAACTCCTGTCCATCATTGTAGCAAATCTCTGGTCAAACCACATTTGAAATATACAATTCAGGTCATTGCATTTCAAAAATTATATGATATAGCAGAAAGGGGCATCCAAAGTGATGTGAGGGGGCAGGAAAGATGCAAAATCCATTCAAGGAGAGGTTACTGCATTTTAGGATTTTATTTAAAAAAAAAAAACAAGTAAAGAAGACATTAGAGTTTTATAAATATGAATATATGGAGAAAGTGAACAGAGAGAGATATGTTTCTCCCTGTAGAACACAAGTCATCTACTGAAGCCAAACGGTTGGAGATTCAGAGCAAATGGAAGTATTTCTTCTCACAACTTGTAGTTAAACTGGTGAATTCAGAACCACAAATTATGGTAATGATGGTCAATTTACATGCCCTTCAAGAGGGAATTACTACAGTCCCCACAATCTCTCCCCTCTGATCATGTTGGCTGGGCCTTATGGAAATTTAGTAAAAAAAAAAAAAAAATCTGGAAAGGACTAAGTTGCCAACCCTATTCTGTAGATTAAAAGGAAGATTTTCTTTTGTACTTTTGCACAATAACCTTGCAAATTACATAAGCCTGTATAAAAGACATTCAGAGCAATCCAGTGTAACAGTATTTATGTATGATAAGTTGGCCCAGAGTAGGAATATGCACTGCATGTATGTCCTTTTGACAGAAATGGAGTGATATATGAATATACAGAGTGAATGTGCAAGTGGCCCTCTGCATTTGCTCGGGTTAGGGGCAGAGGACCCCCACAAAAAAAGAAAAATTGCAAATATCAAAGTGTGTGTGTGTGTGTGTGTGTGCGCGTCTATGGGAAGAAGGCTGGCATGTTGACCCTGTACTTCCTTTCTCTACTTCATCTCCTTCCTTGAGTGTTTAGGGGGCATGGAGAGAGGCTATGTGGTACTGAGAACCATCCTTGGACTGTGAGCCATCCTTAGTTGGCCAAGCAGCAAATGGTGGAGGAAGTGGACCAGAAGCAGATTTTTAAAGGGCAGCATAGCCTGATTGGAGCCACCAAGAGGGAAGGTTCCCCCAGAAAAGAAATGCCTGAGGTGGGTGGGGCAGGGGTTGGAGTAACTTGCAAATAATTAGATCCATGAAAGTAAACCTGCAGATGTGGAAGGCTGACTGGATTTGGATGTGCTCACCTCACCCATTTTAAACTCAATTTCCAATCTGGCAAATAATACAGAGTAGAGTATTAGAGATTGGCTGAAATTTATCCAGTATGAGGAAATTCAGGGAGAGTTTAAAGAAAGAGAAGGCTTGTTGCTGCTTCTGAAAAGAGTGAAGTAGTTAAATTATTAGAAAGAGGTTGAATCCTTCAACTGTACAATATTCACAGTTCTCCATACTGTATGAGTCACGGTATTTGAACCTCTGCCCAATACATCATGGTTCTATTCAGCCGCCAATTAGAATATATAATATTAGAAGAAAGGATCTTAAAAGTACTAGAAGATTTTGAATCTGAAAAACCTATGATAATACAAAAGATCTGCACTGGCTTCCATAGGATGTTGAAAGTGGAATCATAGTGCTGTAATAGCTTAGTGTGGAAATGGCCCATGATAAGCTACACTAGTAGAACCAGAGTTCAATCTGGACAAATGCTGGCATCCAAAGCAATCAATCTTCCTACAAGACTGGCAGTGGGACAATATCCTACAACACACTTAAAGGCAGCAGGCTAGCTTAGAGGTTGGTACGCTCTGTCCTCTAACACTTAGTTGCCATTTCCCAGCATCTGCTGCCTGAGGTGACTACCTAGGTGCACTAGTAAACAGAAACAGATGGAAGACAATTTTATTATTTCTACAGTATAAATAATTCTTTTAACTTTTGTTGTCTTTTTAGGAAGGAGAGAATGTTCAACAAATAGGATAGGGGAATAGATGATCATTGTGAATGATCACATGGAATAGATGATCATTGTGAATGATCATGTATTAGATATCTGACGAGGATAAATAATATTTATGCTTAGGGCTAAAACTTCAGAATTAAACTTCATGGAAGCTGGTTTTGTTTAGCAAATCTCTCTAAGCGGATACCATGGAAAATAGTAGGGAGGAGCCAAACAAATCCTCGGATCCTCTGCAAGAATTCAAGATTTGCGGATCCAAATTCCCGCGCCAAAATAGGCAAACTGAATCTTTCGAATCCTGCAGTGGTGGAGAGCGCGATCTTGTGCTCACTGCTTTTTCCCTGCCCACCCCTGACATGATCCTGCCCAGGGTGGGTGGGAGAAGCTGGTGGGGAGCACAATCTCGCACTCCCCACTCTTTCCCTGCCCACCCCCGGCACAATCCTGTGTGGGGCAGGCAGAAGAAAGTTGTTAGGAGCTCGATGTCGCAGTCCCTGCTCTTCTCCTGCCCACCCCTGGCGAGGATTCGAAAGATTAAAGATTCATGGATTCCCAGAACATTCCAGAGATTCAGATCTGGATCTGGATTTGGAAAATTCTGGATTCATCCCATCCCTAGAAAATAGTTTTGTTGTTATGCCTTAATGGCATAAAAGCAGCCTAGTTGTAGAACTGGACCAGGAGATTGTATGTATTTGGAGATCTTTTTTAAAAAAAAATTGCCAATGGATCCTAATCA
Source organism: Ctenosaura bakeri (assembly GCA_948474755.1). Lineage (NCBI taxonomy): Eukaryota > Metazoa > Chordata > Lepidosauria > Squamata > Iguanidae > Ctenosaura > Ctenosaura bakeri. Next base: position 345,524 of record CAOLHI010001691.1, read on the forward strand.
AGTGAAAGTCAGTATGAGCCATTCCACAGGTAGTATGTAATGCCCACAATGCTCCATTTAGTGTACCTGAACTAATTCTACGGGCAAGGCTGGGACCAAGTAAGTACTTTACCCAATTTAATTCAGCTCTGCTATTGTTTAATTTTATTTGTTAACTGTTTGTTTTAGTTCCTTGTTTTTTTTTTTTTTTCCTGTTTAGTTTGTTGTAAGTGTGTTGGGACAATTGTTGCTTTTTATACAGCTTTGGAGAGGAAAAGCAAGATGGAAGTGTCTTAAATAAGTTAAAAGTATGCAATAATTTGGAGGTTTAGCTGTTGGCCTTGTCAAGAAGACTCCATTACTGATTTCTGAACCCCAAAGACATATTTCATTGAAGAAAGCAATTCCAGCTTCTTACACAAAGCAGCTGTACATTGCAGCTAAATTTTGTCTGGATACCTCTCCATCAGCCTTCTAAGCAATTATGGCTTGATTAGATGTGACGGATAATGATTATGTGCACGCTTACTCCACCAGGTCAAGTTGGCTAGAGATTCAAGTCAAAACTAAAAGGAAAGAAATGCTATGCCTCTGTGGTTTTCTTTCATTTCACATACAGAATCTTTGCCAGCTAGCAAGTGCATTTCTGCCAGATATAGAAGCATATCTTTAATCTGGTAAACTATGCAGTGTTCTTTCTCTTTCCACTCCCAGCTTGTTTTTTCAACTAAATATTACAATAGGATGCTCCCTCACTTAAAGGTAACCTACAAAATACTCTGGGACTGACTGTTGAATAAACACACAAAGGATTGTGTTTTAATTAAACATTTTAATTAAAATGTTTGCTGTTGTTTGGTGTCTTCAAGTCACTTCCAACTTATAGTGATCCTAAAGTGAACCTGTCTTGGGGTTTTCTTGACAAGATTTGTTGAGGGGGTGTTACCTTTGCCTTCATCTGAGACCAGTCGTGTAGGAATGGGGGGACAGTGGGGGCGGATTGCCCGGGCAGCAATGTTTTTGGGGCATCCTGGCCCATAGCCATGCCCCTGTGAGCCCTGGCCATGCCCCCACACACAGTGCCCCCCACACACACACTCCAAGCTCTGCCACTGTCTGAGGCTAAGAGAGTGTGACTTAGCACACTAGACTGTTATAGGCCCTCCCTAAACTGCAAACTCCAGGAATCCATAGGATGTTAAAACTGAAAGAATATCACTATAACAGTCTAGTGCAAAAA